>CM069083.1:46188565-46193565 GCA_035578085.1 Solanum pinnatisectum | reverse complement strand
TGATGATTAATCAACAATTCAAAGTGCTTTTCTTGCATATTCTTGATAAACCAACATTTATATATAGATGTAGGAGGATCTATTTGGGAAGTAAGAAGCCCCTTTGACATCTCTTCATCTGCAAATAATTCTTGATGTGAAAACATAGAGCCAGGGGGCTGATCATTGAATAGGAAAAATAGTGGATCTGCAGGGTCCCAAATGAATTGGCTTATTTGAAAAAGGCCTTGAGATCTATCTCGTGTCTGGTACTGCATGGTTCCACTCTCCAAGAACCCCGAATCATTTTCTTGAAGCTCATCCTCTTTATCATAAATGATCCACTTGCCCCAAAATGACTTGGACCAATAGGGAAATCCCAATTCATTGGGCCTTTCGATACAATCAAATAGAAAGCCCCAAGGGTTCCATATTCTAGGAGCCCAAACTTTGTGATTGAATAAATCCTCCTGCGGGTCAAGGGCTCCTTCTCCCTCCCCTTCTTCAAACTCCAATTCATATTTTTCATAGAGAAATCTCTGATCAAGGATAGACCAAGAGCCCTTTTGTATCATATCTAAGGGATTCCTCGATTCGGGCGGAAGAGGCAATGTCACTAGATCATTATCAAACTGAGTACAATATTTTTCTGTCTGTGAAGATCCCACCAGAGCACCCTCTACTTCTAATAGGCCATGAACTAGATCAAAATCATTCTTAATGAGTCCGTAAGAAGTGATCCCATTTTTTCATCGAGTACGGATAAAGACCATAGATCATGAGCGACCGATCCGGCAGAACACCTCAAAAGATAAAGAACTATCGTTAATCTCTTCATGCTCATTCCAAGCTCGAAGTACCATTTGTACAAATAAGAATCCCCTTCGTTACATGATTTATTCTTCATATGGATAGATATAGGATCTATGGAGAAATTACTTAGAAGTACATTTTGTGCTACAGCCCTTCCTATCTGATAGAAAAGGATCCCATGATCCTGAACCGATCTTACCTGGGATCGCAAATCCCAAGTTTGTCTATGAAGAGTGGATCTAATTGTATTAGTGTCTATAATTGATTTCTTCTGTGTAATATTAATCAATAGGACCTCATTGGTAAGTGCTACAAGATCTTGTGCATTGGAACCCATGGTTATGGACCCAAATCCGTTAGTATGGAACATTTTCTTTTCCAAGTGAAATCCCCTAGTATATGAAAGAGTGAAAAACTGCTTTGGTTGTTGTGGAATAAGAAGTCTTCGTATCTTAATGCATGTATTTAATTTATTCAGAGCTATTAGAGCGGGATCCACTTTTTGGGGAATATGAGTCAAAGCAATAACAAAAATATTTTTAGTAGAACATCTTTCACAATCCCTGGAGAGATGGTTCACTAATAGACCGAGGGATAAGTTATTCGACTCTTTCACATCCAGATCATGAATGTTTGGAATCCATATTATGCAAGGAGACATTGCTTTTGCTAATTCGAATTAAAGGGTGATATAAAATCGGTCTATTTCCGGCATCATATCCACAGTTAGCCCATTCATCCTAGTTAGCAGTTCCATCTCTGTATCAAGGTCATGATCGATATCATCACTAGCATCAAGATTGTCACTATCATCAATATCGTCACTATCATCAATATCAATCTCATCGAGAAGAAAACCTTTAGACTTGTTATCTAGGAAATTGTTCAGAAATACCGTAATGAGAGAAACATAGGAGCTTGTTGCTAGGTATTTGACCGAATAGGATCATCCAGTTCCTATAAAACCTATCATTAAAATACCCCTAGAGGGGGATAAGGCTAAGCAGAGCGAAAAGGGTTTTCCAGGAGATAGGAAATGAAAACTATTTTTCCCACACGAAGTTTGTGAATAAGTGATTGTCTGATAATGAGCAAGGAATATCCGTCTTTCTGCTAAACAGGATGGATTGAACTAATAATTCATTAGATACTTTTTATGAATGTCAACTAAGTATCGTAAGTAAATTGCTCCTGGTTGTTCAATCATTTGATAACCAAAGTCATTCTTTGATAAATGATCACTATGAGTCAGACTCAATAGAATTTGATCAATCCTATTTTTTGTCGTTAAGGTCAAGAACTGAACCGAGAATTCTTTTTCTTCATCATCAATCGAATCATTGTTCGCGACCCAGGATTCTATTTTCTCATCAATCCAATCCTTGTTCACATTTTTTCTTTTTCTTATCAATGAATATATCTCTTTACTTGTATGACTTAGATGTCTCGTATTTCTCAAAAAAGTGATTCGATTGATGGGATTTGGTGTGAGATCGATGATCTCGATGAGATTGGTATTCCAATCTTTCTTCTTAGAACGTATTGATTTGACCTCATAAGTGGGACCAAGCATGTTGCTGCCAGAATCAGAACCCTGTATTTCTTCTAAAGAATCTCCTAATTGTTCCAGAGCAACTAGAAAGAGATTATTTAACCAGAAAGATTTCGATTCAGATGTAGGATACCTATCCAGAAGTTTTCGCAACTCAATCATAGATGATGGAATCATCAAAGACTTTACCTTTTTGAGCTTTGTCTATAACTCACTAAAGGCCCGGGAAACAAAGAGAAGATGTGTACGAATGAGATATCTAGCAACAAGAAGAAGGAAAAGGATTGAATAGAGGAACTCCCGAGCATTTGGTGATCTCAGATGTGTCGATATCAATGGTGACTCATTATTTTGATGAATCATTTCTTCGGACAGAAGAAGATTATGTAAACACTTACTCGAGATCTCACTTATCAGATTCCATTGTGGAAGACACAATTTTTTTCTGAAGAATTTGCCATAATATACCTGATCCATGCATAATATCAGGAAAAATGGATACAAATTTTTGACTGCTACTTAGTATTGGCAATAGGTCCGAAAAAGTATCTAAAACTATCAAATTTAGATATTTGTACCCTATCGAAGTAAGGAACCATGGCATATATGTTTGGAATAGATTCCATTTTGAGAGAGTTGAAAGAGCACTATCTCGTTGAAAAGTTCTATGCATCTTCCCTTTCTCAACGCATTTCTTTAGACAAAGACTCCATTTTTTCCTCTTTTCAGATGATAAATCTTTCTCAGAACATGGAGTGTAAATCAAACACATGTTTGAATTGAAATTGAGATACTGATGCAAGTTCTTCCCTTGTAAATCAAATAGATTCATAACTGAAAGAGGTTGACAATAAGTTCTTTCAAAATTGACTATTTGCCCCTCTATTAGAAGTGTTCCAGAAATGTCTGCGATCGAGTAAATAGCTCTACAAACGAATGGATCGGATCGACTTGGAAAATGGAAATATTTGTACAAGTTATATGTTTCATCACCACTTTGTGGAAAATCGTTAGGTATGAATACGTTAGATACCTGTGACTCGATTGGTGAAATAGTATCTCTCCCCCAAAAAGCATGTTTTTTTTTACCGACGCACAAAGAAAATATTTTGTTGCGAATGAACAAGATATTGAGAAATTATCCATACGTAAAATTTGAATTATTGATACGAGCCTTTTCCACTTAAAAGGGGAATCTTGTGTTCCAATAGAAGCAGAAATGATGTGGATTATTCAAGAATCGAAGTCAATTTGCTTTATAAAAAGAAGATATCAATGAACTTCTATCAAATGGTTTCACAGGATTCAGCCAATTGTCTTGATCGTGGAATATCATTGAGAAATAGGAATTCGGGTTATCAAAGGATTTCCTGCGATCATTTCTAGTATGAAATGAGTCAATCATCCACTTTGGTATCTTATTGAACAAAAATGGTGATATTTTTATTTTTGGGAAGTATCATGATCGTCCAATAAGAAGGGTTTCAATTTTTTCAAATGAACAATTTGTATACCTATTGATTCTAACAACTGATTGCAGAGTTGATCATTCGGACCTTTCAATTCTTCATAGATGTAGATCTCGGACCTATGAATAGGGATATTTTTGAAACTCACACAGAAAAAAGAAAGTGAGTTAGACAAATATAAAAGCAATTTGGACAAAAAAAGAAGTGACTTGGACAAAAAGAAACGAAGAGACTTAGACAAATCTTTTTGGTCGATAACCTCAGACCAATCAATCGAATATTGATTAATATGTAATCGATCAAAAACTACTTGAAAACGACTCTTCTGCTCCGAAACGGACTGTTCCAAATGTTCCTGGAAACTCTTGCTCCCATTGGACCATTTGAATCTATATGCATCAGGATCCCGATTCATGGATCTCTCGGTTCGAGAAATCAAAATAAGAGGCTCGAACCATTTCTTCTGACTCTTTTTCAAATTTGATAAATATTTGTTGATCGTATATTTCATTATAGTTCTATGATTCAGAGAATCCTTTCCTATTTGATCCCTTTGAATTCCATATTCGAACTTGCGATCGAATCTATTCATTAAAAAGAATCGATTCAATACATTTCTTATATACCCATAGGTACTATATTGGATTTGAATCAGATTTCGGGTCAATCTATACTGAGTGACTGCCTCCATTAATGTTGTTGCTAGCAAATACCACTATTTTTGGTTTTGGATCTTTCAAATCAATCCTGCAGGAGATCCTGACCCATTTTTTTCTATTCGTTCGAGAAAAAGATTCATTCTCTTCATAAAAAATAGAAGGTAGAACCAATAAAGATTTCTTTTTTGATTCATCCCTGGCCTCATTCAAGAATTGTTTTTGATCCAATCAACAGGAATCAATAGAAAAGGCAAATACCTTATGATTCACTAGATCTGATTCGGTTATTGATAGAGTGAATAGATCTGCCATTTCTTGAATCCCTCTTTTGATGCAAAATCGTATTGTAAAGTGTATCCTCCCTTGTTCCGGTCATGGAATAGATGAAATAAATCAAAAAATGAATTTTTGTTCAAGAATGAAATCTTATTGGAACTGTCCATATCCGGTTCATCTTTAGAAACCATATCACATCCCGGATCTGATGAAATAGGATGAATTGAGACGGTATTTTGCAAATACGTAATT
>CM069083.1:45718565-46183565 GCA_035578085.1 Solanum pinnatisectum | reverse complement strand
TTTCAAAAGGCAATGAAAAAGGCTATTGAATTAACAGAACAAGCGGATACAAAAGGAATTCAAATACAAATTGCGGGGCGTATCAACGAAAAAGAAATTGCACGAGTAGAATGGATCAGAGAAGGCAGGGCTCCCCTACAAATGATTCGAGCTAAAATTGATTATTGCTCTTATACAGTTCCAACTATCTATGGAATATTGGGCATCAAAATTTGGATATTTCTAGACGAGGAATAATTTTACTACTTGTCTTTCCCTTCTATCCAATGATTGAACAAAAAAAAAAGACCAATTCATTCTTTTTCTAATCAAGGGGAACATTTCTAATTCTTAATTCTATAAGGTTGAATACAAATCCGATTGACCATTTGATATAATTGATATGCTCAGTGTGTGACTCATTGGTTTTGTTAGGGTTAGGATTGAAAAAGCCCAGACCACATAGTATGAACTAAAAACTATAGAACTAATAACCAACCCATCACTCAGCATTATATGGATCTAAAGAACCAGTCAAGATATGATATTAGGTCATATCTTTGTAGCAACTGGAATTTTTTGCATAAACAAAAAAATATGATTCTAAGTTGTAAAGCAAAATAGACAAAAAAGATGTGGATAAATGGAAGGATGAGTGAAAGACAGAAAAAGAATACCAATGATATAAAATTCCAATATGTAAGGTCTATGAGTAATCTCATACAAGGCAGTGTAATAAAGCATCAATACGCATTCATACCATACTAAAAAGAATCTTCTTATAGAAATAGAACAAAAAATCAAGAGCTTCGAGCCAATAAAGACTGAGAAGATTGACTCAAGAACCAATTTGATTCTGAGCTCCATCGTAGAATTCGGACCTAACCATTAAGTAAGAAGTGATGGGAACGACGAAACTTGTGAATGCAAAAGATTCTATTGAAAAAGGAATCTTAATGATTCACTGGTCGGGATGGCGGAACGAACCAGAGATTAATTCATGTATTCTGAGATCTGAGAAGTCACGAGGTAACCCTACAAATGAAATAGGGATTGAAAGAGCAAATATTCACCCGCGAAAACTTTTTTTATTGCAAAATTTAGGACAATACAATAAAGGACAAAATAAGGATTTGGTATAATAATACAATTTTTTTTATTTCTCTTTAAAAAACTACAAAGTTTAGTTATCTATTCAAAAAAGATATACAAATTACTAATAGATTTAATGAAATCTCAAAGAAGTCCACGTTCAAGGTATTACTCAGTAAATACATATATATCTTAACTTAAGATTGACTATTCTAGCTTAATTCAAATTGAATTTTTTTGAATCATTTTATTTGCGAGGAGTTGGATGAGAAGAAACTCTCACGTCTGGTTCTGTAGTAGAGATGGAATTCAGAACCAACCATCAATTATAACCCCAAAAGAACCAGATTTCATAAACAACATAGAGGCAAAATGAAGGGAATATCTTCTCAAGGTAATCGCATTTCTTTCGGTAAATATGCTCTTCAGGCACTTGAACCTACTTGGATTATATCTCGACAAATAGAAGCAGGTCGACGGGCAATGACACGAAATGCACGTCGTGGTGGAAAAATATGGGTACGTATATTTCCAGACAAACCAGTTACACTAAGACCCGCAGAAACACGTATGGGTTCAAGAAAAGGATCCCCTGAATATTGGGTAGATGTTGTTAAACCGGGGTGAATGATTTATGAAATGGGTGGAGTAATAGAAAATATAGCCAGAAGGGATATTTCACTAGCAGCATCCAAAATGCCTATACGAACTCAATTCATTATTTCGTAATGTAATAAAAAAAATGTAGAAAGGGCTCTTAGATATGAAAGAAAACTGCATGTTTCTTTTTTTTTTTGGACAAAAATATTTCTTTTTTTTTTCTTCGCCCTTTGCATTCAAAGAACGGATTAAAAAAAATGATTCAACCTCAGACCCATTTAAATGTAGCGGATAATGGCGGGGCTCGAGAATTGATATGTATTCGAATCATAGGAGCTAGCAATCATCGATATGCTCATATTGGTGACGCTATTGTTGCTCTGATTAAAGAAGCAGTACCAAATATGCCCTTAGAAAGATTAGAAGTAGTCAGAGTTGTAATTGTGCGTACCTATAAAGAACTCAAACGTGACAACGGGATGATAATCCGATATGATGACAATGCTGCAGTTGTTATTGATCAAGAAGGAAAGCCAAAAGGAACTCAAATTTTTGGTGCAATCGCCCGGGAATTAAGAGAATTAAATTTTACTAAAATAGTTTCATTAGCTCCCAAGGTATTATAAAATGAAATGGTGATCTGTTTCGAATGGGGTATTTGAAAGAAATAGATTAATTAGTAGATTGTGTCTCACACATATATTTTTAATAATTCATATCATATTCAAAAATAAATAAGTAAAAACCACGTTGATTATATCAAATTTGGAGAAGCCAATAATTTTAGTTCATTATGGGCAGGGACACTATTGCTGAGATAATAACTTCTATACGAAATGTTGAGATGGATCGAAAAAGGGTGGTTCAAATAGCATCTACTAATATTACTGAAAATATTGTTCAAATACTTTTACGAGAGGGTTTTATCGAAATATGAGAAAACAACGAGAAAACAACAAATATTTTTTGGTTTTAACCCTGCGACATAGAAGGAATAGGAAAAGACCCTATAGAAATATTTTAAATTTAAAACGAATCAGTCGACCTGGTCTACAAATCTATTCTAATTATCAACGAATTCCGCAAATTTTAGGTGGAATGCGGATTGTAATTCTTTCTACTTCTCAAGGTATAATGACAGACCAAGAGGCTCGACTATAAGGAATAGGTGGAGAAATTTTGTGTTATATCTGGTAATCCTTTATAATATGCAAATTGGAAACTTCCTATTTGCAAAAAAGAAAAAAATGGGGGAGAGTTGTCTAATATCTTTCGCATTAGTTGATACCTCAAAGGAACTTTGTTTTATACAGATACTGCTAGGAGATAGCGTCAAAATTGAAGTAAATCCTTATGATTCAACCAAAGGGCATATAATTTATCGACTACACAACAAAGATTTGAAGGATTAGGTTTTCAACTTCACCATTCCTTTCGTGGGAATACAATTCGAGATGAAAAATTTCAAGAAACTTATTTTCTTCCAAGAAATAGGTTTAGAATTAAGGTAAGGAATGAGAAATATGAAAATAAGAGCTTTCGTTCATAAAATTTGTGAAAAATGTCGGCTAATCCGTAAGAGGGGGTGCATTATAGTAATTTGTTCCAACCCAAGACATAAACAAAGACAGGGCTAATCAGACTTGCCAGAAGAGCCGATGTACAAATAAAGAATCTATTTTGACATGAAATGGATATATCCATATATCTCTGACTCATACTTACGAAATGATAAAACATGGCAAAAGTTATACCAAAAATTAGTTCGCGTCGGAATGGACGTATTAGTTCACGTAAGGGTATATGTAGAATACCAAAGAGAGTTATTCATGTTCAAGCAAGTTTCAATAATACCATTGTCACTGTTACAGATGTACGGGGTCGAGTAGTTTCTTAGTCCTCAGCTGGTACTTCTGGATTCAAAGGTACGAGAAGAGGAACACTGTTTGCTGCTCAAACCGCAACAGCAAACGCTATCCGTAAAGTAGTGGATCAAGGTATGCAACGAACAAAAGTCATGATAAAAGGTCTCAGTCTCGGAAGAGATGCAGCATTACGAGCTATTCGTCGCAGTGGTATACTATTAACTTTCGTATGGGATGTAACTCTAATGCCACATAATGGCTATAGACCTCCGAAAAAAAGATGTGTGTAGAACTGACAATTGAAGAAATCTCAAGAGAAATAAAAGATTCGATGATCTAATCAAATAACAGTACTATGGTTCAAGAGAAAGTAACGGTATCTACTCAGACACTACAGTGGAAGTGTGTTGAATCAAGAACAGATAGGAAACGTCTTTATAATGGACGTTTTATTCTGTCTACACTTATGAAAGACCAAGCCGACACAATAGGAATTGCAATGCGAAGAGCTTTACTTGGGGAAATAGAAGAAACATGTATCACACGTGTAAAATCTGAAAAAGTACCACATGAATATTCTACCATAATGGGCATTTACGAATCGGTACATGAAATTTTAATGAATTTGAAAGAGATTGTATTGAGAAGTAATTTATATGGAACTTCTGACGGGTCTATTTGTGTCAAGGGTCCTAGATATGTAACTTCTCAAGATATCATCTTGCCACCTTATGTGAAAATCGTTGATAATACACAACATATAGCTAGTTTAACGGAACAAATTGGTTTTTGTATTGGATTACAAATAGAGAGAAGTCGTGGCTATCTTATAAAAACGCCACATAACTTTTAAGATGGAAGTTATCCTATAGATGATGTATTCATGCCTGTTCGAAATGTGAATCTAGTATTCATTCTTATGGGAATGGGAATGAAAAACAAGAGATACTATTTATCGTAATATGGACAAATGGAAGTTTAACTCTGAAAGAAGCACTTCATGACGCATTCCAAATTTATTTGATTTATTTATTCCCTTTTTACATATGGAGGAAGACAACTTATATTTACAGGACAATCAACACACAGTTCCGTTATCCCCTTTTACCTTTCATGATAAACTGGCTAAACTTATAAAAAAAAAAAAAAATAACATTGAAATCAATTTTTATTGACCAATCAGAATTGTCTTCCAGGATCTATAATTGCCTCAAAATGTCCAATATATACACATTATTAGACCTTTTGAATAACAACCAAGAATATCTTATGAAAATTGAACATTTTCGTAGCGAATATATAAAACAGATATTGGGCATTTTAGAAAAATATTTCGTAATTGATTTAGCAAAAAATAAGTTTTAAATCTATTGTACTTACTTAGTGAAAATAGATTGAAAAAGCACAATTTAGCACAATTAATATATCATATATTAGAAAGAAATTCATAATTAAATTGAATAGATGTATCTAGGGAGAATTCGCTTTGAAGAAATTATTCCCTAGATACACATGTCGTGTTAGTTCACAATTGAATCAATTAAAAAATTTTAAAAAGACCTAAAGTTAGGGATTTATCAATAGGTAATGTTTCACCAATGCCCAACCAAAGGGCGACTGTGGTACTAATCAAAAAGACAGTCGTCGCTACTGGACGGCGAAATGGATTTTGGAATTTATTAACATTCTCTAAAAAAGATACTGTTAATAATCCCACAGGTACTAAAACCATTTAAAGAACACCCAATAATTTATTGGGCACTGTATGAAGTATTTGAAATACAGGAAAGAAATACCATTCAGGTAAGATTTCCAAAGGGGTTGCAAATGGATCCGCCGGTTCACCAATTATTGATGGTTCTAAAACGGCTAAGCCTACATTACATGCAATAGTACCTAGAATTACTACTGGAAAAATATATAAAAGATCATTAGGCCATGCGGGCTCACCATAATAATTATGACTCATACCCTTATCCAATTTAGCTCTTAATACAGGATCATTCAAGTCAGGTCTTTTTGTTATTGTGATAGGTGAATTCTTATAGATCCATCTCCCGAGGGAACTGGACATGATAATTTTTAATCATCCAGTCGAGCAAGAATAAAAAGAACCAAACGAATCCACATATCCGTATAAAATATCTATATGGTACATGTATTTACACACACACATATATGATATAGGAATGGTTCAATATAAGAAAAATTTGACTGAATTCTTTTTTATGGAGTTGCAACTATCCATTACAAAACAAAGAATTCCGTTCTTACAAGTAAATACTCAAGACCCAAGTAGGCTTACAAATCAGATCATGATATGATCAAGTGCTTTCTAGGTCGTCTCAGACCTTCTAATTGGTATTTATCTCCAAAATACTTGGAGATACACATACAAGGTTTGCTTGTTACTAATATAGTCTAGCCTCTCTTCTTCTTTAGATCCCTTCTTTCACTCCGATAGTAGTATTGATCGTGTCAATGCAGAGGAAATGAATACATTTACATACTATTAAATCTTATAAGTGAACTAGATAAAAGGGAATCAAGATTCCCTTTTATCTAGTTCACTTATACTGGATCTTACGTAGCCTGCTCATGTACAACATGATTCGAATCATAGAAAAGATTCTCTTTAAGCGAAACCAGCCTATCCTATGTATAGAGCTTACATGGCGATTGGAACAAAGAGACACATTTGATTGTGGATTCCCATGTGGCAGGCATATATCTACACAGACCAATCAATAGTTCAAGTCACACACTCCTATAATCCATTTTCTTTTCACAAAATTCCCTTCAATCCCCCCGTTTAGTTGACATGAATGGTTAAAGGGAAAGGTCCAAATCCATGTCTTATTATTTTCAATAATCCATACTTGTAGCAATGAAATACTATATATTCCTACACCAAGTGATAAATGATTGATTACAAATAGTTAGGATATATTTTGATTTTCTCTATCTATAAAGGCCCAGAAATACCTTGTTTACATATCATTGGAAAGTGCATTAACATAAATATGGCAGTAAGAAGCGGCAATCCAAAAGTGTGTAAACTATAAAAACGAGTCAAAGTAGATTGTCCCACACTAGTGCTTCCACGCAATAATTCGACCAAAGGTGATCCTATTACAGGATAGCGTCAGGGACACCTATTACTATTTTCACTTCCCAATAGCCAATTTGGTCCCAAGGTAAGGAATACCCTGTTACACCAAAAGATGTGGTTAATACAGCCAGAACCACACCTATAACCCAAGTCAATTCGCGAGCTTTTTTAAATCCACTGGTGAGATACACATGAAATACATGCAGGACCATCATTAGGACCATCATACTTGCCGACCATCGATGAACGGATCGGATTAACCAACCAAAGTTGGCTTCAGTCATTATGTATTGAACAGAAGCAAAAGCCTCAGTAACGGTCGGACGATAGTAAAAAGTCATTGCAAACCCAATAGCTACTTGTACTAAAAAACAAGTAAGCGTAATTCCCCCTAAACAATAAAATATATTGACGTGGGGAGGAACATATTTACTAGTTATATCATCCATAATTGTTTGAATCTCGAGAAGTTCTTCAAACCAATCATATACTTTATTGAGAATTGCGGAACTCCCCCGCTAAGAACCGTATATGAGACTTTCATCTCGTACAGCTCAAGCAAAAACACCCAAATACTAGTTGCAACGGATATGGAATAGAAAGTTCAAAATTTATTGAGTTCTGATCCCATCTTCTCTGGAAAAATCGAAAGCTCTTCTTTGTGGCGATAATACCAAAATATCAAGTTGGCACAGTCGTCTTTATCTTTATTTTGATACTTATGGACCTCTTGAATTCTCTTGTTCCCTATTTCTTTATAGAATTTGTGAAATATATCTTTTATTATCTGTTTTCTTTATAATTGATAGGAATTCTCTTGTTAAGACCCTATGAATTGATTAAAACCTCAGATTCATACTAGAACCACGATGATTCAATAAAAAAACCTAACCTAAATCAAATCAAGGATTCCTTGAGTAAGAATCCTCGGATCATCACTTATTCCCTGAATAAATAGAATGACTAAAAATTCAAAGAAAGGTTTTGCTTTTGATCAAAATATAAATAGGGGTTGAAAGAAAAGAATCTTTCAATTTAGAAATTAAAATTCTTTGTTTGAAAATTTTTTGGAGCCCAGACACGAGGTCTGAATATTAAGTATGAATCATAGTTCAAATAATTCTTAATCTATTCCGTGCTCCAAATATTCGAATAAATATCTGACGAAGTAGAACCATCTCTACCAAGATAACAGACCCATTCTCTGTACTATCAATAGGATCAATTATAACAAGTCACACACTCATACTCCAGAAATACAGAAACAAAGAAATTCCACGATCGAACTACTAAAAGAAAATAGAACGGACTATAAATCAGAGCTCTAAATGATTCATTTTGGACTCAAAAGAACGGACTTTGCGGTCCTTATAGATCTAATTCATTGAAATCCCATCCAATAAAATAGAAGAATTATAAATCTCCAAAATAATAGATAGAAATACCGCAAATAAGGCCATTGAGACACCCATCAAAGGAGTAGTTCCCCACCCATGAGCTACTTTACCATATTCCAAATTCAGTGGTTTTAATAAATCTCCTACTGCAGTTCGTCTTGGACCAGATCTAGAACTGTTCTCAACAGTTTGTGTCGCCATAAATCCTATTGTATTCATTGAGATCTATTGACTTTGTATACCATTCCGTTGTAAATAAACGATCCTATCATAGATCCATTGGGGTCTTCAAATTATATAAGTATGATATGAATGGAAACAGCAACCCTAGTCGCCATCTTTATATCTAGTTTACTTTTAAGTTTTACTGGGTACACCTTATATACCCTTTTTGGGCAACCTTCTCAACAACTAAGAGATCCATTCGAGGAACATAGAGACTAGTTGAAGTACTGAGCCTCCCGAGTACTTCAACTAAGATAAGGAAAAATTATTTCACCCTTTTAATTTTTTTTAGTTGGAACATTAGGCGGTTCTCGAAAAAAGATAGCGAACAAAATTATCCCTAGAGTCGAGACTAAGAGGAATGTATAAACTAATGCTTCCATAGATTCAATCGTGGTTGACAATTATAGCTTTCATACCTATTTTTTTCTCTTTATTTCCTTTTTTTTATCATCTTCCAGGTAAAGAACGAACAAGAGTAAAAATGAAGTTGATTCAAATAAAGATTTCTCTGGTACCCTATGTCAATAAAAGTAAAAAAAAGAAAATAAGGGTGAAAGAAAGATACCAAAGCAATGTTGTATCAGGCTGCTTGTCATTTTGTAGATGGATCTCCAAGTTTTTGGAATGCTCCAAATTCGACTTGAGCATCTAAATCTGGGTCAATACCAGCAAAAACATCTCTGAACAAGGTTCTAGCATCATGCCAAATGTGTCCGAAAAAGAAGAGCAAAGCAAATGAAGCATGCCCAAAAGTAAACAACCCCTTGGACTGCTACGAAAAATACCATCAGATTTCAAAGTAGCACAATCGAATTCAAAAATTTCACCCAATTGAGCACGTCTAGCATATATTTTCACAGTAGCAGGATCACTATAACTGACGTTGTTGAGTTCACTGCCGTAGAACTCAACAGTTACACCTACTTGTTCAACACTATACTTCGACTCTTCCCTTCTAAAAGGAGCATTGGCTCTAACAATTCCATCGCCGTCTACCAAAACGATCGGAAATGCTTTAAAAAAAGTAGGCATACGACATACAAAAAAGTTCACGCCCTTCCTTATCTCTAAAGATAGGGTGTCCTAACCATCCAACCGTTATTCCATCCCCGTTATCCATTGAACCTGCTCTGAATAATCCTCCTTTTGTCAGATTATTGCCAATGTAATCATAAAAAGCTAATTTTTCAGGAATTTTAGACCAAGCTTCTGATAAACTTTGATTTTCTGCTAGCCCAGTACTAACTCTTCGATATATTTCTTGCTGGAAGTACCCTTGATCCCATTGATAACGAGTGGGCCCAAATAATTCAATTGGGGTAGTTGCCGAACCATACCACATAGTTCCGACAACAACAAAAGCTGCAAAAAAGACAGCAGCAATACTACTGGAAAGGACGATTTCAATATTTCCCATATGCAATCCTTTGTATAGACGTTGTGGTGGACGGACGCTAAGATAGAATAGGCCCGCTAATATGCCCAATGTTCCTGCTACAATATGATGAGAGGTTATTCCTCCTGGAACAAAAGGATCAAAACCTTCCACACCCCACGTTGGATTAATAGGTTGTACTTTTACCGTTAGTCCATAAGGATCGGACACCCATATTCCGGGACCATACAAGCCTGTTACATGAAATGCACCAAAACCAAAGCATGCCACCCCCGATAAATGAATTCCAAAGATCTTTGGCAAATCCAAAGAGGGTTTTCCTGTAAGTTCATCACAAAATATTTCTAGATCCCAATACACCCAATGCCAAATTGCTGCCAAAAAGCATAAGCCAGAAAACACAATATGTGCTCCCGCTACACCTTCGTAACTCCAAATACCTGGATTCATTACAGTCCCCTCTGTGATACTCCAACCGCCCCATGAATTGGTTATTCCTAAACGAGTCATGAAGGGTATAACGAACATACCCTATCTCCACAATGGATCAAGAATAGGATCAGAGGATCAAAAACCGCTAATTCATACAGAGCCATCGAACCGACCCAACTAGCAACCAGAGTTGTATGCATTATATGAACAGAAAGCAACCGACCGGGATCATTCAATACAACAGTATGAACACGATACCAAGGCAAACCCATGGAAATACCCCTTATATCAAAGATAAATGAGCACTACGTACCTTTATTGCATTGGAAAAGACTATAATATGACTATCCTATGGACCACTCTTGTTGAGTCAATTATTTTCGAACAAGGGTTTTTATTCTGTTGGTAATAATGGAACAATTCTGTTCGTAGGAACAAAGAAAAGCAGATTTATTCTATACTCGATAAGTACCAATACGCAATGGGGGAGTTGATCCCATTTTCTATGAGCGAATGAGTCCATACTTATTTATCATTAGAAATACCTATTCGTAATAATTTGAGTTTATTCATTCTGTCTTTCTTTATGAATTTTGAGAATCTATGAATAAAATAAATATGATAAAAACCAATATGAACATTATAAAGACAATAAAAAAAATTCTTACGTTTCCACCTCAAAGTGAAATATAGTATTTAATTCGTTCTTTCATATAATGCCTATTGGTGTTCCAAAAGTTCTATTCCAAAATCCTAGAGATCCAATTTCATCTTAGGTTGACGTATAGTGCGACTTGTCAAATATATTGGGTCATATTGTATTTCCCCATTCTCTCCCCCGATCGAGATAACCCCCGTTTCGCCCAAGAAAGATAAATTGAATCATCAAAAATTTGGAGTGTGAAGTGCAATTAGATCCATTTTTTAGGGGATTCATATTACTATTATCAATTAGAATAATTTATGGTTGGCTTGGTTGGACTAAATAAATGAAGTATCCAGGCTCCGTTTAGAAAAAACCCAATTGGATTGATAAGATATCTATGATTGCTATTCATATTTTTTCTTTGTAAAGAGATCCTAATTGTCAAGCAAAGTTATCTCAACTCTAATAACTACTTGTATAAAATGAATTGCAAAAAAAAAAAAAAATACAAAAAAAAAATGGTAATGGGAGCATTTGTCCTATATGTACAAATCCAAATCGGGCGGATCTTTACCCGGAGTAGAGCATAAAACTAAAAAGATGAAATAGACCCATTCAGGAATAAGAAAATACCATCACGGTTTGGATTAAATCTTGATGAAAGAATACATCAATGAGAAGTTAATTCGATAAGTTTAATGACCCTTTCTTATAACTTCGAATTTTATAATGGAAAATCGAAAATATCAAAAAGGAGTAAAAACTCATCTTTATTGAAAAGTCGAAGAAAAGCCCTTTCGTTAGAAGTAAGAAGAAGCCCTTGTAGAAAAAAAGAAAGAGGACTGGAATCTATACATTAATTCACAATTTTTTTGAACTGTATGCATCAAAAGGCACATGTACCCTAATAAACCAACTTTATCGAGAAAGATTACTTTTTTTAGGCCAAGGGATTAGTACCGATATTTCGAATCAACTTATTGGTCTTATGATGTATCTCAGTATGGAGGATGAGAACAAAGAGCTGTATTTGTTTGTAAACTCTCCTGGGGGCTGGGTAATACTTGGGATCACCATTTATGATACTATGCAATTTGTGCGACCAGATATCCATACAATATGCATAGGATTAGCTGCTTTAATGGGATCTTTTATCCTGGCCGGAGGACAACTTACCAAATGTATAGCATTCCCTCACGCTTGGCGCCAATGAGGTTTTTATTTGAGAGAAAAAAGAAGACTATGCCTTCGCCAGATAAATACTAAGTAATAATAGCATGGCACTTCGAATTCGATATGAGAAATTTTTGTATTGGTTTTTTTTTCAAAACATTAGATTCTGTATTGAGAGAGTAGTATGAGATAAGGGGTATTTCCGATTTTCTCTTATCTATCGGGAATTCAGTTCAGCGTCACAAACTTTTTTGTTTTCATGGCGGAGAGTTCTTAACAATATTTATTTATGAAAGAGTACGAAAAAAATATTTTTTCCTTATTTGACTGGATTAAAAAGAAACTTTGGGATTGTTGAATCACAGACAAAAAAAGAAAAAATAAACATATAAAGCAACAGAGCCATCATAGTATTTTTGAACTCCTCCGAAAGGAAGGATGGCAATTTGATTATTTACCCATCTGAGCCTGATAGATTCTATTTTCTCTTTCTTCAATATAAAGGAGGGGGGTCAATTTTCTTGTAGAGCCGTATGCACAAAAGATTTTTGTACGGTTGTTCAATTCTATCTTTTTTCTATTATTTATCTTTCTTTTCTCTTTGCTTTATCATGCGAGATAGAGGAAGCTTTTATTTTGTTATATCATCAGGGTAATGATACATGAACCTTATCGTGCTTTTTATATGGTACAAGTAGGCGAATTTGTTATGGAAGCGGTAGAACTGATGAAACTGCGTGAAACCCTCACAAGGGTTTATGCAAAAAGAACAAGCAAACCCTTCTGGGTTGCATATGAAGATATGGAAAGCGATATTTTTATGTCAGCAACAGAAGCCCAGGCTTATGGAATTGTTGATTTTGTAGCAGTTCAAGGAAAATAACATGGATTTCGCGCAAATCTGTGATTTGAGATTTTATCTTCGAATTGAATATTCTATTAAATAGAAGTAATTCACCATCATTCGGTTAGGATCAATCTAAACCAACCCGTCATATTATGTATACGATTCAACATGCCAACTATTAAACAACTTATTAGAAATACAAGACAGCCAATCAGAAATGTCACGAAATCCCCCATTCTTCGGGGGTGCCCTCAGCGTCGAGGAACATGTACTAGGGTGTATGTGCGACTCGTTTAGATCATGAGATGTCACAAAAGCAAGAAAACTACATTTACAGTATTAATGATCAGTACCGGTGAATGGGATAGGATGGAAAAAGGAACTCCATCCATTATTAAAAAAAAACTCTACCATATCCCTCTATTGTGTATGAAGTTTATGGTTTCCGTTGGTGTAAATCCAATCACCTGAATTTAAAATGATAAGAAATTCTCCATTGGTAACAAATGGGTATCCATTAAGTGGAGGAAATCTTATTTAAAAAGCATAAAACATAAAGATTAGGTTGGCTCCCAATCTGGAAAAGACGAACTAAGAGGGTCAGCTACCCAACAAACTTTCATAATAAATATCGTTACTGTATAGGTAGATCTGATTGTGAATGACCTATTACTGGATAATTCATGGGTAGAGCCAAAGTGTGTGAAATATACAAGTTCCCAATAACATCAATTAGTTGATTAAATAGTAAAATAAAGTATAAAGTAAAGGCTCCGGTGTATAGAGAAGATCTCACCGTTTAAGAAGTAACCATAGAAACGAAGGAACCCACTATTTCTTTTTTTATTTCTTTTATTTACTATATTTTTGATACCTAGGAAAATACAATTTCTTAGTTCTGTCTTATTTCGCAGTGAAATACCTAAAAATAAAATTGTGGTCGGGAAGGTTAGAGTAGCCAAAGCCATTGGAATTTTGATTTTATACATTGGAAAAATCTGTTTTGTTATTAATAGACTAGGAAGGGGGAAAAGAATAAATGAATGAAAGGCAATCAATTAGTTATTCGTCAAAGTTTCATTTATTCAATGAATAGAATTAAATGGGGATATATAGCTCGGAGACATAGAACAAAAATTCATTTATTTGCATCAAGCTTTCGAGGGGCTCATTCAAGGCTTACTAGAACTATTACTCAACAGAAAATAAGAGCTTTAGTTTCGGCTCATCGGGATAGGGATAGGAAAAAGAGAGATTTTCGTCGTTTGTAGATCACTAGGATAAACACAGTAATTCGCGAAAGGGGAGTATCCTATAGTTATAGTAGATTAATAAATGATCTGTACAAGAGACAGTTGCTTCTTAACCGTAAAATACTTGCACAAATAGCTATATCAAATAGGAATTGTCTTTATATGATTTCGAACGAAATCATAAAGGAAATAGATTGGAAAGAATCCACCAGAATAATTTAAATGGAGTTACCCGGAGAATAAACTCCGGGAAGGTAGAGTAGAAATTAGTATGAGAAAATATACTAAAGTAGTCAAAATGAATGAACACGTTCAATTCAATAAAAACATATTTCTTTTTTTCCGATTCATTTTTTCTTACGACACGATACTCAAATCTAGATTCACTCAAATCTAGATTCTTGTAATTATGATTCAAGTGAAGAAAAAGTAAGCCTATTTATTTCGGGCTTTAAAACCAGTAGTTCTAGCGGTCAACTCGGTTCTTTCAAATTGTTTCTCATTATTGAGTAAAGGTAACAAAGATAAAATACGAGCTTGTTTTATAGCAAGAGTAATTAATCATTGTTGTTTCAAGGTCAATCTATTCACACGTCTTGATAATATTTTTCCTTGTTCACTAATAAATCGACTAATTAAACACATGTTTCTATAATCAATTCGATCCCCCGATTGAATCGGGGGCAAACGCCTACGAAAAGATCGCTTGAATTTAAGAAAAGGTCGCTTGGATTTATCCATGGTTTGCTTGTTTAATTTATTCCTTATCCCTAAAATCCTATTTCTTCATTCAGATTGTTATTCCCAATAAGACGACTCGGTAACAGATCGCTTCTTCCAATAGTTGGACCAGGTACATTACAGTACTGCAAGCATGTATGAATATTCAATCTTTTAAAATCCAATTCAAATTTTAATATTCGGTCCTGACAGAGTATGGCTCGACATTGAAAGTGAACGTAAAGACTGATATCTATAGCTATGGAGTGGTGCTATTAAAATTGATAACAGGGAGAGAACCCATTCTCAGAGATGAGCAAATGAATCTAGCACAATGGGCAGAGAGGGGAATTCCATTCTCAAGTCCCTGGATGAAGAAGTGATAGAAACAAGTAATTTGGAACAAATGAGAAGTGTTTTTAAACTAGGAGTGATGTGTACAGGAGCATCACCATCTGGTAGGCCATCAATGAAGGAGGTTTGCTATGTTCTCCAAAGCTGCAGAGAGTCTAATATTTGAGAGAAACAAACATAATCGTAAATAGAGATGATTAGTCTTTGATGATTTATGCAAATAGTATCTACTCATTTGTCAGGTACTGGCTTTGAAGATTATAAAAAAACTTCACGGTTCCTTGTGACTAATCCTATTTCGAGATTAAAATCTACATGATTTCTCCTCGAGTTTTTACATTAAATCTGTCTGTATGACTCTCATTTTTTTCTGTTAGCAAAGCATGTCTTCTACTTGTTTGCATCAGTAGTAATTTTAATTTCATTACAGTTACATATGAATAGTATGCCTTACATTGTAAAATGTTAATAAAAAATTTAAAGCACAAATTTTATTGAGTCACTTTCGGCGTAAAAACACAGCAAGCAAAGTATACATGTAAATTTATTTGAAAACTCTAGATGGATTTAGATCATAAATTTTATTGAGTCACTCCTGCGTAAAAACATACTTGATAATCATGACCATTTCAAGTCATGGCTTCCAAGGAATTTAGTTATGCATCTTGTTATCGGAGCACATACAATTTTGAGTGCCAAAATCATCTGCTAGGCAAGGAGGCAAAGCTTTTGCATCTTGGTACCACTTATTCCTCTCTTGCATTAGATCTTTGAAGAAACTATCTATGGTTTCTCTTGTAATACCTGGCATAACCACAACATGTGCCATGCCTCTTAAGTAACACAAGTTCCAACGACGAATGAATTTATGGTCACAAGGTCGTTCAAAAACAACAGTAATACTAAACTCATTGAGCATAGCACTAATTCCTGCTTCAAGAAGTCGATCTTTCAAATATCGAGCATTTTCAATGCATATTTTGGAATCTTGTTGCAATCTAGCATGTCCTTCTGTGCTTAAACAGTACCATAAGAATATTGGTGTTAAGCCATTTCGACTACCAGAAATTGTAGCATCTGTAGAATTAATATACTCAATTTTTGAGAGACTGCTAACATAACTTTTCCTTGTTATCTGAATGCCACAAGGCATTGGACATCCCAAGAATTTGTGGCCTGAAATTGAAATACTACCAATTGGCTTCTTGAGGGTAATTTTTTTTGCCTATTGTCAAATACCATAAAAAATACTACGTCATTGTAACTTTGATCGAAAATCGTTGAAGGAAAATTGAACAAAAGTAAGTTTACATGTCTGATAAAGGGGAGAATTAGCCCAAATAAGGCTGCATCGCAATGGATGTAATATCTATTGTTGGAATATCCACAATTTTCAAGTGTTTGTATGACGAAATCGCGGTCATCAATAGCTCCTTTGAAGGTTGTTCCTATAAACACATACTTAGAAGTTAAAAGTAATATACTACTTTACCAAAGTGAAGCTAATATATGATCTAAGAATATATATTGTTACCAATATTGATATTGATGATAGCTGGTTTGTTCTTGTTGACAAGTAATTTTGATCTCAAATCTTCATAATCAATCTCTCCATTAACTAAAGTGTTTATAGTTTCTAACTCCATTCGATACAATCTTGCTGCTTTGAAAATCGAGTAATGTGAATCTTTTGATGCATATAATATCCCACTAGAATGTAGCTCTCTTCTGCACAAATATATATATTGTTCAAATGCCTAGTGAAAGTGATGAAACACTTACATCGTTTAAACATGGGAAAAAACTCAAATATATCATCCAATTTTAAGAAAAAAACTCATTTGTGTCATCCGTTAAAAGTTGGACTCATCTATGTCATTTTCATTTGAGAAAAAGGCTCATATATGTCATTATTTGTTAATTGTAATGGCATAGATTAGTCAAATTTTAAACAGATGACATAAATGAACTTTTTCTCAAAGTTCAATGGCATATTTGAGTCTTTTCTCAAACAGAAATGACATAGATGAGTCAAACTTCAAAGTTACATTGTTATGCCTTAATAAATTAGTCTTTTCTCAAAGTTTGATGGCATATTTAAGTCTTTTCCCTTTAAACATCTACGACTATATGTTAGATTGTTCTACTTATGAAAATATTGTTATGCCTAAATAAATTCGTAGCTCAAAAACTGGATCCGCCTCTGAAAATATACCTACCCAACCAAAAGGCCATGGAGATTGCCCTCAGTACCACCACTAAGGGTGTACGAAACCGAACCGAAAACCGAACCAAACCGCAAATCGAGTCAAACCGAAAAAAAAAACCCGACTAGTGGTTTGGTTTGACTTGGTTTGGTATTGAAAAAAAAAACCCGACTATATTTGGGTTGATTTGGTTTTAACTAAAAAAAACCAACCCGAGACCAAACCAACCCGACATTATATATGTAGTTTTAAAATTTTATTTTATACATAAAAACATTTACTTTGATATAATTTAAAAATATTTCTTATACTATTTCATAGTTTTTACCTTTTAATATATTATTTCAAGTTTAAAACTTAGAATTCGGAATGGTCCAATAAAGATTATAGTTCATAGATGTTGATAATTATAATAAAACTTAAATCAAAATCAAATTAATACTAATGCAAAAAGAAAATTAATTCAACACTAAGAATGACAATAATATTGAATATTTATTCTTTAGTTTTACATTGGTTTAGACAATTAAAATACATAATCTAATTTTAATTTTCCTTAAATATTTAGTAATGTAACTAATACTTATTAAACTTATTTTAGCATGATTTAATACGTTTAAATTATGATCATTTTCATTATGACTTTGCAATATTTATTTTATATGATGATTTCATTATTATTTTTTATTAAATATTTTAGTGTCATCAGTACTCATCTCATATTTTGTGTTATTTTCTTAAGAAATACCTTAGATAATTGTATTTTGGTTGGACTAAAGAAATATTTGGAGCACAAGTTAATTATATGTTTGTATGCAAACTTTACCAAAAAAATCCAAAAATCTAGAAAAAAATCTGAGATTTATTAGTTTAGTTTGATTAATAAATTTAAAAATTCGACACAATGGTTTTGTTTGGTATTTGAAAAACCCGAACCAACCCGAGGTTGAAAAACCCGAAAAAATCCGAATTTTATTGGTTTGGTTTGGTTTATAGATTTAAAAATCCGACACAAATGGTTTGGTTTGATATTTGAAAAACCCGAGCCAACCCGACCATGTACACCCCTAACCACCACTAGTAATGTATCCCCAATATTCATCCTTGTCTATTTCCCAGAGTTGTGCAAACCAATCTAAAACAGCCACTTCAAAATCTTTTGAATGAAAATCCACAGGGCTCTGAGTGAAGGGATATCCACAATTGTTCAAGGAAAATTGCAAAAGTGGTGCTAAAATAGCATGATGCTCATAATGCATGTTAGTTGGATAACCTGTAAATTAAATAACCAAAGATATTATGAATAAAATCGTAAAACATTATTTGGCCAAATCAAAAATACTTATAAGATGTAAAATAAGTTAGGGATGATATATTAATGTATATAACTTTTGATTAATTCTGACTTATAAATACTTTTATGTTTATTACACACGTTAATAAATCAAAGGGTATTTATTTATTAGCTTAGCCAAATACCATCGTAAACAAAATTGAGATGAAATTACCTCACTAATGTTTGTATAATTTTGTTAAGTAAAAAGTAACTATGTTTGTATGGAAAGACTATACATATATATACTTACCTATATGATACTTTTTCCGTTCGGACAATGTCTCCAAATATTGAGTCAAAAATGTCTAGTTCTTGAAAAGATGTTTCATCTTTAATATCAGGTTCCACCACAGTTAGACACTAATTCTTCCTTGACGAGGACGGTGCATCGATTGGAACTATCACTGAATCAAACTCCTATTTCATAAAAATAAAAATAAAAAGATTCAATCAAAGATATGTTTCATAATTTAAAATGATCAATGAATTAATCATGAGTATATGGTTGAAACTTGAGATAGGCATATATAATTAAAGAAAATATTAGAAAAATTGATACCCTTTGAATTCCCATCCTTAGAGGTGAAAGTTTTGTGCATCTCACATCTTTTAGCTCCTCCAATTTATAACAAATGAATTAAGTTGCCTTCTTAACTTCTGTTTGTTGAATCTTGAATTTAATTAACACCTGTCAAAGTTGGTGCATCCATTTAAGTTAAAATAGTTTTAAAATAATTGGTAGTGTTCGGACTAAAAAATTACTTATTTTTATTTTAAAGCTAAAATTAATATACGTACTCATACAATGCACGAATATTAATGAACATAACTTTAGACTCTTTATTTTTGTTTTATATTACACATGTTTTCTTACATATTAGTAATTTTGTTCGTGTTTTTGACTGTTTGAAAAAAACATTAGTTACTAAATTTTATTTTTACTTTTTATAAATTTTGGTATGATAAAGGATGTAAAATTTTGATGTATGCACATACAGTTTTTAATTCTGTAATTGAATAAATTACTTTTATAACTATTTGTTTTGTTAGCGCAACACTCTTTCAGGTCCATGTCAACAAGTTTGGGGGATTAAAGTCAAATTTCATAGACCTTATTTTTTTGGTTAAGATATATATAAATTGAATAATTATAATATAGTGTAATCCTACAAATTATGAGGTATGCAGAGGTATAATACATGCGGATATTATGAAGTAAGAATGTAAACAATACAATTTTCAATGAAAAATATATAAAATAAAGTTTAGAATAATAAAATCTGATTCAAAAAAATGAAAAGTTTATATAATGATAATAAAACAGTGTTGATCGGTTTTAGTGTTTGAAATTTGAAGAAGATACCAAAAAATAATTTTGATTTTTTATAAACACATAATATATTTTGCATAATGTAAAAGGTTTGACAGTTTGAGAGACTTCAGAATATTCAATAATGAGAAACAAAAACGTGAAAGGAGAGTAAGAAAAGTAAATATAAGAAGAGATAATAATGTTGGTTCATGATAATCTTTAGAATATAAAAGAGGCAACAAAATAGATAGTCACATAAGAAACGATAAATGAAAACTATTTCATTTCTCAATTATTACGACAATTCCAATATTAAATGAGGTAAAAAAAATTGTTAGATTTTCTATCCCAACATTTATTTTTCAAATTTACCAACTTAAGAAAATTTTAAAATAAATAAATTTCTGATTTATGAAGGTCGTAAAGAAAGTGTCAACAAGTCTAAAACATATGTACTCATTATCATATACTTTAATAGTAAGAATTTTCTTAACTTAATTGTATATATGAAAATAATTGTGTTATCACTCATCCTAAAAAGATTTATTATTTCATTATAATTGCCCGGGTCGTTTATTCAATATTCCGGTTATACTCCATTTAATAATTGTATATTTGATGTTATTTTGATAATGGGGATTTTGTTTGTCTCCTTTTTCTTCAATTTCTTATTTTGGATGAGAGACATGTCATAGTTGAATTAATGATTGAAATTTATTAAATAATTAAGATAATTTAATTACGTTATTGATTTCTTCATAAAATACTTTTTAATCCAACAATTTTAAATATATTTAAAACTTTTCTTACGTGCCTTTAGTAAATCGTACTTGCTTTTGATTTTTTTTTTCTTTTGGCTACTATTTTTCATTCCAAATTATTTTTAGTCTAATTTGAATGCTTTGGAAAAGAATTGTGATGTTTAAAGAGAGAAAAATTTGAATCCTCCCACTTTTTGAAAAATATATTACTAAAAATTTAGAATTTTACAATTGAAAATAATCAACGGGAAAGATCCATGATAATAACTAACATTACAAACAAACATTATGTGACATTTTTTGTTTTCAAGAGTCAAATATTATATTTTGATTGAAGAGTTTGCGCATGTAATCTTCAATTTTTTTGAAATTAAATTTATATATTTGTAAACTATAAAAAGTATTACAATGCATAATAATTGACAATTCAAAATATTAAAAGATATGTGAATGGTTTATGGTAAAAAAATAGACTTGTTTGAATCTCAAAATTTGAAATGTGTTAAATTGGGACAAAGGGAGTAGAAGACTTCTCCAATCTTTCTTTCTAATCTATAACATAGCATTTATTTTATTGATTACGAAGATAAACAATTACACATACTTTTATTTCTCTCTCAATACCGATATGGTTCGTTTTATGTATTATCGACTCGGCTTATCAATTTTCAATTTTTAAATATGCTATCCAATAACAAATTAATAAGATATTTTTTATTGTTTTTCAATTTATCGGTTTTTGGTCATTATTATCAGTTTGCTTTTTGGTCTCACTTCTCTAATTGCTTTGATACAGTGAAGAAAAATAATGAGAAATTGCATCAATAAGAGAAAATATAGTACGAATGCTATAATTATGTCACCTCCAAAACATAGTATGAAATTATTGATGTTAATCAAATTAAAGACCTTTACAAACTTGCAAAAACTACAACCTACAATACAAACTAAAACTAAAATCAAATAGCTACAAATGTGAATTATTACTTTAGTCTTTAGATTTTAGGTAAACATTAAAGACTATGCCTAATGTGAAGTGGGTGTTTTATTTAAAAAGAGAAAATGACGGATTTAATAAGAGTCGCCACTTAATTTTTAAAGTGAAATTAAGAAAACTATTTTTTATTTTTTCCAATAGTCAAAACAGTAAATCTAATGAAAATATTTAAAGGATTCGAGGTTCTTATTAGCATTTCGAGGAGGATTTAAAAGCACTCGAAATGCCTGCTAACATGCGGTTATTCAGTAATTAACTAACTATTTGACTAATTTATTTAAAATAAGCGACTTAGTTAAAATTGAGAGAATTAACAATATCGAAAGACAAGATCATCTTAAAGGGAAAAAGGAAACATTGAGATACTCTACCTAAGTAAAATATTTCGTAAAATTATTATATATAATTTTTTTAAAGTCAAGTAAAGGATAAATATTAGAGTAGTAAATTCAAAAATGGGTATCTTTTAGGGATTTGAATTTTTTAAAACCTTAAAATTAATATCAAATAATAACAAGTAAACAAACACAATAAAATAAAGAGAGAAACTTGGGCCCAAGTCTGGTTTTCTGTCCGCCTGGGTCAATACTTGGGCCTGATTTCTGTTTTTGGCCCAACACTTGGTACCTGTCCTAAACTAACACAATAATAATCAAGATAAATGGGCTTTTGGCCCAATAATTACAAAAATACAAAGGCTGAAAATTTAAGGCTCTTTTAGGCCCATTTTTCATTTTCATATACACTAGGTGTATACTAGTGTATACAATCCCGTATATCAACTCCAAACACCTGTACGCCTATTCCATTTCGCTCTTGAACACCGCAGGGCTGACTCGATACTCGAAAATGTAAAGAGGCAATGGGAAAAGTCCAAATAGACTCGGCGAAACATCACATGTAAAGAAAGTGAAAGGAAAGAATCAACATGAATAATGTAAGGTTGTCATTAAGCAATTTTGCCAATAAAGAGGCAGTGAGAAGAAATGAATTCATCAAACTTCAACATATGCAGCAACAACACGTAACACATATCACATATGAAGATATGAATTAATTGAACAACGACTATTAGAACGAGATATAATTCATCTTCTTTTTTTTGTTTCATTTTTTTAAATAAACAAATGGAACCCAACAGAATAATATTAATATGCTAGTTTAAAATAGGAATCAAATGTATCAGATAAAGTGAGGATCATACCACTAGATGGTTAAGAAATCCACATCAAAATGACTACCAAGACAATTCCAATATTTTGGAAAGCAATACTCGGCAACACTTAAATAAATAAACTAGATTGTTGATATTGAAACGTAAAACATTAAATAAACAACACTCATCCTTGAAATAGTATCAATTTGAAGTGAAAATTTGAATATGAACTCCAAATAACCCTTGCACCAAACTGTATTTAACATAGCACATATAATCTTATAAACTTGATGGCTCAATACACACCGATGTCCTTGAACGCTAAGTAACGGGAACGGGCAGATAACAACATCCAACAATACACAATCTTTGCTTAATTATACAAAGCCAGGAACATTCATTGGATGAAAAAAAAAATGAGACATGCTTCAGACAACCCAAAATTAGAGCAAGAGATATTCCACCGGCAGGCACAATGAAAAATAAGGCAGTAAGCTATCTGATTCATACTATTTACGCTAGTCAAGAGACGAACGAAATAAACAACCCACGACATATTAAGAAACAAACCTACCTATAGAAAACTAAATTTGGAATTTCAAGCTAAACCACAAACCATAGACAATAAGATGCGATTAATCAGCAGTAGCAACAAACAACCAACAGTGAACTCAAAGAGGTATGAACCTTCAACATGTCAAGTTGAATTTTTTTTTCAAGCCTAGAAGCAATACAATTAACGACATATGCAATACGCACATCTATATCATATATCGACAGAACTTAAAGGAAGAACAATGAAGCAAATGTGAAATTATCATTCAAGTGGAGACATAAATGCAGGCATAAGACATAAGCCAATGGAAAGAGGAACATAAAACTTATACAGTAAAAGAAAAAAACTATCGGCTAATCCCCAAATTTGGAAAAATGAAGAAAGGAACTGAGATCTCTATCACACATTTTAATGAAACAGTAACAAAACCTCAAGTAAAACAAAGGAAATATCTACCATTAATATGAATAAACCTAACACCTGCCAACTAAAACACAATTACATACACTAACATAAAACATATAAGAACTAGGAATGAATCGAACGAAACTAAGAAAAAGGCTTTTACCTTATAATGGTCAGCGAACCGGAACAAACAAGCTAGCGAGGACGAGTTTTCACCACCGAAATGCGAATTCCGAGAACTTCGGCAAGCTCGGACGATGCATGAAAGAAGAAACAGAGCTCAAAGAAACTCCAATCCTTTTGAATGCTAATTGAGAATGCTTTTTGTTCAAGTTTTGTCTCTCTATTTGCGACCTTAGAAAATATTTTCTCTATAAACTATCGTTCTCTATACCTCCTTTTTTTCACCAATTTTCTTTCCAACCCCAAACAAATAAGAAGGGGTATTTATAGGGGAAAATTTAGGGTTCGATTGAGGGGGAAAACGGAATGGATTCAAAATTTGAAATTCAAAATCTTGAGGATAAGGTAGCCAGCTTGAATTTCTGTACGAAAATCGTACAATTCCTCAACGGAACAACAATCTGAGGCGCTTGATTTGAAATAAGGACGAACGAGGCATCAAGATGGGGACACGTTGGATTGCTTCGTTGCTGGACTCGGGTCGCGATGCTCGCGATTCTGGGTTGCTGAAATCGCTGGACTTCAGCAATTTTCGCTGGGTTGCAGCGTTTCCGGTGGAGGAGAAATTAATATTAATTAATTAAACGAGCTTCTTAATCTTGATAAAATAAAATAATTAACTTAATCAAACTAATTAATTTAAGAATATTAACTATAATCTAAACTAAACTAATTAACAAAATATTTATGTAAAAGTAAAATCTTTTTTGACGCAATCTTTGAATATTTATAAAATATACTAATTATATAAAAACATATTTATTATTTAAAAATTATAAAATGACTAAAATTACCTAAAAATAACTTGAAAAATATTTGAAATTTTGATCAAATTAATTATTTCAAATCGTTTGAAATTAAGAAGCTCGGAAATTAATTTTTCTCAGAGAGAGTTAAAATTGGGTGTCAACAGTGGGTAGAGTACTGAGAATATGATATAGTCATAGTGTCTAGTTATATATTAAATTATTAATATTAATATTTAGGAAGGGTTAAATAGTAAATTATTATTGTCTTATTGAGTTATCGGTTTATCCAATAACCCAATAACTTTTTTTTATAAACTCATTAAAAACCCAATAACATTTTTTCGGTTCGATTTATTGATCGGTTCGGTTTTTGCACACCCCTACTCTTAGTTCATCTTTAATTGTCCAATATACTAAAAATAGTGGTTGTATATCAATACTTAGCTTGTGCAAATTAAAAAACCAAGAGATAATTTATTCTTTTGTGTCTATTTTACTCTTCGTAGGAAATATTATATTCAATATCTAATACATTTTTCAAAGCATTAAATTTAATATATTCAAAGGGTAATTAAACCATATTTTTCTGGTCATTTAGCATTACTCCATAGATAATACAGATTTATGTTATTTTATTGCATAATAAATTAAGATTAAATTACTAAATGTAACGACCCGTTAGTTTGTTTTGAGTATTAGACATTTTTCTATCATAAAAGACTCTTCCCGTAAATATTAAATAAGAATTATAAATTATTTGTTTAACTATGGTTATTTAATTAACGAGTATTTTTCAAAAAATAATTAAATTTAGTTGATACTTATGGGTCAAGTTTATAATTTAGTTAATAGCCTATACCACTCGACCCATATAAGAAAATAAGTTAATGGGATGTAACAATTTGGGAGAAAATAAGAATTGATGAGAGCAGCCGCCGCGAACAGAAAACCTCGTTGGTGCAGATGGCTTCAGGTACCAAAATGTATACCTCTTTCCATTAATTTTTTTTGCAATTAATAATGATGGCATTAGTGGGTAGGAATTCTTGGTTAGTTAATAGTTGTATAATCATTAGAATCGCATGATTGGTTGGAAGTTTGTAAGTTTGTAAGTTTGACCGTATGAAGAAGTGATATTTCTCTCGGAATTTCCTTCTCCTGTTTGTAATCATTAGAATGGCATGATTGTCTTCATGAATATGGAATAGGGCAAATTTTCATTCTGGCATAAATAACTTCCGTAGGTCGTATACAGTGTTTCGTAATTAAGATTACTGGTTATGGCTTGGGTCTTTGTATCAAAACAATTTTTATATTATGGTTCAACTTTGATATATTAAGACATCTAATTAAATGTTTGGTGTATTGTATTACATTAATACCATTAAAATTATGATAATTGAAGAAATTGAGACTTAACACTAGGTTGAAATTTAGAGAAGTATTAAAGTTGACATACTAATTGGCATCAAGATTAGAAAACTTAAATCATAAATCTGGACTCTACAACTTATAAGTGATTGTTGGGATGTGAGGTAGAAGTATATCAATATGGATGTCAACAGGCCCTACTTACAATTAATGTATATTTGATAGATTTTGAATGTTCTGAACCTTTACAAAGGTGAAAGGCGAAATTTTGAGGATTCGTGATACGCGTTCGGCATCCAAAGTATGTTAAGACTTTCAGACTTCGTTGAAGGACATTTTTCTAATTAAAGATTAAAAATAGAATATATCATGGGTAAGAGCAAAAGATGGGGTCTCGTACCAATGGTGTGACGGGTATTGGTACGAGTACCGGTGTTATAAAGAGAAAGTTTATTACTATAGAATGCGGATTATAATTCGAGAATGTCAAAGCATATGGGCATTAGCTGATATATTATTGACTTGATTTATTATGTGTCATTGTGTTTTTTATTGAATCTGTATATTTGTGATAGCTAAGGTGATTACATATCGTATTGATATTTGATTGAGATGCATCATCATCCCTTTTCATTAATATCATATTGTACACATGCATTGACATGAGATTGAGTATAAGTTGGGCATGTAGAGATCGTCCGTGCTGGGGATGGTGAGATATTAATATTAGCAAAATGCATGTACCAAATATTGGTTGTTGGCACTTTGGCTGAATTAAAAATTTGAACTTAAAGGGATATAACGATTGATTATAACTCAAATCGAACTTAAAAGGGATATAACGATTGATTATAACTCAAATTTGAACTTAAAGAGATATAACGATTGATTATAACCCGTTTAACGATTGGTTGTTGGCACTTTGGCACGAAAGGGGTGTATTTAAGCTTAGTTCGTCAAGTATAAGAATGATTACACTCAAATATAACGATTAATTATAACTCAAATCGAACTTAAAGGAATATAACGATTGATTATAACCCATATAATGATTGGTTGTTGGCACTTCGGCACGGAAGGGGTGTATTTAAGCTTAGTTCGTTATCAGTGATTACACTCAAATATAACGATTGATTATAACTCGAATCGAAATTCGAAAGAATCGAATCAAAGTACCAAATATTCACTCCTAAACTTTATTAGGATGAAAAACTGCAAATTTAAACCATTATTTCTGAGTTTTAAATGTAACGATTAATTGACTGAATTTTTTTATTTAAAAATAAAATAAAATAATCTGTCAATGACTTAATTAGGGGGAGAAAGTCATGTAAGGATTAAAAAATCCGAAGAAGTAAAATGTTGGCCAAAATTAGTCCTAATGTCTCTAGGCTATATTTAACTGTATAGATTTATATTATTATATTGCATAATAAGTATCATTAAATTACTAATTAATGATAATATTTTTTAAGCTTTGTAAACCAAAAATGGAGATTAATAATTAAGAAACATTTTAAAGGTTTTTTATTGTATCATATAAATAGAAATAATTAAGAAAAATGTCAAAAATAATTTTTAAAAAATCAAATATCATTCTTGACTTTAAAAGCCTGCCACATCACATCTCCTAAGTCTAGGATTTAACTAATAATTTAGTGTTGTAATGAATAGTGTAGCCGGTAACCTAAAAACTCAAAGATATTATAGATGACTAATTTATCCAAATAATGAGAAAACAAATGGGGTGTGAAGGAGAGTTATAACATCATTTATTATTGTTACAATTGTAATTGTATCGATAACTATTATGTTGTGAACGCTAGGGATAGAAATGGGGCGGTGCTGATGCAGAACGGGGTGAGTTTAAGGTTATGCGGAGCAGGTTTAAGATTGTGCGGGGCGGGAGGCAGGGGCGTAGGAAGAGCTATCCTTCATCGGAAAAATATGTTGTGTATATATGTCAAATTCAACATTTAAAGGATATATATTTAAAGTTGGACACCCTTGACAAAAGTTATGCTTTTGGCGTAGTGGTAATAGGTGTCCATTTGAATGAAGGTGTTTTGGGTTCGAACCCCAAATATAGCACAATATTTTTTTAATTTTATGTTGACAGCCACAACCATTATTCTTGGACACCCTTAATTAAATTTATGGCTTCGCCACTGGCGGGAGGGATGTGGGGCGGGTTGAAGTAGATTTTTTAAAAAACTAATGTGGGGCGGAGCGGATTGCGGATATATGTGATTTTATGTGGATTCAAACTTAACTTTAACTTTTTACATATTATAAGAGAGGTAGAGCATTATTTATTAAGATAATTTCTTTAAAGCTACTAAAATATTTAAGATAGTAAATGAAAATGATTCAATAAAAAATAATATAATTTCTTACATATTTTCCAATTGATCTTTACAAGTTAAATTTATAAGTCATTATCTATTAAATTAATACAATTTAATGAAAAAGTGAATTTATTTTTATGAATTTTATTTTAAATATCAAACTTAACTGAAGATATTTTTAAAAAAAATGTTGGGCAGGTTCATACGGGGCGGGGCGGATTTAAAATGAAAAAAATTGTTATGCGGGATGGATTGAAAATGAAAAAAATTGTTACACGGGACGGGGTGGGGCGGGGCAGACTAATTATTTTGCGGATTAAGCTAAATCCGCCCCGCCCCACATTGCTCCATTTCCATCCCTAGGGAACGCGGATAGCCCAGAGGCTGGTCAAGATGTTCAATCTCGAGCTAAACCATTAAGAGCCTCAAGAATTAGACAATTCAATAATAGATTTGTTTGGAATTTAGATTAGTGAATTTAAATGGTTGTGATTTGTGGTTTCGGAAGATTATGTATATTGTTGAGCAAAAGTCTGATTCTCTCATCTCCATTTTTAAGAATAATACAAATTCTTATCTAATTTTTTCGTAATTTCATGATGAAATTCATAAAATTCATGGAAGCGGGATACCCTAGAGAATTAATAATATCATCATAATTATAAGAATAAGAGTATTAGATTTTTCATCATAATTACCTCCAACTCATTCGCGGAGGAAAACTCATAGACATAAAGAAGGTAGCATGGGAAAGAACAACATATCATAATCGCTCTAGATACTTGAAATAGAACTCTAAAAATTCGTTCTTGAACCATGGGATAGATTATCTTGAAAGCATTAGCTAGGATTGTAGTGCGTAATTAATTATTAAGAATTATTTATAAATGCTTAGAAATATATGGGAGAAACTTACCTTAATGTTGGAGGCGAGGTATAAGGGTGACTTGATATAATTTGGGTGGCGGTGAGATTCGATTACAGGATCTTTGTCTGCTCTAATATCATGTTAAAGTGTGTGACTATCTCATCTACAAGTTTAAGTTGTTATGAAAGCACACTTAAAGGGTAATATATTTCCTTAAAGAGGCATCCCGAATATCTCATAAATTTTTGGATATTCACAAAGAGATTATGAAAACATCAAATATTGTCTTGCATATATAAAGGGTAATATATTCCTTAAAGAGACATCGTGAATATCCCATCAATTCTTGGATATTCTCAAAGAGATCATGAAGACATGCATCAAATATTGTCTCTTGGATATTCATAAAGATCAAATTCTCCAAAATTTCATAAAATTCATGAGATATTCATAAAGAGATCAAGATGTGGTCTCCTAAGTTCATGAAATACATTATTAATAGCCCTCGAACCACGGTGAAATCCATAGAGAAGAATCAAGTTGTTCTATCAATAATATTCTCATTTCTTCAATTTTATTTATGATTGATTTACTTTCCACATATTCAAAATTTGTTTCAATCAAGATGATAATGAGACACTTCTCATTTCAAAAAATAAATTTAAAAAAATCAAATAAATAGATACATGAAAATTTATTTTCAAACTCTAATAACAATTTTTTGAGTCAATCCAACACACTCCATAATCAAGACCATTCCAAAGGAATTTAGTGATGCATGTTGTGATAGGAGCATAGACAATTTTCAGAACCTATATCATCAGCAAGACAAGGAGCCAAAGTTATCCACACCACTTTTTCCTCTCTTGCATTAAATCCTTGAAAAAATTGTCTATGATTTCTTTTGTTGTGCCTGGCATAACCACAACATGTGCCATATCTCCTGTGCAAGATAGTTGCCAACGACGAATGAACTTATAGTCACAAGGTCGTTCAAACACCACGATATTGCCAAACTCATTGAGCATAGCGCTAATTCCTGCTTTATGAAGCCGGTCTTTCAAATACCGAGCATTTTCATAGCAAATTTTGGCATCTTGTTGCAATCCGGCATGACCTTTCATGCTTAAACTGTACCATAAGAATATTGGTGTCAGACCATTTCGACTTCCAGAAATTGTATTATCTATTGAGGCAATATACTCAACCTTTTTTTGAGATAGTAGTAATGTAAGTTTTCCTTGTTATTTGAACTCCACAAGGCATGGAACATCCCAAAAACTTTGTGGCCTGAAACTGAAATACTGTCTATTGACTTCTTGAAGGTAATTATTTTTGCCTATTGACGAATACAAAAGAGACACGTGTCATTTTCTATATGTTCCCTTAAAAGAAAATAATGGACTAAAGTAATTAATCTTACATGGTTGATGAAGGGGACAATTAGCCCATATAATGCAGCATTACAATGGATGTAAAACCTATCATTGGAATAACCACAATTTTCAAGTATTTGTAGGATCATATCAACATCATCAATTGCTCCTTTGTAGGTCGCTCCTACAAATACATAAATTAACATTAATTTTTAAAAATAATAGTATTCCACATATGATCTAAAAAAAATATATATATGATCTACCAAAATTGATATTGATGATGGCTGGTTTGTTCTTGTTGACAAGTGACTTTGATAGCATATGTTAGTGAAAAATTACAATATAACAGAATTACAAGATTACAATTGAAATTAAAAATGAAGAAATAAATCTCTTTAGGCTGGCACGGATATCTTGTTCTCTTGAAGAAGATTCAAGCCCACTGCAACAAACGTTTTCACCGGTTCAGCAGTAGTTCTTCTTGATTTGTCCCCTCCAAGATACAACAGCCTAATCACAAAAGTATAACTCAACAAACTCTGGACAAGAGTTGAGTCCAAAGCTCCACAAAAAGAACACATCCCTCCAACTAATAAGAACTCTCTTTTTGACAAACTTTATGCACTCTATATTTTTCTTATGTGTTATGTTTTCAAACCAAATGAAGATCACCACTATACTAGAAGAAGTCTTAATAGCAATGAATAGAAAGATAATAGTATAGTAAATAGTAAAGATAAATGGCCTAGACGTTACATAGATTACAATGAATAATAGAGGAATAAAGAGTGAGATAATGGAGATTGAATGGGGGAGAAGTGATGGCCACTAACGGCTAAAACATGTTGCCAATGCTGCCAGAAAAAGAGTAGTAACATATATGCACTAACTCTAGCAGTAATATGCAGCAATCAATATTCTCATTAACATTAGCACATGAGAAGTCAACCAACGGCAACATTTTAGAATATTAAAATGTCACTCACACTAACAATCCCCCCTTCATTTTAATATTAGACAAGAGAATATATCAGCTGAAAGAAGACTACTATGCATAATGAAGGTGTGCTCTGCATTGAACTTTCACTTAATGAAACAGTAACTTTTACTCCAGAGTCGTAGTGGTCTCATACTTGAATTATGACTGCTTAAGGGAAATAAAATATCACTGCTCACACATAATAATCAAGGTGTTGACATGAGCTTTAAAGTCAGCACGTTACAACCTTGTGCTATCCCGGTTTCATGAGTGTTTTTGAGAATAAGCCCAATTCTCATAGGAAGCGACCTACTTCCACACTCACATAGGTGAAATCTGTCGAGAGTGTTCCAGTAAGTTCAACACTCCACCCATACGGGCTATAGATATTCATTAAGAGTTTTATCAACTCAACCTTCACAAATTACTACAGGAAACAATGCACTCACATTATAGGGATGGAATAAACGAATAGTGTATTTTTTCTCAACAAGTCATCATATGGTTAGTTTTTCTGAACCTGGTTATTGGATCTCGTCCCCAGGTTGGGTTTCCTCATATATGACTCAAGGATTTATAGGCTTCAATCTCATCCCCCTCGATGTGCTTCGATCCAGACCTTTTCTCTTGTTAAGGCCTTAGTAAGAGGATCTGCAAGATTATCACAAGATTTGACATAATCAACATTAATGGTATCATTTGTTAAATACGATCTTACATTACTGTGTTTCCTCCTTATAGGTCTGGATTTACTGTTGTAATAAGGGTTTTGAAATCTACCAATTGCGGCGGTGCTATCACAATGAATTAAAATAGGAGGAATTGGTTTTTCAAATTAAGGTATTTGAAACAATAAATCTCTTAACCAATTCGTTTCCTCACTAGATGAAGCTAAAGAAATTAGTTCAGCCTCTATGGTAGAGTAAACAGTTATAGTTTGCTTTTTTGATCTCCAACAAACAACACCACCACCTAAAGTAGAGTCATAACCAGTGGTAGAACATGAATCACCTGATAAAGTGCTCCAATCTGCATCACAAAAGCCTTCAAGTACATTAGGATATTTTTTATAGAACAAACCATAATTTTTTGTTCTAATTAAATATCTCATAACTCTTGTTATAGCATCCCAATGTTCATTACTTGGCTTGCTTGTAAACTTGCCAAGTACTCCTACTGCATATGCAATCAATCAGTCACATATCTCAAACTTCCAGTTATGATAGCATATTTCTTTTGATTTATTACACCATTTTCACTTTCAATAGGAAATAAGTGAACACTTGAATCAAAAGGAGTTACAACATGCTTGCAATCATGAAAGTTATATTTTTTCAAAATTTTCTCAACATAATGTGACTGGTCAAGGTAAATTCCATCACATGTTATTGTTATTTTTATTCCAAGAATAAAATTTGTCTCACTAAGATTTTTCATGTCAAAATGGCTTCTAAGAATATTTTTAGCTTCATCAATAACATTCATGTTAGAGCCGAAGATCAACAAATCATCAACATATAGGCAAATAATCACATCTGAATTATTTCAAGACTTATGATATATTCACTTATCACACTCATTTGTTTTAAAACCATTTTCAATCATGCAGGAATCAAACTTTTTATGTCATTGCTTAGGTGCCTGTTTCAAGCCATATAGGGATTTAGTAAGTTTACATACTTTGCTTTCTTGACCTGCTTCAACAAAATACTCTGGTTGATCCATGTAAATTTTCTCATTTAGGTCTCCAATTAAAAAAGTAGTTTCTACATCCATTTGATGAATTTGTAAATAAAAAATTGCAGTCATAGCAATTAAAAGTCTTATGGATATAAGTCTTGTTACCGGAGAAAAAGTATCAAAAAATTTTAGGCCTTCTAGTTGTTTAAAACCTTTTGCAACTAGTGTAGCCTTATATTTATCAATTGATCCATATGGTTTCAAATTTTTTCGTAAGACCCATTTGCAACCAATAGTTTTACAAACCAGTAGTAAATCAACTAACTTCCAAGTTTTATTTAGAAATTAGTGATTCCATTTAATCATTTACACCCTCTTTTCAAAAAATAGAATCATGTAAGATAATGCTTCTTTCAAAGTAAGAGGGTCATCTCCAACATTAAACACATAAAAATCAGGATCAAAATCTTTTTTTACTCTAGCTCTTTTACTTCTTCTTAACTCAAAATCATCAATTCTTTTATTTTTCAAAGTAGAAGTGGAAGAACTAGGTAGTGACAAAATATTTCGTTCAATCCTTAGACCCCCGCTATTTTTAGAATCAAAAGGGAATTTATTTTCATGAAAAATAGCATCACCTGATTCAATTATAACATTATCTTCAAGATTAAAAAATCTATAGGTTGTACTATTTGAAGCATAACCAAGAAAAGCACAAGTAGTAACTTTCTTACCCAACTTTGTAATCTTGGGATCCATTAGCCTCACAAAGGCTAGACAACCCCAAACTCTTAGATATCCCAAATTTGGCTTGTGACCTTTTCACAATTCAAAAGGTATCAGTTTAGATTTTTTATGAGGCACACGATTCAACACGTAACAAGCAGTTAAAATAGTTTCACCCCAAAAATTTAAAGGTGCATGTGACTCAATAAGCATGACATTAGTCAATTCAACCAAATTTTTATTTTCCCTTTCCACTACACCATTAGATGAAGGAGAATAAACAGGAGTAGTTTCATGAATTCCCAATGATCTAACAAAAGAATTAAACTCATTTGACTCATATTCACGGCCTCTATCACTTCTAATTCTTTTTATTTTTGTTCCAAACTGATTTTCAACCTCATGGAGATAAGTTCTAAAATTTTCAAAAGCATCACTTTTATTTTTCATCAAGTAAACATATGTAAACTTAGAAAAATCATCAATGAAAGTGATAAAATACCTATTACCTCCACGAGTTAAAATTCCACCAAGTTCACAAATATCAGTATGAACTAATTTTGACAAATCAGTTTTTCTTTCAACTTGAAAATGAGGTCTTTTAGTGATTTTGACTTTACTACAAGCCTCACACTTTTTTAAATTCTTTTTAATTATTGGGATTAATCCTAAACTACTCATGATTCCAACATAACAACCATTAATATGACACAAACGATCATGCCAAAAATTGGTAGAAGAAAGCATATAAACAGAAGTAGAAACTTTATTCTCAACAATCAGTTTAAACATCTCATCACAAGCATACCCCTTCCCCACAAAAATACCCTTATTCACTATTACATATTGATCAAATTCAATAATTTATGTAAAGCCTGCTTTATTAAGGAAGAAAACTAGACATCAAATTTTTTCTCATGAAAGGAGTATGAAGTACATCTTTCAAAGTTAAATCCTTCCAGAGGTAAAATACAATTCGATATCTCCTGTTTCAAGCACTTGAGTTGTGTGAGAATCACCAAGCATGATGGTTTTGGGCTCCTTAAAATGAGTATATTTTTTAAACCAATCTTTGTCATAACAGACATGACGGTTTGCACCAGAATCAGCCCACCATCTATCAACACTTTCAACCATGTTTATGTCGGTAATCACTGTCACAAAAGGTTATTCGGTAACGTTTGCCTGAGGGTTAGTACCACGTTTTTGGAATCTGTAAAATAGAGCAATATGCCCACTCTTGCCACAAACAAAGCACGGTCCCTTATCTTGAACTTTTTAATTTTGTCCTTGATTATTTTCACCATTATTTTTCTTGGGAGGTCTACAATTATTTTTCTTAAATTTTTCTTCTTAGGCTTCAAAGAAGTACTTTTGTGAGATTCAGGAGTAGCATCATTTGAAGTAATTAAATTTACCTTCGTTGTGATGTTGCTCTCTTCTGTTTGTAAAAGTGCATCTTGGCCCCTTGCCTCTTCTTCCATGCGGATTTTCATTATCAAGGTTTCAAGAGAGGTTTCCTTTTGTTTGTGGCACATAGTTTTTTGAAACTCCTTCCAAGAAGGTGGAAGTTTATCTATTATGCCACAAACAATAAGGTTGTCTCTAATTTTGAACTCCTCGGACCTTAGCTCTCCAACAATCATTTTAAAGTCTTGAGCTTGGTCTACCACTGATTTGTTGTCCACCATTTGGAAATGAAAAAATCTACTAGCCGCATATTTTTTTGCTCCAGCTTCTTCGGTATCATACTTATTCTGCAATGCTTTCCAAATTTTCTTTGCACTAGGTTCTATCATAATAATCATAAAAATTATCAGATAGATAATTAAGAAAATAATACCAACACTTATAGGAATCGCCATCGTACATTTCCACTTTCCCATGATGAGAAATAAGTTCATCATCATCCATGGAGGTGTCATCAACTTTATTAGGATTCTTCTGAGTTAACACATAAGAAACATTGAGAAGACTTAAGTAGAAAAGTACTTTACCCTTCCATCTCTTGAAATGGTTACCATTAAACCGAAACGGCTTGTTAAGGTCTCCCATCTTGACATCAGCGGTTTTTTCAATTATAGCCATGTTGAATCTCCTTAAAATTGTTAGTGAAAAATTACAATATAACAGAATTACAAGATTACAATTGAAAATAAAAATGAAGAAATAAATCTCTTCAGGCTGAGGCGCGGATATCTCGCTCTCTTTAAGGAGATTCAAGCCCATTGCAGCAAATGTTTTCACCGGTCCAGCAGTAGTCCTTCTTGACTTGTCCCCTTCAGGATACAACAGTCTAATCACAAAAGTGTAACTCAACAAACTCTGGACAAGAGTTGAGTCCAAAGCTCCACAAAAAGAACACTCCCCTTCAACTAATAAGAACTCTCTTTTTGACAAAATTTATGCACTTTATATTTTTCTTGTGTGTTGTGTGTTCCAAACCAAATGAAGGCCACCACTATTTATACTAGAAGAAGTCTTCCTAGCAATGAATAGGAAGATAATGGTGTAGTAAATAGTGAAGATAAATGGTCTAGAGATTACATATGTTACATAGGTTACAAAGAATAATAGAGGAATAAAGAGTAAGATAATGGAGATTGAATGGGGGAGACGGGATAGCCACCAACGGCTAAAATATGTTGCCAATGCTGCCAGAAGAAAGTAGTAACATATATGCACTAACTCTAGGAGTAATATGCAGCAATCAATACTCATTAACATTAGCACATGAGAAGTCAACCAACGGCAACATTTTAGAATATTAATGTCACTCACACTAACAGCAAATCTTCATAATCAATCTCCCCATTAACTAAAGAGTTAATAGTTTCTAGCTCCATTCGATACAATCTTGTTATTTTGAAGATTGAGTAATGTGAATTTTTTGATGCATATAATATTTCACTAGGATGTAGCTCTCTTCCACACAAATTGTGAAAGTGAAGATAGGTAGGTTAGACTCATGTTGTTATGTCTAAATATTGTGATTTTTCAATTCATACAACTTAATTTTATGTATTTCCCATACTTTTCATATTATACATATAAGTTTTATACGTCACTTGAAAATATTGAATTCAGATGATCTACTTGTAATTACTCAAAGACTGGATTCGCCTCTGAAAGTGAAACTTACCCAACAAAAAGGCCATGAAGATTGCCCTCAGTGCCACCACTAGTAATGTATCCCCAATATTCATCTTTCTGAATTTCCCAGATTTGTGCAAACCAATCTAAAACAGCCACTTCAAAATCTTTTGAATGAAAATCTGTAAGGTGTTGAGTAAAGGGGTCTCCAAATGTTCAAATGAAATTGCAAAAGTGGGGCTTAAGCAAGATGATGCTCATAATAAAGGTTAATTGGATAACCCGTAAAATAAACACACTACTTTTAGCATCTTCATTTTTTAATATCATCACTGAGTATAATACAAATTGGTAATAATCATAAAATATTTAATTCTCTCTAGTTTTTATTTTCTTCATGCAAGTTAATTAGTAGAGGTTTCTTATTTCGTTTAGAATTGGTGTTCTTGTTGTACTTACTTCTGTTGAGTTTTTTTTTAAAAAAATTATAGTATTAATAAAAGACCGCTAGATACACTAGAGTCTAGTGGTATAAATTCACTAGATAGTTTCTATGAAATAATTAATATTTTAATTTCTTTGTTAGGAGTATATATATATAATATATACCTCTTGCACATTACGTTTGTACTCAGGAAATTTATGAACTCCCTAATTTTTCTTAAAAAAATTGACAACAACTCCCTAACTCATTTATTAAATAAATAATGCCTACATATTTAATTAATGCATTATTTTTATAAAAGTACAACAACAACATACTCGGTGAAATTTTATTAAGTGTAATTTGAGAGGATAGAATATACGCAGATCTTATCTCTACCTCGTGAAGGTAGAGAGGTTGTTTCTGAAAGATCACATTGCATCAAACGCAAGTAAAGGAGAGAAGAATAATGGAGAAAGTATCATTGTTAAAAAGAAAACAGTGTAGAGCCTACAAGCTAAGAAAGAAACAGTATGAGAATCGAGACACAATTCACAACATATGATAATAGATTATTTAAAAAAAAAAAAAAAGCAAGACAAGATAACACTCTATCCCTACTAACTTTCTATCCTAATATAGGACCTCCACCCCACCCCCCGTATCTATAGTCATATTCTAAATAATATGAAGTTGCAGAAAGAAGTACAAAGATTTTATATTTTTATGTTGAGTGAAGTGTCAAAGACATACCTAAATTATTTCTTTTTTTTAATTTGATACCTAAACTATTAGGAGTGTGAGTTTTATACCTAAATTATCGCGTATTAATTTGAGAAACATACCTACTGAGATATTATCTCCCACATTTATACAAAAAGAGTGTATATCTACTAATTACCTATATGATATTTCATCCTCTGGGATAATGTGTCTACATATTGAGTCAAAATCATGTTCAATTCTTCAGTAGATATTTTATTTTTTAACATGAGGTTCAATCAAACTAAGACACATATTTTCCCTCGGAGACGATGGTGCGTAGATTCCATTTTTTGTTGCGACTACCATTAGGTCAAACTCCTATTTCATAATCACACAAAAAAAAGTTAAAAATTTAATATATAGGTATTAATATGATTTAAAATGAATGAATGAATGAGTATATAAACGAAAAAAACTAGAAAATTGAGCATAAATATTACGTACACTTTCAGTTCCCATTCTAATAGAGCTAAAAATTAAAATAATTGGAGATGAGAATAATTCTCTCAAAGAGATGAAAGTTTTGTGCATATTGATCTTTGGAACCTTCAATTTATAACAACAAAAATTGCTTTGCCTTCTTTTGTTTGGTGAATCTTAAATTTCATCACTGTCATGTTGAACAAGTTAAAGGACAATATCTTAAACTATGAAAATAACATAAACTTGGAAAAATATTCATTGTTTCTCCCTTAATAATTAGGAGATAGGAATCTCATGTTCAGGTTCGGTTGGTCAAAAAAATTTAAGAACATTTTCTCTATGAAAATAAATTCTTTAAAATTGAGGAAAATGACTTCCTTAATTAATGAAAGTCTCTAACATTCCACATTGGTGGTAATCCCCATCTTCCAACACACCTTATCTTCATCCTCATCCCTCTATCATCACCTCTCATAATATTTATCTAAATTATATAAAAATACGTTTAAGATGAAGAAAAAGAAAATAAGAAAGAAACTCGCTTATTTTCCTAAAAAACATTTTCTTATATGAAAAACATTTCCGTCATACCAAACACTCCCTCCATTAAATTTTGTGGGGGATTCTATGATCCGATTAAATTTTGTGGGGATTATATTATCCCATGTTCTTGTCTACAATATTAAATAATTAATTTAAAATATCAAGAGATAATTTGATGCATATATGTTTCAACAGGAATCACACATGAATATATAGACCTTACTGACTTTTTTTTTATTCTTGATAGTATAGAAAAGAGAAATTTTGGAATTTCTTGATTTTACTGCTACGCAATTTTCAAACTATAAGAAATTTGTGGCAAAATACGTGCTCGTAAATCAATAGATAAAGTATATAATCACATTTTAAATTATCCCCTTGATTGGCACCCGATAAACTCCACCGACCAAGCAAATTCAATTTTCATCCCTTAATCATTAATTTACAACAATTAATAAAATAAATATGTGTTCGAATAATATAATAATTAGTTATGAATAATTAAAATCTGAAAATACTAATTTGAAATTCTTACCCGAATTCCACACTAACCAAGGAGCATATATGAGAATTACAAAAGACTCGATTCTCTTGGATAATTGTCAGCTACTAGCTTCATTATCACCAACAATATTTGTATGGACATGCAGGTAAAGAGTGAGCTATACGGTAAATATAATTCAGTAAGATTCTTAACCCGTCTTTTTGAATAGTATTGAAATAAGGGTAGAAAATATAACCACACAACGAGTGTAGAAATGATATGCACAAAAATTATATATTTTATGATATAATATTCAATAAGGCTCAAATAAAATGATACCAGAAAATTTATTTTCAAACTCTAATAACAAGTTTTTGAGTCACTCCAACATACTCCATAATTATCAAGACCAATCCAAAGGAATTTAGTGATGCATGTTGTGATAGGAGCATAGACAATTTTGAGAACCTATATCATCTGCTAGACAAGGAGCCAAAGTTATTCCACACCATTGTCCCTCTCTTGCATTAAATCCTTGAAAAAATTGTCTATGATTTCTTTTGTTGTGCCTGGCATAACCACAACATGTGCCATCTCTCTTGTGCAAGATAGTTGCCAACGACAAATGAACTTATCGTCACAAGGTCGTTCAAACACCATGATATTGCTTAACTCATTGAGCATAGCACTAATTTCTGCTTTATGAAGCCGGTCTTTCAAATACCGAGCATTTTCATAGCACATTTTGGCATCTTTTTGCAATCCGGCATGACCTTTCATGCTTAAACTGTACCATAAGAATATTGGTGTCAGACCATTTCGATTTCCAGAAATTGTATTATCTATTTAGGCAATATACTCAACCTTTTTTTGAGATAGTAGTAATGTAAGTTTTCCTTGTTATTTGAACTCCACAAGGCGTGGAACATCCCAAAAACTTTGTGGCCTGAAACTGAAATACTGTCTATTGACTTCTTGAAGGTAATTATTTTTGCCTATTGACGAATACAAAAGAGACACGTGTCATTTTCTATATGTTCCCTTAAAAGAAAATAATGGACTAAAGTAATTAATCTTACATGGTTGATGAAGGGGACAATTAGCCCATATAATGCAGCATTACAATGGATGTAAAACCTATCACTGGAATAACCACAATTTTCAAGTATTTGTAGGATCATATCAACATCATCAATTGCTCCTTTGTAGGTCGCTCCTACAAATACATAAATTAACATTAATTTTTAAAAATAATAGTATTCCACATATGATCTAAAAAATATATATATATGATCTACCAAAATTGATATTGATGATGGCTGGTTTGTTCTTGTTGTGACTTTGATAGCATATGTTAGTGAAAAATTACAATATAACAGAATTACAAGATTACAATTGAAAATTAAAATGAAGAAATAAATCTCTTTAGGCTGGCACAGATATCTTGTTCTCTTGAAGGAGATTTAAGCCCACTGCAACAAATGTTTTCACTGGTTCAGCAATAGTTCTTCTTGATTTGTCCCCTCCAAGATACAACAGCCTAATCACAAAAGTATAACTCAACAAACTCTGGACAAGAGTTGAGTCCAAAGCTCCACAAAAAGAACACATCCCTCCAACTAATAAGAACTCTCTTTTTGACAAACTTTATGCACTCTATATTTTTCTTATGTGTTATGTTTTCAAACCAAATGAAGATCACCGCTATACTAGAAGAAGTCTTCCTAGCAATGAATAGAAAAATAATAGTATAGTAAATAGTAAAGATAAATGGCCTAGACGTTACATAGATTACAAAGAATAATAGAGGAATAAAGAGTGAGATAATGGAGATTGAATGGGGGAGAAGTGATGGCCACTAACGGCTAAAACATGTTGCCAATGCTGCCAGAAAAAGAGTAGTAACATATATGCACTAACTCTAGCAGTAATATGCAGCAATCAATATTCTCATTAACATTAGCACATGAGAAGTCAACCAACGGCAACATTTTAAAATATTAAAATGTCACTCACACTAACAATCCCCCCTTCATTTTAATATTAGACAAGAGAATATATCAGCTGAAAGAAGACTACTATGCATAATGAAGGTGTGCTCTGCATTGAACTTCCACTTAATGAAATAGTAACTTTTACTCCAGAGTCGTAGTGGTCTCATACTTGAACTATGACTGCTTAAGGGAAATAAAATATCACTGCTCACACATAATAATCAAGGTGTTGACATGAGCTTTAAAGTCAGCACGTTACGACCTTGTGCTATCCTGGTTTCATGAGTGTTTTTGAGAATAAGCCCAATTCTCATAGGAAGCGACCTACTTCCACACTCACATAGGTGAAATCTGTCGAGAGTGTTCCAGTAAGTTCAACACTCCACCCATACGGGCTATAGATATTCATTAAGAGTTTTATCAACTCAACCTTCACAAATTACTACAGGAAACAATGCACTCACATTATAGGGAGGGAATAAACAAATAGTGCATTTTTTCTCAACAAGTCATCATATGATTAGTTTTTCTGAACCTGGTTATAGGATCTCGTCCCCAGTTTGGGTTTCCTCATATATGACTCAAGGATTTATAGGCTTCAATCTCATCCCCCTCGATATGCTCCGATCCAGACTTTTTCTCTTGTTAAGGCCTTAGTAAGAGGATCTGCAAGATTATCACAAGATTTGACATAATCAACATTAATGGTATCATTTGTTAAATACGATCTTACATTACTGTGTTTCCTCCTTATAGGTCTGGATTTACTGTTGTAATAAGGGTTTTGAAATCTACCAATTGCGGTGGTGCTATCACAATGAATTAAAATAGGAGGAATTGGTTTTTCAAAATAAGGTATTTGAAACAATAAATCTCTTAACCAATTCGTTTCCTCACGAGATGAAGCTAAAGAAATTAGTTCAACCTCTATGGTAGAGTAAACAGTTATAGTTTGCTTTTTTGATCTCCAACAAACAGCACCACCACCTAAAGTAGAGTCATAACCAGTGGTAGAACATGAATCACCTGATAAAGTGCTCCAATCTGCATCACAAAAGCCTTCAAGTATATCAGGATATTTTTTATAGAACAAACCATAATTTTTTGTTCTAATTAAATATCTCATAACTCTTGTTATAGCATGACAATGTTCATTACTTGGCTTGCTTGTAAACCTGCCAAGTACTCCTACTGCATATGCAATCAATCAGTCACATATCTCAAACTTCCAGTTATGCTAGCATATTTCTTTTGATTTATTACACCATTTTCACTTTCAATAGGAAATAAGTGAACACTTGAATCAAAAGGAGTTACAACATGCTTGCAATCATGAAAGTTATATTTTTTCAAAATTTTCTCAACATAATGTGACTGGTCAAGGAAAATTCCATCACATGTTATTGTTATTTTTATTCCAAGAATAAAATTTGTCTCACCAAGATTTTTCATGTCAAAATGGCTTCTAAGAATATTTTTAGCTTCATCAATAACATTCATGTTAGAGCCGAAGATCAACAAATCATCAACATATAGGCAAATAATCACATCTGAATTATTTCAAGACTTATGATATATGCACTTATCACACTCATTTGTTTTAAAACTATTTTCAATCATGCAGGAATCAAACTTTTTATGTTATTGCTTAGGTGCCTGTTTCAAGCCATATAGCGATTTAGTAAGTTTATATACTTTGCTTTCTTGGCCTGCTTCAACAAAATACTCTGGTTGATCCATGTAAATTTTCTCATTTAGGTCTCCAATTAAAAAAGTAGTTTCTACATCCATTTGATGAATTTGTAAATAAAAAATTGCAGTCATAGCAATTAAAAGTCTTATGGATATAATTCTTGTTATCGGAGAAAAAGTATCAAAAAATTCTAGGCCTTCTAGTTGTTTAAAACCTTTTGCAACTAGTGTAGCCTTATATTTATCAATTGATCCATACGGTTTCAAATTTTTTTGTAAGACCCATTTGCAACCAATAGTTTTACAAACCGGTAGTAAATCAACTAACTTCCAAGTTTTATTTAGAAATTAGTGATTCCATTTAATCATTTACAGCCTCTTTTCAAAAAATAGAATCATGTAAGATAATGCTTCTTTCAAAGTAAGAGGGTCATCTCCAACATTAAACATATAAAAATCAGGATCAAAATCTTTTTCTACTCTAGCTCTTTTACTTCTTCTTAACTCAAAATCATCAATTTTTTTATTTTTCAAAGTAGAAGTAGAAGAACTAGGTAGTGACAAAATATTCCGTTCAATCCTTAGACCCCCGCTATTTTTAGAATCAAAAGGGAATTTATTTTCATGAAAAATAGCATCACCTGATTCAATTATAACATTATCTTCAAGATTAAAAAATCTATAGGTTGTACTATTTGAAGCATAACCAAGAAAAGCACAAGTAGTAACTTTCTTACCCAACTTTGTAATCTTGGGATCCATTAGCCTCACAAAGGCTAGACAACCCCAAACTCTTAGATATCCCAAATTTGGCTTGTGACCTTTCCACAATTCAAAAGGTGTCAGTTTAGATTTTTTATGAGGCACACGATTCAACACGTAACAAGCAGTTAAAATAGTTTCACCCCAAAAATTTAAAGGTGCATGCGACTCAATAAGCATGACATTAGTCAATTCAACCAAAGTTTTATTTTCCCTTTCCGCTACACCATTAGATGAAGGAGAATAAAGAGGAGTAGTTTCATGAATTCCCAATGATCTAACAAAATAATTAAACTCATTTGACTCATATTCACGGCCTCTATCACTTCTAATTCTTTTTATTTTTCTTCCAAACTGATTTTCAACCTCATGGAGATAAGTTCTAAAATTTTCAAAAGCATCACTTTTATTTTTCATCAAGTAAACATATGTAAACTTAGAAAAATCATCAATGAAAGTGATAAAATACCTATTACCTCCACGAGTTAAAATTCCACCAAGTTCACAAATATCAGTATGAACTAATTTTGACAAATCAGTTTTTCTTTCAACTTGAAAATGAGGTCTTTTAGTGATTTTGACTTTACTACAAGCCTCACACTTTTTAAAATTCTTTTTAATTATTGGGATTAATCCTAAACTACTCATGATTCCAACATAACAATCATTAATATGACACAAACGATCATGCCAAAAATTGGTAGAAGAAAGCATATAAACAGAAGTAGAAACTTTATTCTCAACATTCAGTTTAAACATCTCATCACAAGCATACCCCTTCCCCACAAAAATACCCTTATTCACTATTACATATTGATCAGATTCAATAATTTATGTAAAGCCTGCTTTATTAAGGAAGAAAACTAGACATCAAATTTTTTCTCATGAAAGGAGTATGAAGTACATCTTTCAAAGTTAAATCCTTCCAGAGGTAAAACACAATTCGATATCTCCCGTTTCAAGCACTTGAGTTGTGTGAGAATCACCAAGCATGATGGTTTTGGGCTCCTTAAAATGAGTATATTTTTTAAACCAATCTTTGTCATAACAGACATGACGGTTTGCACCAGAATCAGCCCACCATCCATCAACACTTTCAACCATGTTTATGTCGGTAATCACTGTCACAAAAGGTTTCACCATTATTTTTCTTGGGAGGTCTACAATTATTTTTCTTCTTCGGCTTCAAAGAAGTATTTTTGTGAGATTCAGGAGTAGCATCATTTGAAGTAATTAAATTTACCTTTGTTGTGATGTTGCTCTCTTCTGTTTGTAAAAGTGCATCTTGGCCCCTTGCCTCTTCTTCCATGCGGATTTTCATTATCAAGGTTTCAAGAGAGGTTTCCTTTTGTTTGTGGCACATAGTTTTTTGAAACTCCTTCCAAGAAGGTGGAAGTTTATCTATTATGCCACAAACAATAAGGTTGTCTCTAATTTTGAACTCCTTGGACCTTAGCTCTCCAACAATCATTTTAAAGTCTTGAGCTTGGTCTACCACTGATTTGTTGTCCACCATTTGGAAATGAAAAAATCTACTAGCCGCATATTTTTTTGCTCCAGCTTCTTCGGTATCATACTTATTCTGCAATGCCTTCCAAATTTTCTTTGCACTAGGTTCTATCATAATAATCATAAAAATTATCAGATAGATAATTAAGAAAATAATACCAACACTTATAGGAATCACCATCGTACATTTCCACTTTCCCATGATGAGAAATAAGTTCATCATCATCCATGGAGGTGTCATCAACTTTATTAGGATTCTTCTGAGTTAACACATAAGAAACATTGAGAAGACTTAAGTAGAAAAGTACTTTACCCTTCCATCTCTTGAAATGGTTACCATTAAACCGAAACGGCTTGTTAAGGTCTCCCATCTTGACATCAGCGGTTTTTTCAATTATAGCCATGTTGAATCTCCTTAAAATTGTTAGTGAAAAATTACAATATAACAGAATTACAAGATTACAATTGAAAATAAAAATGAAGAAATAAATCTCTTCAGGCTGAGGCGCGGATATCTTGCTCTCTTTAAGGAGATTCAAGCCCATTGCAGCAAATGTTTTCACCGGTCCAGCAGTAGTCCTTCTTGACTTGTCCCCTTCAGGATACAACAGTCTAATCACAAAAGTGTAACTCAACAAACTCTGGACAAGAGTTGAGTCCAAAGCTCCACAAAAAGAACACCTCCCTTCAACTAATAAGAACTCTCTTTTTGACAAAATTTATGCACTTTATATTTTTCTTGTGTGTTGTGTGTTCAAAACCAAATGAAGGCTACCACTATTTATACTAGAAGAAGTCTTCCTAGCAATGAATAGGAAGATAATGGTGTAGTAAATAGTGAAGATAAATGGTCTAGAGATTACATATGTTACATAGGTTACAAAGAATAATAGAGGAATAAAGAGTAAGATAATGAAGATTGAATGGGGGAGACGGGATAGCCACCAACGGCTAAAATATGTTGCCAATGCCGCCAGAAGAAAGTAGTAACATATATGCACTAACTCTAGGAGTAATATGCAGCAATCAATACTCATTAACATTAGCACATGAGAAGTCAACCAACGGCAACATTTTAGAATATAACATTTTAGAATATTAATGTCACTCACACTAACAGCAAATCTTCATAATCAATCTCCCCATTAACTAAAGAGTTAATAGTTTCTAGCTCCATTCGATACAATCTTGTTACTTTGAAGATTGAGTAATGTGAATTTTTTGATGCATATAATATCCCAAGCTCTCTTCTACACAAATTGTGAAAGTGAAGATAGGTATGTTAGACTCATGTTGTACTTAAGAAATATTGTGTTTTTCAATTCATACAACTTAATTTTATGTATTTCCCATACTTTTCATATTATACATATAAGTTTTATACATCACTTGAAAATATTGAATTCAGATGATCTACTTGTAATTATTCAAAGACTAGATCTGCCTCTGAAAGTGAAACTTACCCAACAAAAAGGCCATGAAGATTGCCCTCAGTGCCACCACTAGTAATGTATCCCCAATATTCATCTTTCTGAATTTCCCAGAGTTGTGCAAACCAATCTAAAACAGCCACTTCAAAATCTTTTGAATGAAAATCTGTAAGGTGTTGAGTAGAGGGGTCTTCAAAATTGTTCAAATGAAATTGCAAAAGTGGGGCTTAAACAGCATGATGCTCATAATAAAGGTTAATTGGATAACCCGTATAATAAACACACTACTTTTAGCATCTTCATTTTTTAATATCATCACTGAGTATAATACAAATTGGTAATAATCATAAAATATTTAATTCTCTCTAGTTTTTATTTTCTTCATGCAAGTTAATTAGTAGAGGTTTCTTATTTCGTTTAGAATTGGTGTTCTTGTTGTACTTACTTATGTTGAGTTTTTAAAAAAAAAAAATTATAGTATTAATAAAAGACCGTTAGATACACTAGAGTCTAGTGGTATAAATTCACTAGATAGTTTCTATGAAATAATTAATATTTTAATTTCTTTGTTAGGAGTATATATATATAATATATACCTCTTGCACATTACGTTTGTACTCAGGAAATTTATGAACTCCCTAATTTTTCTTAAAAAAATTGACAACAACTCCCTAACTCATTTATTAAATAAATAATGCCTACATATTTAATTAATGCATTATTTTTATAAAAGTACAACAACAACATACTCGGTGAAATTTTATTAAGTGTAATTTGAGAGGGTAGAATATATGCAAACCTTATCTCTACCTCGTGAAGGTAGAGAGGTTGTTTCTGAAAGATCACATTGCATCAAACGCAAGTAAAGGAGAGAAGAATAATGGAGAAAGTATCATTGTTAAAAAGAAAACAGTGTAGAGCCTACAAGCTAAGAAAGAAACAGTATGAGAATCGAGACACAATTCACAACATATGATAATAGATTATTTAAAAAAAAAAAAAAAAGTAAGACAAGATAACACTCTATCCCTACTAATTTTCTATCCTAATATAGGACCTCCACCCCACCCCCCGTATCTATAGTCATATTCTAAATAATATGAAGTTGCAGTAAGAAGTACAAAGATTTTATATTTTTATGTTGAGTGAAGTGTCAAAGACATACCTAAATTATTTCTTTTTTTAATTTGATACCTAAACTATTGGGAGTGTGAGTTTTATACCTAAATTATCGCGTATTAATTTGAGAAACATACCTGCTGAGATATTATCTCCCATATTTATACAAAAAGAGTGTATATCTACTAATTACCTATATGATATTTCATCCTCTGGGATAATGTGTCTACATATTGAGTCAAAATCATGTTCAATTCTTCAGTAGATGTTTTATCTTTTAACATGAGGTTCAATCAAACTAAGACATATTTTCCCTCGGAGACGATGGTGCGTAGATTCCATTTTTTGTTGCGACTACCATTAGGTCAAACTCCTACTTCATAATCACACAAAAAAAAAGTTAAAAATTTAATATATAGGTATTAATATGATTTAAAATGAATGAATGAATGAGTATATAAACGAAAAAAACTAGAAAATTGAGCATAAATATTACGTACACTTTCAGTTCCCATTCTAATAGAGCTAAAAATTAAAATAATTGGAGATGAGAATAATTCTCTCAAAGAGATGAAAGTTTTGTGCATATTGATCTTTGGAACCTTCAATTTATAACAACAAAAATTGCTTTGCCTTCTTTTGTTTGGTGAATCTTAAATTTCATCACTGTCATGTTGAACAAGTTAAAGGACAATATCTTAAACTATGAAAATAACATAAACTTGGAAAAATATTCATTGTTTCTCCCTTAATAATTAGGAGATAGGAATCTCATGTTCAGGTTCGGTTGGTCAAAAAAATTTAAGAACATTTGCTCTATGAAAATAAATTCTTTAAAATTGAGGAAAATGACTTCCTTAATTAATGAAAGTCTCTAACATTCCACATTGGTGGTAATCCCCATCTTCCAACACACCTTATCTTCATCCTCATCCCTCTATCATCACCTCTCATAATATTTATCTAAATTATATAAAAATTCGTTTAAGATGAAGAAAAAGAAAATAAAAAAGAAACTCGCTTATTTTCCTAAAAAACATTTTCTTATATGAAAAACATTTCCGTCATACCAAACACTCCCTCCATTAAATTTTGTGGGGGATTCTATGATCCGATTAAATTTTGTGGGGATTATATTATCTCATGTTCTTGTCTACAATATTAAATCATTAATTTAAAATATCAAGAGATAATTTGATGCATATATGTTTCAACAGGAATCACACATGAATATATAGACCTTACTGACTTTTTTTTATTCTTGATAGTATAGAAAAGAGAAATTTTGGAATTTCTTGATTTTACTGCTACGCAATTTTCAAACTATAAGAAATTTGTGGTAAAATATGTGCTCGTAAACCAGTGATAAAATATAATAATCACATTTTAAACTATCCCCTAGATGTGATTGGCACCCGATACACTCCACCGGCCAGGCAAATTCAATTTTCATCCCTTAATCATTAATTTACAACATTTAATAAAATAAATATATATTTGAATAATATAATAATTAGTCATGAATAATTAAAATCTCAAAATATTAATTTGAAATTTTTGCCCGAATTCCACACTAACCGTGGAGCATATATGAGAACTACAAATGACTGGATTCTCTTGGATAATTGTCAGCTACTAGCTTCATTATCACCAACAATATTTGTATGGACATGCAGGTAAGGAGTGACCTATACGTAAATATAATTCAGTAAGATCCTTAACCCGTCTTTTTGAATAGTATTGAAATAAGGGTAGAAAATATAACCACACAACGAGGGTAGAAATGATATGCACAAAAATATATATTTTATGATATAATATTCAATAAGGCTCGAATAAATATTCAAAAAGGACACTACATATCTCAACTTAATCCACACTCACGACTTGTCATAAAATATTGTGGAATAAGTCCACAACAACACATAATGCCTCAAAAGTATACTTGTATCAATATCTCCCATCCTGATAAGTCCACAACAGCACATAATGCCTCAAAAGCATGGGCGGTTCTATGAAGGGGTCAGGGGGTGCCACGCTACCCCTAACTTTGACGGAAACTCTACATATACATAGGTATATATATATAATATTTATATAAATATAAAGCGTGGCACCCAGTGAACAAAATTGGCTTGTGGTGCCACGGTTGGAGGACAACTTTAGATGGCTAATGTTGCTGGTTCGAATCTCATTTGTACCTATTTTTTTTGAGTACCTATTTTTTTTGAGAAATTTGTTGCAGATATTTTTTAAGGAAAAAAAAGGCTCCAAGCACCTTTTTTTAAGGAAAAAAGTTGGCACATTATTTTTTATTTTTTTTTATAATTGTTTTTTACTTAAATTAAATTAATTACACTATTACTCCTTTGACTTTTCTTTTATTTGATTAAATCCAAATAAAATGTTCTCTTTCTCTTCAACTACTTCCAAACCCTTCTTCCTCCAAGTTTCAACTTCCCCAAAATTTTCAGTGCCCCATTTCAAAACCAAATCACTTGTTGTCGTTGCCGCCCGCCGCCCGTCTTAGCATTCCGTACAACGGCTAAGCCTCATTTGGGTACTATTGTTTTCACTTTTCTCCATCTATCCACAACCTTCTATAGATTGTAAGTTTGTAATTCTTTTTTTGTAAGATTTTTTTATTTCTATTTCTTGAGTTCTTTTAAGTTTAAATGAGTGATGACTAATTTTATATTAGACAAGAGTTTTGATTTTACTTTGATATTCTAAATTTCTAATGAACATTGTAAGACATTATTGGTTAAAAATTGTGTGATATGATCCATGTTAATTTGAATTAACTATGACTTACCCTATTAAATTTGAATTGTGAGTTGAATTAAATTTTAATTTTTGTAGGAAAGTGTTCAGTATTCTAGTTTTGTGAATTGAGATGGAGAAGTTCCTTGCGAAATTTAATCATTCTCAAGCAAGTTCTAGTACGAATGACAATCCTTCTAGTCTTATAGATGACCTTAATTTAGATTCACTTGAAGCCGATCGAGGAGAAAGAGTACCAATTGCTCACTATAATAACCCTCGAATAAAGGATGAAGTGAGGAAACATTATATTCAAAAAGGACCTTGTCAACCTAAAATGGATTCATATCCTCCAACTAAAATTGGAAAAAGAGTGCGTCAATTTTGTAAAATTTGGTTTGAAGCAGCGGAATAGTATTGATAATCAATATTTAAATGATTGTCTAGTGTGTTACATAGAGCGTGATGTATTTATAAATGTTAGTAATGATGTCATTATCGATCATTTTCAGAATATGAAAACTCGTCGAGGGCAATTGTAAATGAATGATGAATATTTATAATATTAGTAATATTATTGAAAGTTTTATATTTGTTAACTTCATGCTTTTAGTGTGGAGTGTGGATTTGTAATATCTTATTATTTATATTTTATTGATTGATTAATGATATATATCGAAAAGACGAATAATTTAATCAAATATAAAATTAATTTAATCGATAAGTCTATTTGACACCCACGAACTCTAAATTCTGGATCTGCCACTGCTCAAATGTATACTTGTATCAATACCTCCCGTCCTGATAAGTCAACAACAACACATAATGCCTCAAAAGTATACTTGTATAAATACCTCTCATCCTGATAAGTCCACAACAACACTTAATGCCTCAAAAGTATACTTGTATCAATACCTCCCATGATAAGTCCACAACAGCACATAACGCCTCAAAAGTATACTTCGGCAACAAGTACAAGGCTCTTAACATATTACGGCAGCATAGGTATGTTCCTAGCTAGCATATTACAACAACGTAAGTATGCCCTTACTAACTATATCATGGTTGCAAAGGGAGGAGTCCAACGTCCACACTGTTGGGTTTTATTTGCCCTAGCTTTCTTACCATAAATAGGTTTTCCTTTTAGGAAAAGGTTTAATATTTTGACTAGTCCGTTTCTTGTAGAAAATGTTTTAGGACTCTATAAATATAGGTTTGTTCCTTCTAACTTAATCAACATTCACAATGTAGTCCTAGGGATTTTGAGAGCTTTGGTTATGAGGGAGAATTTTTTGAACCTCCTCGTATTCAGAGTGAATTGGTTGAGATTATTTCTCTCTATATTTTGTACTCTCATATTTATAGTGATTGCTCATCTCCTTTGTGGACATAGATCGATTAACTGAACCACGTTAAATCTTTGTGTCTTTTGGTATATTTCTCGTTTGTCTTCCTACTCGTGATCTTTCGAGGTTTGTTTTGCTAGCTTCCGCATTACACCTAATAACTTCGGTCCTAGCACACACGCCATGGTACGAGATCACGCCAAACCACAAATCACCTGTTAAGTAATTTTCAATGTTCTTCACAAACAAAGTAATAAAACACATTCTCAAAGAAAGGTTTGAAAAACAAGTACGCACCAAAACGTAAACCAGAACTATGCATGCTCTCAGGTCTCCAGATCACCTCAAATTTCATATTTTTTTTTTATCAAAAATCTCAATGAAAATTATCCTTTATCTGCACCTCTAATAGTATTTATCTAGATTTTATAAAAATGCTTTTAAGATAATATTTTTTACTTACATACTGAACACAAGAAAATAAATAAAATGCTCACTTATTTTTCTAAAAGTATTTTCTTATATACCAAACACACCACCTGTCTCTTTTTTCATTTGCACAATAAAATTTTAGGAAATTCTATGATCCCATTTTCTTGACTACAATATTAAATCATGCGTTCCAAAACATGATGAGACAATTTGGTGCAGAACAGATCTTCAACAACAAAAATAACTAGATTAGAAATTTGTGGTATATGTGCTCATGAACCAACAGACAAAGTATATACTCCCTCCGTTTTAAAAAAAATGGTCTAGTAATTTGACTTGGCAAGAAATTTAAGAAAATAAAGAAGACTTTTCAATTTTGTGGTCCTAAATTAAAGTTATATCAAATGTATTAAAATGTTCTTTAATATTGTGGCCTTAAACATGCCACATGAAAAGATGAAATTAAAGTGTTACAAAAAAAAAGGGAGGTCATTTTTTTTTAAACGGACTAAAAAAGAAAGCAAGTCATTCTTTTTTAAACGAAGGAAATAACATAGACCATAGTTCATGAATTAGTGATTTGCATATTTAGTAACTTTGGTACTTTGGATGTTCCGAAAATAAAAATTATCAAGTTAATCTAATATAGTACCATATAAAAAAATAGTGTACAAGAGTATTTTTACATGGTCTGTTAGAAAGTAATTACTTAATTGTAACAACCAACTACAGTTGGTTAAATCTGATTTAGTGTATTAAAAATTCTCAATTACTCTTCTTCTTCTTCTTTATCAACATCTTAGGGTTCTTCATTGATTAAGGACATACACACCATATTTATAGTATTAAGAAAAAAAATATTTGTCTACATAAATACCCTCCACAAATATGGTGAAAAAGATTTTGAAGGTCAATTACATGTTGTCACGATCCAAACCATCGTAATTGGCACCCACACTAACACTCCGATGGGAGAACCACTACTACAACCCAAAACAAACAACTAAACCAAAAACTAAGGCATTTAAGTCAAACACTTAAGGAAATAAATATGGAGTTCGCATCAACTCCAACAAAAGTCTAACAATAACTAAACAATGCGGAAGAATAACCTAGAACATGAAAGTCAATATATCAAAACATCTAACAATGATCCAAGTCTAAACAAAAAGGGATACACCCCATACAAATGAACTAACTAAAACAAATGTCTAAGTCCGGAAATGGTGGACATAGACGAAAGAGAATCCCATGGCAACCCGGAAGAATTGGCTCACCCTTGAATTCGAAGTGACGATCACTGATCTCCTAAGCGAGGTCTATCGGTAGCCGCTTGAAGATGTCTTGTACTCAACAAAAATAAGAGCAAGTGCAATATCAGTACACAACCACAGTGTATTGGTAGTATCACGCGGCTATCCCACTAGTGCAACATAAACAAGTCAAGACAACAATATAATCACATGCATATATATCAACATATACAATATTATCAACATTTACGAACAACTTCACATTTTATATCAAATCATTGGTTTATAGAACCCAAACCCAAACAATTAGCATGTCGAAACGTGGCAGCCGATCCCATATTTATGCTGGAACGTGGCAACCGATCCCATTTTATGCCGGAACGTGGCAATCGATTCAAGTTAGTTATGCCGGAACGTGACAACCGATCCCATTCGCACACCACAGTCACAATCACAAGCATATCATCAAGATCATACATTTAAGTTATAATTTCATGGCATTCATTAATTTTTTATCTCATTTACAACAAGTGTGATCAACATTACAACATTCATACATATACAAGTGCCATAATGAAGCAAGAACAAGCATACATCACACAATCATAGAATCACAACATTACCTACCTCGAAACAAGCTTGAAACCCTAAGAAACTTGATCCTTTCCTTTTCAGATTCGTTCCGCTTGTTCTTGGTCTACAAACAATCTATATAATACTGGAATCAATAAACAATCGTTAATTACCCGAATTACTAACAATTCTATGAACCTTAGATCAAATTCATGATCCCAATTATCCAAATTAGGGTTGTTTCCACCATAGAATATATAACAAAACCTTCCCCCATCAATAATCACCCATTCTATGACGTTCTACGGATCGAAAAACGGATTCAGGGAGTGAAAAGCTTACCTTTCGCCTCAAGAATTGTGAAAAACGAGTAGGAGTCGCCTGGGAGTCGGTCCTTAGCTCAAAAAGTTGAAAAGTGCATAATGAGGTCGTTTAGGGGTTTATAAACGACTTTAATTCGCGTCGAGCCCACCACAGCTGCCATCACCCCGCCACCGCGGCGACGCCAAAGCGGCAAAAACCCCTGCCAAAGCGGCATTCTCGAGACAGAGAGTTATTTCAAGAATTCCAAAATTCTCATTTCACAACACACCTCTAACTCACGACGCTCAGTAAAATACCTTTTACGCTAAGATCGATTCTAGGAGTTCTACTCGCCCGAATTATATTCCGTAAAGTCGTACGGATTCCTTAATGAGTTATCTAACTACTCATGTAATCAAAATCATAAATGATTCACCCGATTGTTACCAGATTTTCCTATGCCTCAATTTATCCAATTTCGTCCAAATTCAGACAAGATTGGGAAAATCCAAATATTACGAAAAAGTTTTTCGGCCCCAAATTTTCCCCCGTTGGTTTTTCTATAACGACGGGAACAGGTCGTTACACATGCGTCTTTAATCATGTTAATCCATGCATTAAACCCCTTTGCATTACTAATATCATGAATTTCTATGTATAACTAGTAATACATACTTTAATACAAAATGTATCAAACAAGATAGTAATAATACACAAAATTAATATATATACATTATTTTATCTAATATACTATGTCAAATGACCTTTTAAAATGAATTGAACTTAAATTAAAACCTTTTTATAAATATATCCCTTTTGAGGGAGAGAGAGAGATAAGATGTCCTCACATACGAGCGAATAGGGTGTTTTATATTCCATCCTTCAGAATAAAAGTGGTATATATAATAATGACCACGTTCGCAATCAAATATTTATATATATCAGTACTAGAGAAAAATTTTGAAAATTTTAGAAAAAAGATATTGAGCTCACGTGAACTAGAAATCAAAACTATGAATCCTCCTCGGCAAGTCTCATTCAGATCTACGTGTTATTTTTAAGTTTTTTTTCATTCATCTCCTTAGATCAAAAATGCAACTAATCGGTCTATTTCAATTTGTTCGTATGTTTTCTTTTCAGTCTATTTCAAAAAAGAATGTTTTCTTTTTGTTTTTGACAATCATTTAGTTTTAACATTTCATTTGACATGTTTAAGACCACAAAATTAAAGGAAATTTTGGTATATATATTATTCAACATCTTTGATTTGAAATCACAAAATTCAAAAATATTCTTTACAATCTTAAATTCCAAATCAGACAAACAAATTGAAATGAAAGGAATATAAATTAAAGGAAAAAAGCTCAAATATATTATCAAACTATTAGAAATTGATCATCTATGGACTATGACCTCCGTTAAAAGTCAGTCTTTTATGTTATTATCATTGCAACAAAGGTTCATTTATGCCATTATATTTTAACAAAAAATCTTTTGATGCACATAATATACCTACCCAACCAAAAGTCCATGGAGATTTCACTTTTCGTTGTTACTACCATTGAGTCAAACTCCTATCTCATGATCACGAAAAAAAAAAAATTAAAAAATTAAAAAAAAAAAAATATATATATATATATATATGATTTAAAATGAAGGAATTAATAAGTGTATGGTTAATTAGTAAACAATATGTTGGTGTAATAAAATCTAGGTTTACCTAAATACACATTTTATTTTATCATAATCTCTAAAATTTCTTACCATCTAAAAGAATTACAAAAATTCTTTCTCGGATACATCTCTATCCTCTCTTAGATACATTTCTATCATCTCGGATAATCTCACCCCTCTCGAATACATCCTTATCCCCTCTCGGATATATCTGTGAGCTATCTATCCGCAGGTTTCCTGAATAGCAATGTATCGCGACTTATGTATTCACGCGCATGTTTGCTATATGTATCCGGAGTCCTTTAATTTTAAGGATTTCTTGTAATTTAGAAAAGAGCAAGAACATAAAATAATTAGTTTTTAACACTATAAGATTTATATAATTTCAAACATAGTAATTTGGTCTTTGAACTTGAGATAGACATAATAATGGTATAAAGAAAATGGTAGAAGCATTGAGCATGAATATTACATATGGTTTGAATTCCTATCTAAGAGGTAAAGAGGTCTCGATCTGAAATTATTGAGGCTCCTCCAAGATATGAAAGTTTTGTGCATCTCTCACTACCGTAGGCTCCAGTGGCGGATAGAGATGGCAATGGGCAGGGCGGGATGGGTTTAAGGCTATGTGGGGTGGGGCGGTTTAAGGTTGTGCGGGCGGGTGGGATGTGAGGTGGGTTGAAGTGGGTTTTTTAAAAATTAATGCGGGGTGGGGTGGGTTGCGGGTATATGTGATTTTATGTGGGTTCAAATTTAATTTTAACTTTTTACATATTATAAGAGTGATAGTTTATTAAGATAATTTATATAAATCTACTAAAATATTCAAGATAGTATATGAAAATGGTTCAATAAAAAACAATACAATTTCTTACATGTTTTCCAATTGACCCCTAAAAAATAATTTTTTAAGTCACTATCCTATTAAATTAATACAACTTAATGAAAAAAAAAAATTATTGTTATGAATTTTGTTTTTAGTATCAAACTTAACTAGAAAAAGAAAATATTAAAAAAATTATGCGAGGCGGGATGGGGCGGGTTGAAAATGAAAAAAAATTGTTATGCGGGGCGGGGTGGGGCGGATCAAAAAATTTGCAGAGCTCAACCCACCCACCCCCACCCCGCACTGCCCCATTGCCATCCCTCGTGGCTAAGCCTGATATTTTACTAAGGGTGTCCAAGAATAATGGTGTGCGGTTGTCAAAATAAAATAAAAAAATATTATGTTATTTGGGGTTCAAACCCAAAACTCCATTCAAATGGATACTTATTACCATTGCGCCAAAGATATATATAGCTTTTGTCAAAAGTGTCCAACTTTAAATATATATATCTTTTAAATGTAAAATTTAACATATATATATATACAACGTAATTTTCCGATGAAAGGTATCACACCGTGGGTGGCCGTGGCCGTGGCTGTGGCTACGCCACTGATAGGCTCCTCCAATTGATTACAACAACGAAAGTTTCATTGTGATCTCCTTACCTAATTTTGTTTGGTGAATCTTTAATTTGCGAGGGGGTACGTCATCTCTAGTACTATTCCCTCCTGTAATATTCAATGCATACATTGACGTTAGCTACGTATAATAATAATAATAATATAATTAATATATATATTAAAAGTGTTTGATACTGCTGTTGAAAGGTCAAAAACACTTATTAAAAAAATATTTCTTTTTGAAAAAAAAAAAAATCAGGTATTTGGCTAATAGTGAAATTACTTTTAGATAGAAATTTAAATAGTTTTTATGTTGTTGGAAAGAAGCTAAAAGATTAAAAAAACCAGAAACAAAATCTTTGCTCTTCATCTTCTACGGTTTACATCTATCTCTCCACAATCTATCATTGTCAATCTCTCGCACCTTCTCATGACATCTTTGCTCGTCATCTTCACATGCCAGAACGGTCGCAGTTTCACATCTCGCATCTTATCTACCATAGAGGTTGCCATTGTCTTGCTCTGTATATTTTCGTTCTTAATATTATCTCTTCTAGTACGTTCACACATTCATTTAAGCATACTCATTTATGATAATTTCATCTTCTGAACACGTGAATTATTGATTAGTCAATACTCTCCCTCATACAATATAGTCAATATAACCATCATTCTATAAAACTTACCTTTAAGTCTTGGCAATACATTTTTATCACATAAAACACTATATGGGTGCGAGCTTGAATCTCATTCACCCCATTTTAATAAGGTGTGGCATCCTCGTTTATCTCCACATTTTCTTGAATTTATGTACGACAAGATATTTGAAACTTCACCTCTCAAGAATTATTTGTATATCAATCCTCATCCTTGTTTATTATTTACGACAAGATATTTAAAAATTACAAGGGTTTGGTTTCATTTTTTGTTACTTTTCCATAAGTTTTCTATTTAATTTTACAATCAAAAATACGATTAAAAATGTCCTTTAATATATTAGAAATAACTCAAAATATGTTGCTTTCACCAATTAAATCAAATTTGACATTTCTTCTATCTATTGAATAAAAAAATATCCTCCTTCATTGAATTTGCCCCTAACATTATTTTCATGCTTAAAATTATCTCTCTAACAACACACAATTATATGACATTCAATTAAATTTTAAAAAATCTATTGGATGTGAATTTCCAAAAATCCAATAACTTTCATCCGAATTATGTATATATATGGTAAATCTAATAAATATACTCTCTTTATTTCTTTTTATTTTTCCAGTTTTGACTTGTCATTTTGACAAATAAAAAAAGACAATACTTTTTATCTATTATACCCACAATTTATTTAGAAAGTTCATATTTTTGAAAAAGATAAAACAAGTTTAATTGATTTTAAAATTTTAACAATTAATAAAAGTAAAATAATAAGCATATTATGTTAATTATTATTTTTCGTAATAAGTATATCACGTCAAAATTGAAAAAGTAAATAGAAACCGACTGAGTATAACATAGTTTCTATTGTTTCTGTCCAGTGGGAAAGAATTACCCGCAATAATGTCACATTTTAAATAGACCCGCCTTTATTTTCCCCATAAAACACACAGCAAACATGATTTACTCTTTTTCTCCTTTTCTTTTAAACCACACAAATTATTTATTTTTTCAAAAGGATAGATTTTAGAAACGTCCTTGACCAAGATTGGTCTCTTATAACATTGATTATTTTTTTTATTTTATTTTTTTGCAATATTACATTTATCTTTTTTATTTTAATTTTTTTTAACAGAACTTTTGACCTATTTGTTATTAATATAAAAAAAAATCGTAATATGTCTAATTTAATCTTTTTAATATATTTTTTATTAATTTTATAGATAATGGTAGGGGTGGGCGTTCGGTTCTTCGGTTCGGTTTAATCAAATTTCGGTTCGGTTCCTCGGTATTCGGTTTTAGAAAAGTGTGCACCATAGTTCATACCAAACTAGATCGGTGTTTTTAAATAATAAAAATAAAGAGACTCCAATCATGTTTCTAAAACATAAGTCACAAAACTTAAAACACCACAAAATAGTAAACACAGTCACAAGTCACAACGCCCTTCTTTGTTGTCTTGAACCACCAGTTGTGAAACAATAAAGCTAATATGACAACAAATGACATTAAACAATAAAAGCTAATTTGACAACAAAATCAAATAACATATTAAGATTTGTGGAAAAAATATCTAACCCACAACATTTATCTATATTTTGTAACAAATAATAAAATAAAAAGAAATTTAAAAGCAACAACAGTGACCAAAATTAAATCCCAACAATACGTAATTGAAGTTACAACACCAAATATCCATTAATTAGTAATTTAATTATTATATGTATATCACTTTACAATAAATAAAAGAAGACAAACTAGCAGCTAATAAATGTGATTCACAAACAAACAAAAATAATAGAAAATAATCAAAACAGTAGTAAAAAAAATATTGCCAAAAACAAAGAAGACAACACAAACAGTGATTTATCGGAGATAAATTAAATATTAACTAATTAAGTAATATAATTTAAATATTTTAAAATTTATTTAGTAAAACTAGATAATGGATAGGTTTGGGCATTCGGTATTCGGTTCGGATTTCTTAAATTTTGGGTTTGATAATTCGGTAATTGGTAGTTTAAAGTAGATACCAAATACCAAAATTTTAAATTTCGGTTTGGTAATTCGGGAAACGGTAAATTAAACTTCGGTTTGGTACGATATTCGATAATACCGTATTGAAATTATAGTCAATTGTATTACAAAGTTAATACTATTTCTCCAATTGTTTCTATTTTATTATGTGGAGGCACAACATAATAGAAGATCAACAAGTAAGAAGACATCAAGCAAAACAAATTGATACAATTAAAAGACATGTATTTAGATTGTTCATGCTTATTCTATAACTTTCTCTTTGGACTTGTACTAATGAGTAGGGGTGTACAAGTCAAATCGTAAAGTCAAACCGAACCGACAAACCAAATCAAACCGGAAAAAAAACCAATTTGTGGTTTGGTTTGGTTTGGTTGGTTTGGCGGTTGAAAAAAAAACCGATCACTCTTGGTTTGGTTTGGTATTAAAAGAAAACAAGTCAAACCGAACCCAAATCAAACCGACATAATATATATCTATATATATATATATACATATATATATTATTTTATTTATAGATAAAAAATATTATTTATAATCTACTTTGTTAATATATTTTTAGTTAGTTTATAGTTTTCAATGTTTATATATTTTATTTCAAATTTGGGCTTGTAAAATTTTGTAAATATTATATATATAATTTTATTTTATTTATAGATAAAAAATATTATTCATAATCTACTTTGTTAATATATTTTTAGTTAGTTTATAATTTTCAATGTTTATATATTTTATTCAAATTTGGGCTTAGCTTGTAAAATTTGTAAATATTTTATTTTGTATTAAGATCCAAAGTTACAATTATATTGTTATTGTTTTTCAAATTCGAAGTTAACAATTTACTTTGTAAATATTTCACTTTGTATTCAGTTTGACTACATCATTTAATCTTATTAATTTAACATAATGAACGTTCACATTTCAAAAAAATATATTTTGTACACATGTGAATTTTGCCATTTTTACGAAAATTTCTATTCATTTAACATTTCTTAAGTTTATCTTATCACACAGGTAAGTGAAAATATAATTTATCTCTTTTTCAAACACCGTATAGTTGTAAAAAACCGAAAAAACCCGAAAGAACCAACTAAAACCAAAATCGAAAAAACCGACTTTGCGTAGTTTGATTTGATTTTTAGATTTAATAAACCGACATAATTGATTTAGATTTTTTTTTTTTAATGAAAAACCAAACCAAACCGACCTATGTACACCCCTACTAATGAGTAATGGATATATATGTTGATATATGACTTTCATTAAGTAGATAATTTGGTATTCGGGAACCCCAACTCGAATACCATAATTCAAAAAATTTACTCTTGAATTCCATACCAAATATCATTTACCAAATACCAAATTACCAAAAGTTTTGATTCTGTTCGATAATTCGATTTTCGATATTTTATGCCCCTGCCCTAATAATGATATTGAAATCCAAAGAAAATTCCCATTGCTGTCTAAATCCATCTAAATGTTATGATTTCTGTCAGTAATTTTATTAAAAATAAAAAGTATTTCCAAAATTTGAATTCCATTATAAATTTACCATTATTTGATATTGTTGTTGTATGAATATTAATAAACGCCTCTATGAGCATTATCGTTCTGACTTCCCCAAAGTTTCTATATCAAGTGTCTATGACAAATCAAAATACTTTACCCTATAATTATTATTTATGTAATAGTGAAGAATTGGAAATATTGTTCATAATGTCTATCGATTTAGATTTTCACTGTAATATCTTGATTTATAAAATTAATAAAAAGATACATTAAAAAGGCTAAATTAGTCAAATTGCAATTTTTTATATTAATAATAAATAGATTAAAAGTTTTGTTAAAAAAAAAAAATCAAAATAAAAGAGGTAAATGTAATATCGTAAACTACAAGGGAGTTAGTGTTACGAGGCGAAATCCGAGAATAGGTATCTAAAATTATCCCATTTTTTAAAAAAAAAATTAAAAATCAACTTAAAAAGAGATCACGCCCAAATTTTTTTAAAAAAACATTATTTTGTTGTTGTGGCTAGCCATTGTCATGACTGTCTTCTTCTTCCACATTTTTTTCTAATTATTATCATCATTCATAACCATTATAAAAATATTAAAATTAACTATGAATTTTACTGTTAATCTGTCACGTGAATTTTTTATTTTTTTTTGGTACTTCTCCATTGTTGATCTTAATATTTGTAAGATACGTATCACCCCCTCAATAAGGAGTAAGGATATATAGAAATGCGATAGATGAAATATTTGATAGGAACGTTGAAGGTGAAAAAGAATGAAAACAACAAAAAGAGTCGAGAATTGGTGAAGGAAAATGATTGCACACAAGCTTTTTTAATCTAGGTTTGTTATTATAAAATGTAAAATCTTGTTATGTTTGATAAATAAAGAAAATTATATATTTATAATAATATGGAAAAATTATCTAACTACACATTTTTTTTACCCTATTTTCTATTATTCCCTACCATTTCAAAAAATTACAAAAAAATCCCTCTTTTTCATAATTTCTTACTTTTTCGAATACATCACTATAAATTATCACCCCAATATTTTATTTCCCTTTTTTCACCCCTAAAATAACTCTATGGTATCACCTAGGGGTGTACATAGGTCGGTTTGGTTTGGTTTTTCCTTAAAAAAAACCTAAACCAATTATGTCGGTTTATTAAATCTAAATACCAAATCCAACCACGCAAAGTCCATTTTTTCGGTTTCGGATTTAGTCGGTTCTTTCGATTTTTTTTTTATTTTTCGGTTTTTTTTGGTTTTTTACAACTTAACGGTGTTTGAAAAAGAGATCAAATATATTTTCACATATCTGTGTGATAAGCTAAACTTAAGAAATGTTAAATGAATAGAAATTTTCATAAAGATGGTAAAATTCACATGAGTTCAAAATTATTTTTTTTGAAATATCAACGTTTATTATGTTAAATTAATAAGATTAAATGATACGGTCAAACTGAATACAAAACGAAATATTTACAAAGCAAATTGTTAACTTCGAATTTGAAAAATTATAATAATATAATTGTAACTTTGGATCTTAATACAAAATAAAATATTTACAAATTTTGCATGCCAAATTTGAAATAAAATATATAAACATTGAAAACTATAAGCTAACTAAAATATATATTAACAAAGTAGATTATAAGTAATACTTTTTTATCTATAAATAAAATAAAATTATATATATAATATTTACAAAATTTTACAAGCCCAAATATGAAATAAAATATATTAACATTGAAAGCTATAAACTAACTAAAAATATATTAACAAAGTAGATTATAAGTAATATTTTTTTATCTATAAATAAAATAAAATTATATACATAATATTTACAAAATTTTACAAGCCCAAATTTGAAATAAAATATATAAACATTGAAAACTATAAACTAACTAAAAATATATTAACAAAGTAGATTATAAATAATATTTTTTATCTATAAATAAAATAAAATTATATATATAATATTTACAAAATTTTACAAGCCCAAATTTGAAATAAACTATATAAACATTGAAAGCTATAAACTAACTAAAAATATATTAACAAAATAGATTATAAATAATATTTTTATCTATAAATAAAATAAAAATATATTATTTACAAAATTTTACAAGCCCAAATTTGAAATAAAATATATAAACACTGAAAACTATAAACAAACTAAAAATATATTAACAAAGTAGATTATAAATAATATTTTTTATCTATAAATAATATAAAATTATATATATATACACACACACACACTACCTTTAAAAGCATGAACTCCCAAACATGAATGTTGAATTACTATAATACCCCCAATTAAAAATACTCAATTTATTTAATTATGTTATATTAATAGTTGTTGCCTTTTCACAATAATGGATTGTGACTTTAGCGATGAGTTATGACTTTTCCAAAGGGTTATGACTTTTTTGACTGGTTGTGACATTTTCAATGAGTTGTGATTTTTTCAAAGGATTGTGATATTTTTAAAGGGTTGTGACTTTACCAAAGGGTTGTGCCTTATCCGATGAGTTGTGACTTTTTCAAAGGATTATGCCTTTTTCTATGAGCATGGACTTTTTTGAAGGGCTCTAACTTATCTAATAAGGCACAATCAGAACATATTCATACTACTATTTGTTCTCTATAAATAGAGGAGTTTCCTCTCACTTTAAACTACATTTTTTTAAGGTTTTATACTCTTCTTCTTCTTAAAAAAAACTCCAATGCTATTTGCAATAGTTGATTAAGTTCGAAACCCAATGAAATTAGAGATACCATATAAGAAAGAGTTGGTGATAAAATTGTAGCAAATCATTCATCAATTCACACTAATATTTTCCTCAAAACGATTTTCATCACATACATACATCAATATTATTTATATCAGTTTAGAACATTAATAATTTTTAATTGACCTACATGTTTTATTCATTAAAAAACGACTAATTTCCTACGAATAGTTACAACAATTCATACCTTCATGTTTCTTCGGTCATAAATCACAACCATTCACTCCTTATAAGTTCTTGGGGATCTCTTTTATGTGACAATTTGAGATCATTCAAAAATTTCATAAATGATTCATCCCCAATCCATTGATATTTTTAACCAAAGTTCTTAGCATTAGAATTTAGGTACTGACTTTCTATTAAAGAAGAAAAGAAGAGAACAAAGAAATATTCAATTATCTATGAACTTTACTTCATACAGAAATCTTCTATGTATAGTGCGCGAAAATTTTCAAAAGAGGCACATGATTGGGTTAAGATATTTCTTCCTTTTATTTCCATTTCTTGTTCTTTTAACATCAAATGAAGGAGTTTCTTCCTAATTTTGCTAAAACATCGGACATCAATGTAGTCCATTGAATTAGTAGTTTTGATGTTAAGTCTACTGTTTCAAAAGTAGATTTTCACTTTTACCTATAATATAATAATATAACCATGATTATAATTATTTTTAATTAATAGATATGTAAGTAAAAATCTTCTATGTATAGTGCGCGAAAATTTTCAAAAGAGGCACATGATTGGGTTAAGATATTTCTTCCTTTTATTTCCATTTCTTGTTCTTTTAACATCAAATGAAGGAGTTTCTTCCTAATTTTGCTAAAACATCGGACATCAATGTAGTCCATTGAATTAGTAGTTTTGATGTTAAGTCTACTGTTTCAAAAGTAGATTTTCACTTTTACCTATAATATAATAATATAACCATGATTATAATTATTTTTAATTAATAGATATGTAAGTAAAAATGAACGGAGAAAGTAAAGTGTTAGTGGCAAGAGATTTCAATCAAATGAAACATTAGGGTGAATATATCATGAACATATATTTTCGTCTTCCTTCTTCATTGGCTATGAATTGATCCACATATTTTTACTTTTTTTTAAAATATATATTTATGTTGAGTATAAATTTTTTTTAAGTATGAATTTCCTGTTATTTTGTGTTCATTTTAATCTAAGAAAATTTTATGCCACAAGATACACTCTTTGTTAGCTATATAAAAATGATAAGAAAATAGTGATTGATCATAAAATGATCTTAAATCAAATTAAATATTCTATAAATAACACCTTAAATATTATTCATCTTTTAATTTTTTTAATTGAAAAAGTTTATTGTTTTATACCGCGATAGAAAATCTATAAGATACTAGATACTCTCATAAGACAACATCTATAAGATATGTATGCAACAACATACATGATAATTTTCTTTAGAACTAATTATTGACGTAATATATTTGTCTCTATAACATTCTACTTATAAAAGTATTGACATTCACTATATAAGTATACTTTTTGTTTTTTGTAAAATTACATCTATATCATAGCCTCAGTCAAATATTAATTGAATAATAATATTTTGTAAAATATATATCACGTTTAAAGATAAAATATTAAAATATCTGTGAAAATCGTTCTTAGTGTCATGCACATATTAAATTTCAAGTATTAATATCTAAGAGGAAAAGTTATTGCTGACCATTTTTTTTATCTTGATATTATTTTTCAGTTTGGTTGGTTAAGTTTGTTTACCAAATTGAGTAAAGTAAAAAACAATATTACTTAAGAAATATCACTTTCTCCCCATATTTAATTTATTTGAATGCATTTTGAAATGTTTCAATGTATCTGGTCATTTTTGTCTCAAAAAATAATTACCTCTATGAAAATCTATATTAATCATTTAAAAGCACTTGTCAAATATTCTTTCAGTTATAATTATTTACTACAAAACTTTAATTTAGTAATATAAATTCTATTTTACAACATCGTATACTATATGATATGATACACATGTGCAACGTACGTGCCGTGAAACTAGTATGTATGTGTGTGTGTATATATATATATATTATGTCGGTTTGGTTTGAGTTCGGTTTGACTTTTTTTCATTTAATACCAAATCAAATCAAGAGTGGTCGTTTTTTTTTCAACCGTCAAACCAACCAAACCAAACCATAAGTCGGGTTTTTTTTCGGTTTGATTTGGTTTGTCGGTTCGGTTTGACTTTACGGTTTGACTTGTACACCCCTAGTATCACCAATTATCTCCATCATTCTATTTTGAATTTTAATTTTTTTCTCTTTCCGATTTATCAATTGCAAGTTATTGAAGAGGTAATTCTTCTTCATCTTCTTCTTCCTTCCATTTTTCCTATCCACTTTATCAGGTATCGATATCCTTTTTGATATTTTTAGCTTTTTTATTATAGATTTTGTCGAATAAGGATGCATCTTCAACTTCAAAATCGATTGTAAAAAAAAAGCCCAAAAAAGACGGATCGGGTCGAGTTGTTGGTGGCTCCGGTAAGGACTTTGGGTCGAGATCCATGGGTGACGACATTGTTGAAAGTGAAAAAAGCTATGGAAGTTGATACAAAGCAAAAGAGAAAGAGTAGAAGGACTTCTTCATCATTTTTTTTTTGCTTATAGCAAATCAAATTGTTGACTTTTTATTTTATTTTTTGTTGTTCATCTTTTTCTGATACATATGGGTTCAGTTTTTTTAATGTACCTAGTTGCTTTTGTTTCTTAAATTAATAGATAATGCATTCGTTTCAACATTATGATACATTACAATTTTATCAAGAGTTGTTGGTGGCTCCGGCTTTGGATCGAGATCCATGGGTGACGCCATTGTTGAAAGTGAAAAAAAGCCACAGGAGTTGATACAGAGCAAAGTGTGGAAGAATTTCTTCATCATTTTATTTTGTTGTTTTTGGCTGATCAAATTGTTGATACATAAACACTAATGTTTTATAAGAAAACCAGTTTGTATCATATTCACAGTTATGTATATGTCACAAACTTTGTTATGTATATAACATAGTTATGTATCATATATTGTGATGTATCACATGTTGTTAAGTATCTGCAATATTGTTTTATAAATAAATCAATGTATATCATATTCATAGTTTTTTTTTATCTGATACATAACTATATAAAATTGTCAACTTTTTTTTGAATCTATTACGATTTGGGAGAGATTTGAGAGAAGAAAATTTGAATTGTTTGGAGTTGTTATTTGGGAGAGATTGACATCAATTTGATTTACATGATTTGGGGAACTAAAATTTAATTTTATATTTAATTTTCTTTTGAATCTCAACAAACTAGTTGTATAATGTATCAAATGTGATGTATCCGGAAGAATGAGATGTATTCGGATGACAGCAATTTTAGGGAATTTTTGTAAATTGAAAAAGAATAGAGATAGGATGTAATTTGCTCCTTACACTATGAAATTCCTAAAAATTTTACTAATAATATAGAGTCTTATTTTGTTATGGAACATAAATTTTCCTAAGTATTTAAGCATAACAAATGAATTATAGTTATATTGTGCTTTAAACTGTTGGACCAAAAGCCCATGACAAGGCCCCATCTACAAAGTGACCCATTAACTGGCTATGAATTCCACGAGTTCTGAATGGCCATAGGCCCATAGCATATGCTTCTACATATATTATATTAATTTCTTAAGATAAATGATAAATAAAAAGATGAGAAAATTATGGAGATAAGCAAACATAAACTAGTTAATTAGTTAACATAGCTATAGTTTGAATTAATTACCACTCACAACCTCTTTTTAGCTATAATTATGTGCGCCTCTCTCCTCTCCTTCTCTCTCTCTCGCCTCTCTCCTCTCTTATATACAAATACAATTATATGACATATATACAAATATAATTCGCCTCTCTCCTCCCTCTCCCAATCTCACCCGCCTCTCTCAATCTTGCTTGTCTCTCCTCCCTCTCCCAATCTCTCTCATCCCTCTCACAATCGCGCTCGCCAGATATACAATACATACGTATATCAGCTACATATATACAATTATCTAACAATATACATATACAATTCGACATATATACAAATACAATTCACCTCTCTCCATTCTCTACTCTCTCTTGCTCACCTATGTCCTCCTTCTCCCAATCTCGCTCGCCTCTCTCCTCCTTCTAACATGTAGCTACAAATCATAATTAGCAAACTATAGCTATGGAACCTAATTAAGTTGTTTTTAGTGGTTTTGCGAAATTTCCTCTAAAAAGATTGAGTCAAAACTATTAAATGACCTAACTCGCAGAGGGCAGATCTAGAAGGCAGCAAGGGTGTCTATCCGCACTCATTTGACAAAAAATTAAATTGTATATATAATATTATTAAAAAATTAATCTATATATGTAGATTTTGAATCTCTTAAAAATAAGAGTATAGATTGACTCAATAATTTAAGAGATTAAAATTTTCAAATTTTAATCACAATATTTTTATTTTTTCACCCCCTTAGCAAAATCTTGAATCCACCACTTAACTCCTGTTCTCACATTGAACACTATATAATCATTTAGCAAAATTTTCACACACGAAAATGAATAATAATATGTGTTGGCCAAAATTGTAAAGTCAACTTATTTTAGAACTGTTCTTAAAACAACTACTCCCCGTTTAATTTTAATTATCATATTGTATTTTTCAAAAGTCAATTTAACTAATTTTTAAAATTAAATTAAATTACATTAATTCAATATTTTAAACAAGAAATTTAGATATTCAAAAACTATACGAAAAATACTATAAATTGCAATTTTTTTGCATATCAATATGATGAAAAAATACATAATAAATTGTTAGTTAAAATTCTTATAGTTTGACTCTAAAAAGGGAAACTATGACAATTGAAAATGACCGAAGGAGGTACTTTTTTGTGAAAATTAATTTGTGCTTGATCAAAAAAATTTAATTTTTGAGTAATATTTAGTATATGAATCAAACTTTTCAAAAATGCGTCCAAGGATATATTTTTTTTCTCAAATATATATTTAAAATAGTACTTTTAGGAAAGGTAATTATTAAAAACACTTTCTATTACTTTGCTTAAACACTTGTTTTTTTCAAAAAAGTTTGGTCAAACACCTATTTTTAAAAAATAAATATATTTAATCTTTTAAAATCTTAGCCAAAGAGATTATAAATATATAAGACAACTCTTTTTTAGTGAATTGTTTCTTTTCTGCAATTTTGTCACTCTCTTTCCTTAAAATCCGACAGTTGACCTTACTATTATTATTATTATTATTATTATTATTTTGAGATCTGTTTGTTTTTTAATTTATAAATATCATCAGTATTTATAATAGGATGAAAAATGAATCTCGCGGAGTTCAAGTAGTATTTATTAATTATTGAATTCTGATTCACCAATATTAAACAGATAAAAAAAATCGTTGTAAAGAATGTAATTAAATAATAAAAATATATATTTTATTTAATAATATAATTATTTAGATGATCATACACTTCAATATATTATCAGAACAAATAAAAATCCTGAAATCAAATCTCATAACCATCCGTTATAAAAATGAATATCCATATGTATGGCTTATGATAAAAGAGTTAGACATTTACATAAATGTTTTAATAATATAATTAAATAGTAAAAATATGATATCTCTGATTGTTTAAGTTGACAAATAAGGCTCACACACTTTCATAATTGAAAAAAGTTTGAAGGAAATGTTTATTCCTTTTTGAACACTTTCTTCAATGTCCTTAAAAATTCATATTTTACCTTACTAACCTATGGTTTTGTTTTTCGCTCATTATTTTTGCTCGTTATTTGAAGTCTGCAAGCTCTGACTGAATTTGAATTCCATATTATAGGGCTCATTTAGGAACGATATTCCTAACAAGATTTTTTTTATACACGAAACTTGAACTCAAGATCTCTAATTAATGATAAAACAATTTCACCACTACACTACAATACTTATTAATCTAACCTTTGATTTTAGTAGGTCACTATTCATTCTTGTGGGCTGCTAACTACCCATTTGTTTTCATTGGACAAAGAATTCAAAGCCTAGATATATAGTCTTTATGAAATAGAGTTTCTAATTATAATTATAACTTTATAGATGCACTCATGATCAAATATATGTAAGAGTAATTTTGGGTTTGACTACTAAAACACTGAATCAAGCAGCCTATCAATTATCATTATCTAGGGCAATAATTTCCTATAAAGGGGCTTAATGTATTACCTATGAAAAAGAAATGATATATCAATCAATTTTGGGAGTAAAGCAATTTATATATACCTTTATCATTAAAAATGACTTAAATATATTATTTTTTATCGATAAAAGTAAAAAGAAAAAAAATTAAATTAATATTTTTTTTAATTAAAATAAAACTCATAGGGATTTATTTAACCCTTGTCGCACAGTTAAAGAATATATTTGATATTTCTCATAGATAGGTTTTTGCCTTCTTTAATCCAACAATTAATTTAGAATTACTATCTTGATAATCAAATTTACTTTTTTCATTATTTCTTGTAAAATCTATCATAGATATTTCAATTTTTTTATACGTATAAAAAATAAATTACAATATAATTGCAAAAAAATTGTTTTAATTTTTTTAAAATTATTTTTCTTTTATTCCATTCACAATTGTTTCTTTTTTGTATTCACACTAAAGAATGAAGAAAAGAAAACCTTAGATAATGACCTTTATGTAGTTTGTCACTCTCTCTCTTTCTCGTGTTAACTCACTATATATGATATGACTATGACTTTGCAACTAACATAGATTTATTTTAGGAATTATATTTTTCTCTTACATTACAATAGACTAGAACTAGGAATCCATGAGAGTTCAATGGTACTTAATATTTATTTATATCGGGTATTCTGTATTCATATCAAATTACATAAATTTGAAAATTGTGAAATCATGTTTTGAAATTCTCAAATCAATTTTTTTTTTTTTGGAGAATTTAGGATTTCATCTTATGATTTGATTTTATCTTGTGATTTCAAATCATCTAAGATGAAATCATGTGTTCAAGCACCTGTTAAAAATTTATGTACAAATACATATCATAATATTATTAAGTTGAAATAAATATTGAGTACGAATAATTTTTTACCGAATTAAAAGGGGGAGGAATTCGAATACTACACCAATAGAGTGATGACTTCAAATTTCATTGTTGAAAACAAGTTCGGGGTATTTTCACCAAAACCAAAACGAGAAAAAATTATCTTGTAGTAAAGTGAATGGAAGATGTAATTATGAAAGTTCTTAAAAAATGCCTTTTCCCTTCTTATCTAGTAAAACCTTTGTCTTCCCTATAATCTTGAAAAACACACATATTTTACCTAGTTAACCTACGGTTTTATTAGCATTCTTTAATTCTTGTGGGCTTCTAACTACTTTTTTTTTACTTTATGTAAATTTGACTAGATTATGAGCTAATTACTTAGATATATTCTAATTTGTAATATTATAGAGTATATCTTATCAGATTTTGGTGTGTCTAAATACATTCAGATACCTCCAAATACATGAGGTTAAAATTAGGTATAATTTGTTCTAAATATATTGTATCTAAATTGATTTGCAAGTATCTAGGATGCATAACAAATCTCACTCTCTTACCTCACCTCTCTCCCATCATGCTCTCCACTCTCTTATGTATCTAAGTATATCTTCTTGAATATATAACTAAAACTAAAAAAACTCTTAATTAGTAGTAAGATATGTAATAGTTTAAAAGTGTAAATAATAATAGTATATATGATAGTTAAAGTATACCTAATTATGTAGTTTTTTCATGTTTTTGATAATGGACCAAATAATTCAAAGGATTAGTTTTTTTTTTTTGGTCACAAGATCATGCATGTATGCATATTTATTTAACTACTATAGTGGAAGTGATCAGGTAGCCTTCCATTTGTTAGCAGACAATTATTTTTACCATAATAAATTAGGGTCTAATTGCCTACCCTCTATGTAATTCATATCTTTCCAAAATTTTACCTCACTCCGATTAGTTCGATACGACTTGGGTGTGGTTGAATCGCACTAAATTTGGTCAACCTAATTTGAATGCTTTGACTATACTTATGCTAAGAAATATAAGTTGATGGGATATATGTCAAAAGAAAAAGATACCACTACTATATATAGATTAGTATACAAATTAAGATACTAAATAATTTAACAAAAAGTTACGTATATGTTTGCCACGAACAATATAATTGTAATACAATGCATCTTGAGCTAATTAATAGTACATATTACTTAACGGAGTTTAAGTTTTGTACATGGTTAATTTTAAATCTTCACACCACATACTAAATTTACATATCATATATAATATGTACTCTTTATAACAAATTTGATATTATAATTAGATAGGATCAATAGCATAAAAAACTTTATTTTGTCCTACCATAAAACAAGCAAGATTTAAGGATTTCTTTTAATATATTCCTTGTTTTAATCTCTGACTTTCTCCCTCATACAATTAACTTGAGCAATAATTTGAAATAACATAATTAGAGTAAAATTTCTCTAAATAATCAAAGTATACAACTTAAATATATCCGAACTTATGAGATTATAAATAAATCACTGATTTGCCAAAATGTCAACTTAAAAGAGTAATGCTGAGAAGCTAAGATTGTAATTATTCTACTCACTAATGATTCTTTATTTATTTATTTGTTTTGTAGATTGTACGCTAATAATTTTGTTTCTCCATAAGCAATATAATTGCTTTAAAGGTAAGGGATTCGATATCATGTCAATAGAGATAGATTTTAAATTATAAATTATAAAAAATATTGGCAGATTCAAATATTTAAGGAGCATTTTTATAGAACAACTTTTAATGTTTCATTTGGACAATATGAGTGGAATGTTATGCCATTTAGTTTAAAAAATGCTCCGTCTGAATTTCAGAAAATTATGAATGATATTTTTAATCCATATTTGGATTTTATTATTATTTATATTGATGATATTTTGGTTTACTCAAAAACTCTTGAAATGCATATTAAACATTTAGACATTTTCAAGAAAATTGTTATACAAAATGGTTTGGTAATTTCTAAACCAAAAATGAGTTTATTCCAAATGGAGGTAAGATTCTTAAGACATCTTATATGTCAAGGTAAGGTTACCCCAATTCAACGATCGATTGACTTTGCTTCAAAATTTCCTGATGTTATTACAGATAGGACACAACTGCAAAGATTTTTGGAAAGTTTAAACTACATTTTCCCTTTTTACAAAAATTTATCTCGTGATTTGGCCCCTTTATAGGACAGGCTTAAAAAGAATTATAAATCCCCATGGACTGATAGTCACACCAATTTGGTAAAAACCATTAAACTTCGTGTGCAATCTTTGCCTTGTCTAACTCTTGCTAATCCAGTTTGACAAAAGATAATTGAGACGGATGCGTCTAACGTCGGTTATGGTGGGATTTTAAAACAAATTAATCCTAATGATAAAACTGAATATCTAATTAGATTTCATTCTGGAAAATGGAGCGATGCTCAGAAAAATATGCTATGGTAGCTCATGAAATGCTCACCATCATTAAATGTGTATTAAAATTTCAAGATGATTTATGTTACGCCGTAATTTTCCTATCAGTAGAAAAAAATTACTTTTTGAAATGTTCTAAGTATAAAACAATTTAAGAAAATACTTTAATTTTTAAAGAAATTAAGAAAACTTATAATTTAAAAATCATTTGAAAATATCGACTAAAAATATTTTGACTAATTGTTTAACATAAAATAACAATTCATAATAGTTGATTAACTTTAAAGAAATAAAAGACACATTATTTTATTTTACTTTTAAGAAAAGGGACCTAAATATGAAATAATTGAATTAAATACATATGAATAAAATTTTAATAAAACTAGAAAATTAAAATTCATATGATTCATTTTTGAAACAATATATTAAACCAATTTAATAAATTAAACATGAAAATCAAATTTTTTATTAATTAACTAACCTTTTTGCAAAAAAATGATCAAGTAGGAATGCATGCATATATATATATATATATATATATATATTATTATTAATTGAAAAGGTTTTTGATTAATATATATATATATCTATATTTTATTTATTTATTTATTTTTTAAAGTTTATTTGAGAGAAAATATACTTTAACTTGAACAATTTTAAAGTGGAATAAAGTGATTAAGTGAGAAGCTTAGCAATGTTATTTTTTTTTAAAAAAAACCAAAGGTTTAATTTAATTAAAATGCATAATTTAACCGATATATTGATAAAAATAAGTGAACACTATGACATGAAACATATTAAAATTAAATCGACCCAAAGGAAATAACTCGTCTTTTGGGGATTCTAATTAAGTTAATTAATGATTATAAAGTTAGAGTTAAAGAACAAACAATAAACAATCGCAAATAAATAATTAAAGAGTAAGAGAGAAACTAAATTTGGGCCTTTTGGGCCTATTTCGTCGGAATTTTTGGACTTTTGCCCAATCCCCTTTTTGGTATACACTGGCTGTATATCGGTGTATACGAGCATGTATATCAGCTCTTTTTACGTATTTCTTGCCTCCGAACACCTGTATTTCGCCCAGCCCTGTATTTTTCGCGTTTTGGACCTGTTTTTGCGTTTTTTGGACATGTATATCGGCGTATACTGATGTATACAGCCCTGTTTTGGGCTTCTGGATTAATTTCCAGCAACATTTTGAGTCCCTGGGATCTGCAACAGTTTTTGGATATAGGAAGCTGACTCGATAGAGAATCCACTCAAGGAAACGCAAGAGGGGGGATAGGAGTTTATGTTGAACTCCGAGCAAATTCACATGTAACAAAAGAGCAAGGAAGTGCACATTAATATTTAAACTGATAACAATGCATTAAAATGAAACTACACAACTTATGATAAGATGAATTATCGCAATGATCTTTGATAAGCATAAAGGGACTATGATGAACTAGCGGGGAAAAATAACAAGGACTTATTGGATTCAATTAAGAGCACAACGTATAAATACATTTAAATCAGTCTAGGCTATTAAATTTGTCCCTAAACAAGAGATGGCATGTCTGAAATTTCCTTCATGTGAGCAAAATCGGGAAATTAAAATGGCAAGCAAAATCGATATATTACTTAACTACACTAATTAGGCACCAACAATGCATTCAATTTCCTTAAAGAAAGAATGTCTTGAGGGAATGAAACCCAACCACTATATACTTAACAATTCTAAAATGACCAAACTAGAATTTTTAGCTAACTAAGAAGTCGTACAAGTGATTTGGCTGAAAAATAAATGCCAAGGGAGAAGATGGGATCTAATAAGGAAGATAACAAACAACAACTTATATGAATATGGGATTTGAGAACCCAACTCAGAACATCTTCAAATGACCCACAACTTTGAACTTGAGCAGCCTCCTTTTATTCGAAATAAACACATTAAAGTTAATGTCACAGCTACCTTAAACAAATATTATTGCGATAAGGCATCCAAGCTGTTAGCAGAAGAGGTCAATTTATAAGATGAGGAGTGAAACATGACTTAATCTTTTCTATTACAGTAACTTCCGATGCAAATTAGTAGTAGCAAACAACTTGCCAAAATCTACAATATGTTCATGAAGGTAGCATTTCGAACCAGTCGCATTATTAATTCAAACGACCTTAGCATATAGAACTCGATGTATATTCGGAAGTAAGCGAACAATAGAAATATAAACTAAATCAAAACAAGATTATGGCGAATCACAAACACAACATCAGTAGTTGGGATACAAGAGAAACACAACCAGCCTTCAAATCATCTAGGAGCATGAATAACTCCTATGAGATTAAGTCAGCCATGGCGAAAACCTATTGCGATATATCAAAACGACAAAGAAGATAACCGAAACGCACCAACAAACAATAAAGGAACGGAATGATATCTAGCATGCTCAAAATTGAAACCAAATGTATAGTATATTATTTTGAACAAAGATTAAAGGAGGATTCAGCAAACTTATGACATATAACACATAATCCCAAAGGAACCTTATCGGCATGTCAACTCGTGCTTATGATTCAGAAATTCACAGAAAAATATAAAGCCGATGCAGAGGAATCACAGTAGAACTTTTACCGAATATCGAATACATAATACACCATATTGAGGCGGAAATAAAAGGAGGCGGGTTTACCTTTCTTGGAGCAGCGAGTTGGGACGACGAGCTTGAGAGGGCAGCGATTCTTCCACCACTAAAAGCCAAACACAAACAACAAATCGAAGAAGAAAGAATGGAGGACCTTCTCGGAACTTAGAACAAGAAAGCTAAATATAAAAATTTTGAAGTGTACAATCACTATTGCCAAAGAATTCAAACTCAAAAAAAAACTCCTCTCCCCCAACATTAAAGAAGACCAATTTATATAAAGGGACTTGGGGTACATTTAGGGGGGGGGGGGAACGGATGGATTTTTGAATTCCAATTTGGAATCCCCCTGTTTCTTTAAAAATCCCTGAAAAGAGGGGAGGGGACGTGAGGTGATCGAATTGGATTGCTAAGTTGTGGGTTCTTACAGAGCAGTTGGATGAGGGTACTGTTTCTCCCGATTTCTTGCTGCTGTCCGCGATTTCCGCTGGATTTTCTGGGCTAGCTGGACGCAGGAAGCAGGTGAGGCGGTGGACTTTGCCACTGCTGTTCACGTGCTGCTGCAGTTTGTGCAATTGTCAAAAATTGTAGGCGTTGTTGACGTTGGGCAGAGGAGAAGAAGAGGAAGCTAAGGGGTCGGGTCTCTGGTGTGCTGCTGCGTTGTATGTTGTTGTGTGTATTTTTGTGTGGGCTGCTGTGTGGGTTGTATTGTTTGGAATTGTATTGTTGTGGGCCATCTGGATGGGCCGTCTGGAATGCTGGGATTGTATTGTTGTTGTTGATTATATTAAATTGGGCCATTTGGAAAATGGCCCAAATAGGAAAGGGGGTTAAGATTTTATTTTATTTTATTTTTTAAATATTAGATTTAATTTAGGTGAATTAACATTAATTAATTATCGAGTTTCTTAATCTTAATAAAATAAAAATAATTAAATCGGTCATAAAATAATTAGTTAATTACAAACTAATGAACTCAAAATTAAATTAACAAATATCTAACTAAAAATGTAAAATCTTTTTGTGATAATTTTCAAATATTTATAAAATACGTGATTGTAAAAATACACACATTCATTATTAAAATTATTAAATTATTGAATTTATAAAAAATACTCTAAAATAACTTGAAAGTATTTTGGATTTTATAAAATTCATTAATTCAAATTACTACTAATGAAGTATTTAAAATATAAAGTCTTTTCGAGATGAATTTTGAATATTCGTAAAATGCATTAATTATGTACATAACTAAATAAAACATACATGTTATTAAAAGTGACAAAATTATTTAAAATAACTTGTAAACTATGTTTATTTTATTTTATGGAAATTTTATAAAATAATTATTTTAAATTGTTTGAAATTGAAGAAACTCGATGATTAATTTATGTTGTGGAGGGTCAAAATTGGGTGTCAACAATTTATATAATCAAAAAATTTTTATAAAAAATGATGCACAATCAGTAAAATATATGTTTGACAAATACTTTAAACATGAGGCATCCAAATTAATATTTGCTAGGTGGCAGACTCAGTTAGCTCCTTTTGATTTTGAGATTCATTATAAGAAGGGGAGTGATAACTCTCTTTCGGATTTCTTATCCAGAGAATACTTATCTTCTTAATGGAATTTTTATCTCCTCTCCTTTCAGATAAAATTTTGATTACTATCATAGAGGTTGTACCTCTTAATAGAGACATACAGGAAATAATTATATGAAATATTATAGATGCCATGATGAGAGACATCATTTCAGAAATCTGTTTTTGTGAAGAACTCATTGATTTTTATAGTGATTATTATGAGATTGAATAAAACTAAATATTTTGTTTGTAGGATGGATCCTCCTTGGGTGACCAAGGTCATAGGAAAAGGCGGTTATACCAGAGGAAGAGGAAGATCATCCTCTGTTTCATCAGGATCGTCATACGGATCCTCATCATCTAATCCTCCCATTATACAAAGAGGAGGAATGAGTTTGGTGAATTTAAAAAGTTCCCAAAAAGAAGCTTCTTTTATACATCTGGAAGATATTCCAGAAAACAATCAATTATATGCACAATTGCAGGAGTATCTCTCCCAAAAGAAAGGAGATACCTTTGCTTCCATCGCTAAAGACGATATTGATGATATTAAGTCATACGAAAAGGTAGAAAAGAAAAAAATTATATTTCTTTTGGAGAGCTCTGAGATTCAGAGAAAAGAGGAACCTTGGAAGATATTTCAACGTTATTTAATTAATGGATTATATTTTCCGGGTGAATCATACAAAACCCGTTCATATTACGAGACTATTCTGATGAACACTGGTAGTGTGGAATTTCAGTACTTCTTAGGGTATAATACCAGCGAGAATGTTTATAACTTCTCAAAAATGATATAAAACAGATTATATCTATCGAAGATTGGGGTATTTCCTCAATGAAAGAGAGGCAGATAAACGTAAACAAGATTCCTACAAATTTTACTTATTGGGATTATATCAATGCTTTTAGTAAAGTCCTCTACTGCAATAATGAGAGGCATAAACATATTTGGTTTATTAAGATTTGTGCAAAGATATTTGCCGAGCTAATTCCTAATTGGTTCCTACATTGGTGGTCATACCATAGTCCGACGGTAAAGATTTTGCCTGAATCATTTTTAAAATTATACAAAGAATGGGTTAAGGTTTCGCCAGACCTTAATAATTTATATCACGCAGATCATATCTGCTATATGGAAAAAATTGAACAAATTTATTTCTTCATAGAATTCACTATTTCATGGATTCACAAGTGGACTCCAGAAGTAGGTTTTACCGAAGAACAGATTCCATGTTTATATCGCACATATTATAACAACTTTTGGGACAAATTGATGAAGAAAGATCCCAAAACAAAGTCCTTATACGGACAAGAACTTCTGGACCTTATTTCAAGAACAATCAAGGAATATAGTGCTTCTCCGCACAAAGGAATAATTGTTGACAGTTCCGTAAATCTCATGGCTAGGAGAATCTTCAATCATGATGGAGATCAAGAAAAAATGATTAATAAATATTTAGAAGACGTTAAGAAAAGTCTACTCCTTAATATCACAAATTATGCAAAATCCAACACTTCTATGAGGAGTGAAACAAGTGATGATATTCAGGAAGCTCAACCATTTGAGGAAGAAAATCCAGCGGCGAAGATGTGATGACAGAGGCGGAAGATTTCCTCCGACAACTGAAGAAGAAAGACAAAGTATAAAGATTATCAAGATCATCAAGCACTAACAATAGTAGAAACACTGATAATCTACAGTAGAAATATTGTTCATCTACAGTAGAAACACTGTTCATCTGGATTGGATTATCTAGAATCTCTATGTTTGGTCTTCTTTTTGCTATTAGCCGAAGTATCCGATAAACCAAACTAGGTACAAAAGTCTCCTAATTGAGATCTTTCTCGGAGCTTATCCATCTTAAGTTGTCTATTTAATTTTAATTCATGAATAAAATTATACATTCTTGAGTGCAAACTCCTATTAATCTTCCATAGGTATAATCACCATAAGGAATTTCACCATGCTCATTTATAAGGATCTTTTTAACCATTAGAGCAAATAATGGGGGAAGGTCGTCTATGAACTTAGCTTTCCAATGCTCATACTTATTTTCTAGTAGTTCCATCACCCTACTCATATAAGTATCTTTATACCATCTGAATTCTCCTAAAGTTCTACATCGTATACCATTTAACAGGGTACGAACCGTTTTGAACTGATTGCTAAATCTACCATTAAAATGTTTTAAAATGATTAAGACTAATGTATAAACCACGTCTTCTTTATTAGCAACAAGAGTCATACCAAGGTTATCAACACCTTTATTACTAGAAACAATATTAATCACCGCAGCCTTTTGCTCGAAGGTCATATAATTATCCCACCAACCACAAATTTGGCCCGTAAAACCTGCAATAATCATTTTGCAAATATTTCTATTTATGTTTTTAACATTTTTACAGATAGTTGCATACATAAGCATTCTATGAACGAGATTAGTAAGCTGTCTATCAGTCAGACCATCAAGGTTCCATTTATAAATTTCAGACCCGCTATAAGAGGTGTTGGTCTGATTCCAGTCTCGTTCCTCTACAAGCACATCTTGAGGAGTTGGCCTAGAATAATAATAAGTTTGCATGCTCGATTTATAGGCAAACTTAGTATTACCACTACTCTTTTTGGGATAACCTTGAAGTTTATTAAACTCTAGATCAATATGATTTTTAAAATCAAAAGTGTTTTCCATTTTATCAGCAAAATTTTCAGACAAATTTATAGGACTTGCCTTAAATTTAGAAAATTTTTTATTAAGAAGTTCTTCTAAGTCATAAGCAGTTTTAAATTTGAATTCCAAAATCTCAGGAGGTCTCTGCACAGGAGTAAAAATAATAAGATCTTCCTTATTAAATTTTGAAGTCAAAGCTTTATTAAAAGTCTTTAAATCATTTTTCATATGAATAACTAGAGCAGTTAATTCATCTAATTTTTTATCAAGAGAACCAATAAGTTCACCCAAAACTTTAACATAAAGTCCCAAATAATTATTTTGAGAAATAAACTTATTAATCTCGTTGATGTTGACTACCGCAACATCTTCTTCATCAAATTTTTGAAAGGCAGTAAATGTTATGCCAGTATTATTAGGTAAAACAAACGATGACTGTGGTGGATAAACAACCTTAATAATATTACCAATTCCATCTTTATAAGATCGTTCTAAAACGTTGATGAACAAAGGTAAATAAGTGGCTATAAACCATGGCACAAAATACATAATTTGATTATGCAAAGCCCAAGTTTCATAAAACTCTTAAGAAATATTATTCAAATCATCGGCACTATAAGTATCAAAAGACCAAGTTTTAAACTGATTTCATTTATCACTTAAAAATTCATTATAAAAGTATTTTCTTGCCAGGGAACCTGGGCTAGGTGTACATTCATTATTAAGTATTATTTAAATCAAAATCCATTTCGAATTGAGAAGGAATATCTTTATCAGAAATATCACAAGCATTATCATTTGCTTGAACAATATTTAATCGAGGATTAATTTTAATTTTATTAACAAATCTATCACTTTCATCCGCAAATATAACCGATGGTAAAGTATGTAAAGAAGCAACACGATTACGAGCTGGACCATATATTGGATAGATAGGAGAAATATGATGCATAGCACGCAATCTTCTAGAAGAAGAAAATGAATGTCTACTAAAAGGAATATCATTAAACTGCAACAAATCCTACATCAGGATTTTGAGTGATATGAGAATACTCAGAATTTGTGACTGCATCTGCCATTTGGTTTAAAGGAATAACTGATTATAAAGTCCAAGTAGTAGAAAAAATAATTTCTTCCCATTTTATAGGTCGTCTAGTAGTGACCTTAGATATAGCAAAATTAGTTTCCACAGAATAGTTTCAGCAGATGTATCATATAACTTACACATTGGATTTAGCGTAGAAAGCAATTTAAAATAAATTCTATAAGATAAGCAAATTAATTTAGATTCAGGTACATAATTATAACCATGTGTTTTAACATTCAAGGTTAAAGCATCAAGAATATTAGCATTAGTTAAAGACAACTACAAATTCGGCTGAGTATTAAAATAGACTGGATCATATGCCACAGTAGATTCAATCGAACCCATTAAAGATTGTCTAAAATTCAAATTTCTAGTATCTCGTAAAGCAACTAAAAATGTTTCAGGTAACCCTTTAAGAGTAAAAGGCTTAAAAGCAATCTGTATCATGCCAATATGCAAGAAATTATACTGAAGTTTATATAAATCAATATCTCGCTTATTTAACAAACGAATAGTTTGTTCTGACAAATTTAACGCCAAAGATTGTTCAGTAGTTTTAATCAACTGTTTATTAGAGATTTTATCAAACCAACCATAATCATAAATGATTTTTATATTAATTTTAGGAATAGTCCATTTGTTTAACAAATCAAGATTTTGAGGTATATCTACCTCTTTCAATCTAGTATTTTTAGTACTCGTTTCTCCAAGATCCATGAAGACAAAAATCATATCTATGTCGCATACTTCACATCAATTTCATATGTACCATAAAAGTTCCTAGGCTCTGATACCAACGAACATGATCTCAGAAGACGGGCGGTAGTCCGCATGATCATCTTCAATCTAGCTTATTAATATTCGAATTCAAGGAAGAAATCCAAATCGAAATACATACAAATTTTTATATAGTTCTATGACTGTATGGAAGGATCTAATCCTTTTACCCAAGCAAGGGATCTGTCAAGATTCAAATACGTATTGTTATTGAGCCCATGTGTCTAGCAGTTCTAACCGGGTATAAAGCGTCATTTTCAACTTATTAACGAGCTTTGGACCACGGCTGACTAGACGGAGTCACTAAGACAAAGCCAATAACGTATTGCATCAAATCTGACTATACCATCATCTTGGAACCAAGTCAAGAAATCATATATAAATTTATTCATATTTAGATAAAGTCTAGATCTTTTATGGTAGATATAAAAGCGAAGTTAGATATCCGACATAGATATGATTCTTTTAGCCGGACATAGTCCATCTCTAGATAGGAGAAATGTAAAGTATAATAAAGGAAGAATTGAAAGTACCTTGTATCAAGGGCCAACACCATAGCCTATTCGAACTAGACAATCTTTATTCACAACTCTGGTAAGTATCCGGCAAACTTCAAAGTACAAAAGCAAAAGAGGCAAAGAGAGAACTTTACAAAAGAAGAGAGAGGGGGTTTCTAAAACTTGTCCCTAAAAGACTACAAATGAAACCTATTTATAGAAAAAGAAAAGCATCTATCTACAGTAATGGGTCCTTATCAATGGGCCCTAGTAACAGTGTTTCTACTGTAGATGAACAGTGTTTCTATTGTAGATAAACTGTATTTCTACTGTAGATGAACAATGTTTCTACTGTTGTTAGTGCTTATCACTATTCTTGATGATCTTGATAATCTTTATACTTTGTCTTTCTTCTTCAGTTGTCGGAGCTTTCATGGTACATATGAAATTGATGTGAAGTATACGACATAGATATGATTTTTGTCTTCATGGATCTTGGAGAAACGAGTACAAAAATACTAGATTGAAAGAGGTAGATATACCTCAAAACCTTGATTTGTCAAACAAATGGAATATTCCTAAAATTAATATAAAATCCATTTATGATTATGGTTGGTTTGATAAAATCTCTAATAAACAGTTGATTAAAACTACTGAACAATCTTTTGCGTTAAATTCGTCAGAACAGACTATTCGTTTGTTAAATAAGTGAGATATTGATTTATATAAATTTCAGTATAATTTCTTGCATATTGGCATGATACAGATTGCTTTTAAGCCTTTTACTCTTAAAGGGTTACCTGAAACATTTTTAGCTGCTTTACGATATGCTAGAAATTTGAATTTTAGACAATCTTTAATGGGTTCAATTGAATCTACTATGGCATATGGTCCAGTCTATTTTAATACTCAATCGAATTTGTAGTTGTCTTTAACTGATGCTAATATTCTTGATGCTTTAACCCTGAATGTTAAAACACATGGTTATAATTATGCACCTGGATCTGAATTAATTTGCTTATCTTATAGAATCTATTTTAACTTGTTTTCTACGCTAAATCCAAGGTGTAAGTTATGTGATACATCTGTTGAAACTATTCTAGTGGAAATTAATTTTGCTAGATCTAAGGTTACTACTAAACGACCTATAAAATGGGAAGAAACAATATTTCTGATAAAGATATTCCTTCTCAATTTGAAATGGATTTTGATTTAAATAATACTTAATAATGAATGTACACCAGATAGATTTTAGTCCAGGTTCCCTGGCAAGAAAATACATTCAGAATGAATTTTTAAGTGATAAATGGAATCAGTTTAAAACTTGGTTTTTTGATACTTATAGTGCCGATGATTTGAATAATATTACTCAAGAGTTTTATGAAACTTGGGATTTGCATAATTAAATTATGTGTTTTGTGCCATGGTTTATAACCACTTATTTACCTTTGTTCATCAACGTTTTAGAACGATCTTATAAAGATGGAACTGGTAATATTATTAAGGCTGTTTATCCACCACAGTCATCGTTTGTTTTACCTAATAATACTGGCATAACATTTACTACCTTTCAAAAATTTGATGAAGAAGATGTTGCGGCAGTCAGCATCAACGAGATTAATAATTTGATTTCTCAAAATAATTATTTGGGACTTTATGTTAAAGTTTTGGGTGAACATATTGGTTCTCTTGATAAAAAAATTAAATGAATTAACTGCTCTAGTTATTCATATTAAAATGATTTAAAGACTTTTAATAAAGTTTCTACTTCAAAAATTAATAAGAAAGCTCTCATTATTTCTACCCCTATGCAGAGACCTCCTGAGATTTTGGAATTCAAATTTAAAACTGCTTATGACTTAGAAGAACTTCTTAATAAAAAGTTTTCTGAATTTAAGGCAAGTCCTATAAATTTGTCTGAAAATTTTGCTGATAAAATGTAAAACACTTTTGATTTTAAAAATCATATTGATCTAGATTTTAATAAACTTCAAGGTTATCCCAAAAAGAGTAGTGGTAATACTAAGTTTGCCTATAAACCGAGCATGCAAACTTATTATTATTTCAGGCCAACTCCTCAAGATGTGCTTGTAAAGGAACGAGACTGGAATCAGACCAACACCTCTTATAGCGGGTCTGAAATTTATGAATGGAACTTTGATGGTTTGACTGATAGACAACTTACTATTCTCGTTCATAGAATGCTTATGTATGCAACTATCTGTAAAAATGTTAAAAACACAGATAGAAATATTTGCAAAATGATTATTGCAGGTTTTACGGGTCAACTTCGAGATTGGTGGGATAATTATGCGGTGATTAATGTTGTTTCTAGTAATGAAGGTGTTGATAACCTTGGTATGACTCTTTTTGCTAATAGAGAAGACGTGGTTTATACCTTAGTCTTAACCATTTTAGAATATTTTAATGGTAGATTTACCAATCAGTTCGAAACGGTTCGTACCCTGTTAAACGGTCTACGATATAGAACTTTGTGAGAATTCAGATGGTATAAAGATACTTATATGAGTAGGGTGATGAAACTACCAGAAAATAAGTATGAGCATTGGAAAGCTAAGTTCATAGACGACCTTCCCCCATTATTTGATCTAAGGGTTAAAAAGATCCTTAGAAATGAGCATGGTGAAATTCCTTATGGTGATTATACCTATGGAAGATTAATAGAAGTTTGCACTCAAGAAGGTATAAATTTGTGCAATGAATTAAAATTAAATAGACAGTTTAAGATGGATAAGCTCCGAGAAATATCTCAATTAGGAGACTTTTGTACCCAGTTTGATTTACCGGATACTTCGGCTAAGAGCAAAAAAAAAGACCAAACATAGAGATTCTAGAGAATCCAATCCCGATGAACATTATCGGAAAAGAAGGTCTAGGCATAGACGTAGATCTAAGGAAGAATGGGATGAGCGAAAAGCTTATCGAAAATCTAATAGATTTACCAAGAATAAGTCTAGGCGGGAACTCGCAAAAATTAAGTATTATAGGTGTGGCAATTTTTGACATATAACACCCAATTGCAAGCTTGAAAAGTTAAAAACCTTAGAACTTGATGAAGAAATTCATGATAAGGTTTATAGTTTCCTTTATACTTTTGATTCGGAGTCCGATTATGATTCTGAGTCAGGATCAGGTTCTGAAAAAGATGTTGATTTGCCTGAATTATCTAATAATAATCAGCATGCTTGTGATACTTGCAAATCTGGTCAAGGTGATTTTTGTTCCTGTGAAATGATGAATTTTATAAATTGCAATCTCAATTTGAGAATTTAAATTTTAACACTATTACTTCTGATAATGTAATAGAACTTTTGAAAGTAGTTACTGATAATAATCTTCGTGAAAAAATTATTCAATTAGCTGTTAATAACAAGGCTAGTTCTTCAAAAAATTCGGAAAAAAGAAATGATTTTGAATATGAATATTCTGCTTCTTATTCTTTGTCTGAAGTTCATAACAGACTAAATAAGCAAACTATTTCTACAAGAGATTCTTCTTTTGATGATTTAAAAGGAGAAATTGAAAATTTAATAAATGAGATTAAATCTATTAAACAAAATCAAATGATTTGTGATCATCGCCTTACTCAAATTGAAACTGTTCATAACAAAGGAAAAAATATTGCTAAAGAAAATACTCTTGCAAAACCTCTTAATATTGATCCTAGACAAGGTATGTTTCTAGGAATGATGCAAATTGTAACTGCTCAAAAATGGTATATTAAATGCACCATATTAATTGATAATAGTTTTTCTATAACTAATGTGGCTATGATTGATAGTGGAGCTGATGTGAGTTGTATTCAGGAAGGTGTAGTACCTACCAAATATTTTGAAGAAACTACTCATATGATTAAATCTGCATCAGAACATGCTTTAGATATAAAGTATAAATTACCTAACACTCGTATTTGCCAAAATAAAATTTGCATTTCGCATTTCTTTTTCTTGGTCAAAAATCAGTTATATCCTCCGATTATTCTTGAAACACCCTTTATAAATGTTATTTATCCATTTACTAGCATAAATGCTAAGGGTTTTTTTGCTACGTATGAAAATCAGAATATTAGTTATACTTTTATCACTGACCCTATTTCTCGTGATATTAATGTTTTAATTGATATGAAGCAAAAGCATGTTAATTCTTTACAACTTGAATTATTTAGCATTAACATGCTTTTGCTTCATATCAATTAAAACATTAATATCACGAGAAATAGGGTCAGTGATAAAAGTATAACTAATATTCTGATTTTCATACGTAGCAGAAAAATCCTTAGCATTTATGCTAGTAAATGGATAAATAGCATTTATAAAGGGTGTTCCAAGTATAATCGGAGGATATAAATGATTTTTAACCAAAAAAAAGAAATGTGGAATGCAAACTTTATTTTGGCAAATACGAGTTTTAGGCAATTTATACTTTATATCTAAAGCATGTCCTGATGCAGATTTAACCATATGAGTAGTTCTTTCAAAATATTTGGTAGGTACTAGACCTTCCTGAATACAACTCACATCAGCTCCACTATCAATCATAGCCACATTAGTTATAGAAAAACTATTATCAATTAATATGGTGCATTTAATATACCATTTGTGAGCAGTTACAATTTGCATCATTCCTAGAAACATACCTTGTCTAGGATCAATATTAAGAGGTTTTGCAAGAGTATTTTCTTTAGCAATATTTTTTCCTTTGTTATGAACAGTTTCAATTTGAGTAAGGCGATTATCACAAATCATTTGATTTTGTTTAATATATTTAATCTCATTTTTAAAATTTTCAATTTCTCCCTTTAAATCATCAAAAGAAGAATCTCGTGGAAATTTGAATTATCCCAAAAAGAGTAGTGGTAATACAAAGTTTGCCTATAAATCAAGCATGCAAATTTATTATTATTACAGGCCAACTCCTCAAGATGTGCTTGTAGAGGAACGAGACTGGAATCAGACCAACACCTCTTATAGCGGGTCTGAAATTTATGAATGGAACCTTGATGGTCTGACTGATAGACAGCTTACTATTCTCGTTCATAGAATATTTATTATGCATGCAACTATTTGTAAAAATGTTAAAAACACAGATAGAAATATTTGCAAAATGATTATTGCAGGTTTTACGGGTCAACTTCAAGGTTGGTGGGATAATTATATGACCTTCGAGCAAAAGGTTGCGGTGATTAATGTTGTTTCTAGTAATGACGCTAATAATTTTGTTTCTCCATAAGCAATATAATTGCTTTAAAGGTAAGGGATTCGATATCATGTCAATAGAGGTAGATTTTAAATTATAAATTATAAAAAATATAGCTTAGTAAAATTATATATATATATATATATATATATATATAAATCATGTCATAAAAAATGTGTGTATGCGATGGCTTTTGGAGTTATTGACTATTGACTTTGAATAATTTTTTTTTTCTCTTTTCTAATAAATATAATATCTTACTTAATAATTTAGCATTGGATCCATTTTTAAATATTTATAAATTTTGGTATAAAGTGTCTTTCATAGATGGTTTGAACTAGAAAAGTTAGCACTACATTAATGTTTTGTTGCAATAATCTTGACGCAATTTCAGTTTATATGGGAATATTTCTAAAGATAATATAAAACGTTTTGAAATATTTTATCTTATTTATTTTGACAAGGAAAATAGTCTGAATATAGAATAGAACAACAAGAGGAAAACTAATAGCCATTAGTTAAGGTGAATTTCGCCATGAACATATATACATAATTGATTGAAAAATATTTGGATTTTATTTAATTTATATTTGACAAGTAAAATGATATTATCTCCAAAATATTTATACGTTATTTGACAAAACAAAATAGAGTAGAGTGGGATATGGCAGGGTTGGGGGTTGGAGGCGTCGAGCGGGTAGAAAGGAGAGACATTGAACTTGAAATATCACTTATAAAATTTGTTTTCTCTATTTTTATTAGTGAAGTCATTTTTCTATTTTTTGAAAAACTTGCTTTTCTCGAGAAAATATTTTTATAAATATTTTAGTCAAACAAATATGAAAAAAGGTCAAAAAATATTTTCCTCCATACTAAACACACCCTTATTGAAAATCCTAATTTGCATTCGGAAATGAAACTCATTCTAGAGGTCTATTTAATACAACAAAAAATATTTTACAATGTTTGATTGATCAAATATTTTGGAGAACAATTTTATTTTAGAAAACAAGAGTTCTACTCCAACCTTATCGTGCTTGCCTAAGTTTTATATAAATATATTTAAGATAATATTTTTTACTTATAAAAAAAATCAATTATTTGAAGAATAAATTTCCTTCCATACCAACCACACTCTAGATTATTTTTTTTTAGTTTTCCCCTTATTTATCATTTGAGGCACATTTTTGTACTTGAGGGGTCTATCAATAAATATTGATTTTTTTTTTGTTGTTGTTGTAAAGAGTGAGTTTAAAGTTCAACGTTTTTAAGAGTTGTGATTTTGCACGACTGAGACCATATCTTAAAAATAAGTCTTTATAAGGGTCCACATGGCATGATCCTCATGAGAAGATTAAGGAGCAAAACAAAGAAAATGCCAACTCTTTTACAATTATTATTTCCCAATTATTTTAACATTTCTATTTATATATATAGGTTAAGGGATCGTTTAGTAGCTGGTTTAGACGTAAGTTATGTCAGTATTAAATTTTGTATGAGTAATATTATGTTTGATAGCTTAGGAAGTAAATTATTTCATGTAAAAAATTAATACAATATTTGATTTACAATTTAAAAACACGCATAACTAATATATATATAAGTTCTGCATGAATCTATACATTATTTTATGTAGGATAATAGTTGAAACAATTAATACATGAATATCTAATTTTTGCATAATTAATATCTACATAAAATAATACATAAGTTCATTTATACTAATCTTTATTATTGCGTTTATACCTCTTAATCACCTGCCAAACGACCCCAAAGGGTTACTTTGGTTACCGATTAGGAAGGAAATTATTGATATATTAATTTCATGTTAGGTAGCTTTTTTAATAGCCAATTATAGTAGTTGTTTTTTTGTTAGGGCCAATTATTGTTAATACAATGTTTGATTATTATTTACAACTTCACATAACTAAAATATCTATAAACATATATAAATTCAGCACATTCTTGACAATCTCTTGCTTAATCACGTGATTAATTTAATTAGACCTCTTGTCATATATAGTTGTTAGGTTAGTTAAACAGTCATATTCCTATAAGAACTACTAAAATAAAATTTCCTTTTTTAGGACAAATATTACCATTAGTTGTTGTAAACTAGAGAACCCCTCTCTAGAAGCTAATCTCAGTACAGCTATCCTCTTGGAAATTTTAATGTGTGATTAATAAAAATAACTACTTTTGGACTATATTGCCTAGCAAAACCAAATTTGAACAAGTACTAACTACCCAAAATCTTTCCATCAATCATAATTTTTAAGAATATTTTTTTGGAATAATTATTAGGAAATCGAAATCTAATATAATTATTTGAATTTAATTTGAATTCGCATCGTATAAGATTTTCATGTACCTTTTTCATTTTCAAACACAACTCAAGAATCAAGATTGTTGCTGAACGGTGGAGTAATTTACCTTAGTATCATATGTTAGAAAAAATAGAAAAATCGAATTAAGAAGAAATTAGCTTTTGGAATAAAAATTAATGCTTTCACTGTCTCAAAATATTTAGTCTTTTGCTTCTAGAAAGTTAAATTAAATGAAACAAACTTTGACTAACAGTGAAACATACGTCTTCGTCATTTTCAACAAATTATAAAGACTTCTCAAATAGATATATGTCCCTAGCTCCCTGTTATCATTAATCATAATTTTTATTTTATAAATATTTTAGACTTTAAACAGGCAACTAATATTACTTCCTTTTTCTATATTATAATTTTTTTAAAAAAATATAGTGCTTATTGTGTAATTTCTTAACATCTAGATTTTAATTATAAAACACAAATTAATATAGTTAAATTTTTATTAAAATCGAATTGACCTTCATAAATAAAAATTTCAAAATTAATTAGAAAAAAAAAGTAGTTATTATTATATTTGATTCATATTATCTATCTTTTAAGATTTTTTCCTCCTTAAAAAATATTTATACGTCTAACCTTAAGAGTACTTGTCTACAATATTATTTACCTCTCTTTTAAAAGATTAACTTAATTAAATAATAACAATAGCATACCTAGTATAATTTCATATGTGAGCTTTGACTAGGATAAAGTGTTTGCAACCCTTGCCCCTATTTCATAGATACAAAATATTGTTTCGAAAAGACCCTCAACTCAAGCAATGCATATCAAAGTACATTCGATTCGTTGGTTGAATTATGATTCAAGGTCAGGGTTGGTCCCAGGTTGGGGAGGATCTCGAACCAGACGTCAAATCTCAAGTTAGGATCGAGATAGTGTCGAGTCTCGAGGTGGGGTGGATCTTAGATCAGACAACCTGAGTCAAGTCTCGAGTCGGTAGATCGGGGGCGAGGTGGTTTGCATTATGAGGTGGTAGGTTGAGGGGATATGGATCTAGGGCGTTTTAGTGGGTTAGGTGGGGAGCCGGGTAAGGTTGAAAGATGATTTAGGAAAAGCATAATACATAAATATACCCTTTACCTTGGTTTCAGTTGGTATTTATGTCCGTCAACTTTGACTGTGCACAACTAGACACTTAAACTTGTATAAAATTGAATAAGTAGACACACACATTTTACGTGACATAATACACGTAGGAAGCCACATAAGATACAAAACTACCATATAGAACAAATTTATCTATTTGTTCAATTTTATACAAGTTTAAGTGTCTACTTATTCACTCTCAAAGTTAGAGGATATAGATATCAGTTGAAGCCAAGTTAAATGACATATTTATGTATTATGCCTTTAGAAAAGTATTTTCTCCACTTTCCCTAGGGAAGTTATTTTCCTTAAGTTAGAGAGAACTTAAAATTTTTATAGCAATTTCTCATCTGACAAGCATTATTCACCTTCAATTTTAAAATTATAGAAGGTAAAATCTAGTGTTAGATAGGAGTTAAAAAAACTAAATTTAACACTTTTGACGTAAAACATAGTGTTAGGTAGAACTATTCAAAATTGAATCAAAATCAATAATCCAACCAATAAAGTCATATTTTAATAGTTCTATAGCAATTTAACTCGTCTATAAATCAATTAAATTGATGAATATATCAAATGAATAAACTCTAAAATCAAACTAACCGATTGATACGTGACCCTAATATTGGGTCGGAGGTGATAAAAAGGAGAAAAACAAGTGCAACTCCAAACATCTACTTCGTGAACTGTTGGACGGCAAACGCACAATGTGCTGAGCTCTTGAGCTAAAAAAATTTCAATGGTCAAAGAGAAAGGGGCCCAAATCTCGAAGCTTTTTTTTTAGTGTTAGGCAGCTCAGTGGAAGCTTCAACAGAATCAGTATTTTACTCACCCACTTACTTATTTTAATCATCATACTTTTTGATCTTATACTAAGAAAATTTTTTCTCTATATATTCATTTTTATCAATTTGGCATTTTCTTCACACCTCCAATGTTGACCAAACTTTACAAAATCAACTCATAATTCTAACCCCACCTTTTTTTTCATGGAGTTTTCCCATTTTCCGACTGGCATCTTCGCCGGAAAACAGTCCCTTTATCTCATTTTACTACTAAACTTCATACCCATTTTCGTAACTTCACAATCTCCGGCCACTACTGAACGTGACACTCTACTGAAGATTAAGCGTCAATGGGGTAACCCAGTAGCACTTGACTCATGGAATTCTACTTCTTCTCCTTGTAGCTGGCCGGAGATTGAGTGTGATGATGGGAAGGTTACCGGAATAATACTTCAAGAAAAAGATATCACTGTTGAAATTCCAAGTTCTATTTGTGAACTGACAAATCTTACTTTTCTTAATCTCCGGTTGAATTATCTTCCCGGAAAGTTCCCAACTTTTCTTTACAAATGTTCCAATTTGCAGCATTTGGATCTTTCTCAGAATTACTTTGTGGGTTCCATTCCGGAGGATATTCACCGGCTTGGGAAACTCAAGTATCTTAATCTGGGTGGCAATAATTTCACCGGAGATATCCCGTCGTCAGTCGGGACTTTGACGGAGCTGGAGACTTTGTGCATGCATTCAAACTTGTTTGATGGGAGTTTTCCGGCGGAAATCGGAAACTTAGCCAATCTTGAAAGTTTGGGGTTGGAGTTTAATGGGTTTTCTCCGATGGCACTACCGCCGGAGTTTGGGAAGCTGAAGAAGATAAAGTATATTTGGATGAGAGATACGAAATTGATCGGTGAAATCCCTGAAAGTTTCGGGGGTTTTCAAAATCTTGAGCTTATTGATTTTGCTTACAACAATCTGGAAGGAAAAATCCCTTCTGGGTTGTTTCTGTTGAAGAATTTGACGATGATGTACTTGTTCGGTAATCGGCTTTCGGGTCGAATCCCTGAAACTTTTGATTCATCAAAGTTGATGGAACTTGATGTTTCCAACAACTATTTAACTGGAACAATCCCAGAAAGTTTTGGAGGGTTTAAACATTTGGAAATTATGAATCTGTTTGGTAACCAATTGTATGGAGCAATTCCAGAGAGCATAGCCAAGATTCCATCTTTGAAGGTATTCAAAGTGTTTAGGAATAAACTGAATGGGAGCTTACCATCTGAAATGGGACTTCATTCGAAACTCGAATCTTTTGAAGTTTCACTGAATTCCTTCACAGGAAACTTGCCAGAGCATTTGTGTGCTGGAGGAACTCTGTTTGGTGCTGTAGCTTATGCTAACAATTTGTCTGGTGAAATACCAAAATCACTCGGAACTTGTTCTAGTCTACGTTCGATTCAGCTCTACAAGAATCAGTTTTCGGGTGAGATTCCATCTGGGGTTTGGACTTTGGTTGACATGACAAGTTTGTTGTTGAGTGATAACTCATTTTCCGGGGAGCTACCGAGTAAAATTGCATTCAATTTTACGCGGTTAGAGATTAGTAACAACAGGTTTTCTGGTGAAATTCCTGTGGGGATATCTTCTTGGAGGAGTTTAGTGGTGCTTTTGGCAAGTAACAATTCATTTTCAGGTCGGATTCCAGTGGAATTGACTAGTCTTTCTCAGATAACTCAGCTAGAGCTTGATGGTAATTCGTTATCTGGAGAACTTCCAGCCCATATAATATCGTGGAAGTCGTTGACAATATTGGATCTTGCCAGGAACAAACTCTCTGGCAAGATTCCAGCAGCTATAGGTTTAATCCCTGATCTTGTTGCTCTAGATTTGTCTCAGAATCAATTTTCAGGTCCAATTCCACCTCAACTAGGTGTAAGAAGGATCACTAGCCTTAACGTATCGTCCAATCAACTTACCGGGAATATCCCTGATGCATTTGCTAACCTAGCCTTTGAAAACAGTTTCTTGAACAATCCCAGTCTTTGTACCACCAACTCACTTCCATATCTTCCAAGTTGTAATAATGCGAAAGTCGCCAATTCCAAAAGATTGTCCCATAGAGTCCTAGCCCTGATTCTAGTCCTTGCATTCGCTGTTTTCCTATTTAGTGTTGTATCGACCTTGTTCATGGTTAGAGACTACAGGAGGAAGAAGCATAAGCGCGATGTTGCAAGCTGGAAGTTGACTTCATTCCAGAGATTGGATTTCACAGAGGCGAACATTTTGTCAAGTTTGACGGAAAATAACATGATTGGAAGTGGTGGATCGGGTAAGGTGTACAGAATTTCTGTTGGCAGACCAAATGAGTATGTTGCTGTGAAGAGGATTTGGAGTGATAGGAAAGTAGACTACATTCTGGAGAGGGAATTCTTGGCTGAGGTTCAGATATTGGGATCAATTAGACATTCCAATATAGTGAAGTTATTGTGTTGTATATCAAGCGAAGATTCAAAGTTGCTCGTTTACGAGTACATGGTAAATCACAGTCTTGATGGATGGCTTCATGGGAAGAAGAGAGTTTCCTTGAGTAATAAAGTCATGGATTGGCCAAAAAGATTGGAGGTTGCCATTGGAGCTGCTCAAGGACTTTGTTATATGCACCATGACTGCACTCCACCAATCATTCATCGCGATGTAAAATCAAGCAATATCTTGTTGGATTCTGATTTCACAGCTAAAATAGCTGATTTCGGGTTAGCCAAGATTTTAGAGAAGAAAGGAGAGCTTAACACCATGTCTGCTGTTGCAGGTTCCTTTGGTTACATAGCTCCAGGTAAAAGCAAAATCCAATCTTGAACTTCGTATTACCTTAATTTCGTTAAAACATTATCAAAAGAATGACTAACTGATAATTTACTGTTTGGTTACAGAGTATGCTTATACAACGAAAGTGAACGAGAAGATTGATATCTATAGCTTCGGGGTGGTGCTATTGGAGCTAGTGACAGGAAGACAACCAAATTTTGGGGACGAGCATACAAGCCTGGCAGAATGGGCATGGAAGCAGCACGGAGAAGGGAACACTGCCATCGATAATATGTTAGATACAGAAATCAAAGAAACATGTTACTTGGAAGAAATGAAGACTGTGTTCAGACTCGGGCTTATATGCACGAGCAACTTACCTGCAAGCAGGCCTTCAATGAAAGAGATTCTGCAGATACTTCATCGATGCAAGTCCTTTAGGTATTCTGGAGGAAAATCACCAGATACGGAGTATGATGTTGCTCCTCTCCTTAGCGGGAACAACAGCGAAAAATACATTGCTAGTTACAAACGTATTAATTCCAATAAGCTAATAGATGATAGTAGTGATGATGGTCTAATGATTTCCAGTGTGTGATATTGGAGATGCCAAAGTAAACTGAGTTGTAAAATGATCATAGAATAGTGGCACTTAAGTAAAGTACAAGTTTGAGGATGTTGTTAGAATAGAAAACCCCTATAAGAATGTTGTTTTTCTAGTGTACTCTTGAAATCAAGTGAAATGCATCATTTAACTTTTGCTAGTTATGTAGATTGTAAGGAAGTGGGAAATTGGAAAATGAAAATGCCAATTTATATATATAATAATCAAGAGAAATGGCAGTAGAGTGTGTCTAGAGAATACTTCATTAAGTAGATTTTTTAGGTATCTCTAACTTTTAAGTAATTTTTTTTTTTAGTTTTGAAGGTGTTTGGAAAGATTATAAAGTGCTTTTAAGCACTCACTTTTAGGCCAATTTTTTTAAAAAACTAGTCAAAAGAAGGTACCATCTACTTTTCAACTTATAAATTACTTTTTATAAGCCTATTCAAACAGACCCTAATAAGTTAGCATGTTGCAACGCTTAATTCCATTTGAAACTCCCATCATAGTGAACCTTTCCTACTGATCGGGATGAGGTAGATGCCTTCCAGTCGGGGGGGAGGGGCATGCTTCACATTTTCATTTGTAGAGATAGTAGTCTTTTATAACAGGACTTTGAAATAGTGTGCTTGCTATAATCCAACGCAGATTAAATCCCTGGAAATTATATATATACTACTACTTATTACTGGTTGTCCTATTGGCAAAATGAAAACAAATCCTATTTAGCCAAACATAAAGAAAAAACTTTTGTGTTACTCTAGTTATTCCAGGTCAACACGTAGTTCATTAAGAGGGTGTAGTTTCGACTGAAAATGACTCAAGCTTCAGATTACCGAGAAAATTACCTTAAATAAGAGGGTGTGGAACCTTTGTATTACAGTAAAAGGTTAGTAGATACTATAATATTGTTTTGTTTAGAGATGTTGATGTTTGTTATTGTACTAGTTATATTTAATTCTTGTTTTTGATATTAGCACTGTTCTCTAGTGACTCAATAGTTGTATCTGGAATTGCTACATCTCAGCCGAAGTCTTTCAAAACCAACATCTTTACCTTCATGAGGTAGTGATAAAATCTACATACATTCTACCCTCTCTAGACCCTACTTGTGAAATTTCACTAAGTATGTTGTTTTCAACTACCCTACCTAGACCCTACTTGTGAAATTTCACTAAGTATGTTGTTGTTTTCAATTGCAATCATACATACCTGATCAATCAATAAAGATTGAACTTCAACTATGTGCCTAAACTTTGATTGAAGTTCAGCTTCGTCAAGCCTAACTTCAGACATCACATGCAAGAAGTTGCTCCAAAATGAAGACTTATTGTTTACGCACAGTAGGTATGACTTAAATAATAATCCAAAATATGCATTTGGAAACCGAGAGAAGGCCTGGGGAGACATTTAGGTCTGGGAATACCATAATGTCCCCATCTGGATGTCGGTAGAAACCTCAACTCCAGAAAACTTCTGTCATCACCAACAGCGGGATATGACATGCATACTACAAATATATCAGATATTTACCACAGAAAGTCTTGACAAAATAGTACCATCTCAGAACAATAAGGTTAGTAACATCACAATACAAAGCAAGTCTTTTCTAGAGCCTCAAAAGAAAATGTAGCCACTATCCTGTTTTACGCTTCTTCTTTAAACAAACATCATCCACATGCTATTTGTTTTCCACATCATCTACCAAGGTTCTTAACAAATGAAGCATATAAGATCCACGAGTGTATTCAAGGTCTCATCTCGACGCCGGTTCTTGACTGCAACAATAAGCAAGACATTGGTTTAACTTCACAGCTCCATTTCCTCATCATTTTTATACTTTAAATTTTTTTTTATTTTTTTATTTTTTTATCTTTTGCATTTTGAGGGGGGGAGAGAGGGGGGGGGGGTTAGAAAGGCACGAATTCTCATCTCAAAAACTCCTTCATCCAACTCCAAATTGGGGTCTTGAAGACAAATCCACACACCAAAATCTGCTACATCTTCTCACTTTAAAATGTGAGTTTGGAGACTAATCCAAACACCTCAACTATACCATCTTTCAACAGGAATTTTCACAACTGCACAAGCTTCAAAACACGCTAATCTTTGGAATGTCTACCCAAAATCAAGCTGTTGATTCCAGACTCAACCTGCTAGGGAGAAACCACGACAGGAACAAAGCAAGAAAACATAAAGATAACATAACCTATCAAATCATAAAACACAGGTCCTCAGAAACACATGCCTTATTGCAGCCTCCTGCACAGCCTCTGAGCTTGTCCCATCCTGGGGTTCCAATGCCCTTGCGAGAGAGAGGTTTGGCTAGAAAAAGGAAAATAAACAATGAGCAAGTTCTCCATCCTAAATATACCAAATATAAAGCCAGATGCAGAAGAAGGCTTAGCAAGACGTGTATGACCCTTGTTCATAGTTAATTGGGGAAGTAGAAATCGAGTCGTGAACACTACCATGTATTGGTCAGAGACTTGCTGAGTAAGCCAATCAAACTTAAATAGAAATGATTTTTAAAAGAGAAAAGAGAAATGAAAAAGATTGTTTTTCAAGGAGCCGAGTAATGTCCAATAATAATCCAAGATCATGACATACTGCCCAACTCTTGTTTTTTCAAGATTGGCAGTCATGACACACTTACAATCAAAGAAACCAGCTTCATGAATTTTCCAATACACAACTGATGATATGCCCAGCTCTTCAATGGTCACAATAACTCAACAAAAAGAAAATGAGCTTGAACACCGGAAAATAGGCATGTGAACAGTAATAATGGGAACTTGCTTTGAAATGAAAATAATGGGAACTCATATATGATGTTAGATGTATAAGCTTTGATGAGAAATTGGTAAAAATGAACAAAAACTTTTGCACTCCACCTGTGACATCTCAGCCAAGCCATTACCCAATTCTCCATTCCCACTTAGACATCCATCCCCAAGTTGTGAAATCCGATCGGCCAAGCTTATATCACCCTGAAAGGACTCTTAGCTCTCACTAACTTCAACACTTCCATAAATCACTGTCATCAGCTACAATTCAAGAGCCGAAACACGCAAACAGAGACTCACCTTGCAAGTGAGGTTCTGAATGTTGGAATTTGATACAGGCACTCTTTCAAGACTTTCTGCACAACCAGTCTGAATGCATGGTTCATTGAGCTGCCCAACAATATCCTGATTAAGTGATCTCAAAATCTCCCCCTTCACATCATTCTGCAAGACTTGAAAAGTTTGGACGTCTCTAGTGCATATGTCTTCACACGGACCGGGCACCTCCTTGCTTGGGAAGGATTTTGTGTTAGAAATATCTAAATCAACTTCTCTGGAAACTCCTAATAAGGTGGAACCCCTTGACGTTGTGTAGTTTAAACTATCAGGTGTACAAATGGAACTGTCACTCGGAGAGGCATCATTTTTGCTGTGCAATATCCTATGTAATGATCTATCATCAGAACTGTCCATTAGGTAAGAACTCTCAAACTCCCTCTGTGACTCATCAGAAATGATTATCTGTGATGATCCATCAGACCTGCAAGAGCTACCTAGAGGAGAAATAGATCCGATCCTCTGCGGACTGATAGAAGCACGTTTCCCTGGCTTGCCCAAATTTACATGAACTGTTTCAGTTTCCTGTTTCCTCTTTGGCTGCCTTTCTTCAGGAGACATGCAGCCTTTAGCAACTTTCTCTGGAGTACTATGACTTGTATTCCTAGGTTGCCTAGGTCTCTTATACCCATCTGGAAAGACAAATGGAGGAATTTGCTTCCTCCGAACATGAGATACATAGATATCCATGCCTGGTCTCCAATAAGCGTACATGCTTACGTCTTGCTTAAACTCATCAACTGTGCCACGAATATCAAATTGTTGCCCTTCTTGAACTTTGACACCCTGTTTCCTCTGCAAGCCCATAAAAAAAGCACAATGTGGACATGGCTTAGATAAGTCTACAAATTCATTAGGATACGGATGGCACTGCAACATCCCGTTTGTGTCCCGCTCTATCTGAAATGCATCAAAGGATAAGCATGAGTTCCGGCAATAGAATCATGACAACTGAATTAGACTTTTTCCAAAGCAGAATTCTTTCTTTTCCCTTTAGTACTACTTACAATTCTCATCGACAGAATAAAATCAAAAACATAATATCATTATCATGACAACAAACTGGACTACTAAGATCCCTAATAAGCCAAGTTAGAATTCTTTTCTTTCGTTAGTGCTTACAATTCTCACCTTTAGTGTCAGTTGCCTAAGCCGGGATTCCACCCAGCCTTTCCAAGCTAGTAAATCATCATTATCTGCTGCTACAATGTCAACCTGTAGATAGTTTTTGTAGACCTCAAAGAAAAGATAATGCTTAAAAAGCGCGGCCCACTGTGCTTTATTCAACTCTATCTCCTGGATGACAGAAGCAAGTGAAAGCAGCAAAACTACCAATCAAAATGCGTCAGTAGAGTGAATATGAAAACAACACTGAACTTTTATTTTATACCTCACAAATCTTGTTACCAAACTGAAATTGGTCCACCATTACTCGAAGAGTACTTGGGGAGACATTGTAGCTAGAGTTCATGCAAGGGTAAGCAGGAGTAATAATTGGCATATGATGGGTTCGGTCTTTTGGATTCTTGCGAGGATCCCAAACAAGAAAACCAAGCTCGTCCTCTTCTATTGGGCATAGCATCACTGGATTTGGCCAACGCCATTGTGTATAAACTCTAAAGAACCTAGAAACAAGCATACTGGGGAGTGCATTAGGATAAAATTGGCAAATGCGAGCAACCAAAAGAGCCCAATTCACACCGCCAAGGAATCCGGTAACCTGAATAAAAAAAAGAATGCAGACGGGGAAAGCAGAAAATCATGCTCACAAACCGACCAGCTTATGAATACTATAGAGTATAGACAAACCAGTAAGGTCATTGAGGGAATAAGAACTCACATTGGAATAAACACCGCGCCTTTTTGCCCAAAACTTTAGACATCTAAGAGTTGTGCGGAAGTGCTGCAAGATTTTAAGAAAATCAATATGGAAATTTAGTTGCCATTTATAGAGAGAGAAGGCCCAAAATAGTCCCTCATATTTGGGTTAAGACTCAAAATCATCCTTGAGTTTGCACTAATAGTCCCTCATGTTTGCAATATTGGTGCACTTTTGGTCCTCTCCTAAACTTTTGCCTATCTTTTAACATTAATTTTGTTCATAATTTTACGTAAGGAATGTCTCATCGTCTTTTTATATATTTAGTAGAAATAATAACTCTATGTGGGAGAAGGTGAGAAGAAGAACACCTTGTTCTGTTCAGTATAAATATTACTGCAGCTAAACTAAGAACATTTTAACATATGACATTGCAAGAAAATAAAAAATTGTACTATTGTACGTAAAATTATCGTGATGAACCTCTCGACTTTACCTGCAATATGATTTCTACTAAACAAAATAAGGTGTTTTACTTCTCACAATCTCTCATACGGAGTTATTATTTCTATTAAATATGTAAAACGACGATTAAACATTCCATACATAAATTATGAATAAAATCAATGTTAAAAAATAGGCAAAATTTTGAAGGACCAAAAGTGCAACAATATTGCAAACATGAGGGACTATTAATGCTCCATGTGAAAACTTAAGGATGACTTTGGGTCTTAACCCGAAGATGAGGGACTATTTTGGGCCTTTTCTCATTTATAGACACCATAACACAAGGGGAAAGTAACCTCAGCATTAGGAACTAGTTTCAATATTTGGTCAGCAACCCGGCACCCATTGAGACTTCGAACAGTTGGTTCATCCACATTGTGGAGTACAGATTGATCTGAGATATCGAAATCCTGTTAACATACAATCACAACACCGAATTACATGCAATTCATCACACAGCTCTCGTTTAATAATAATTCAACTAATACATGAACTCTTCAGTTTGCACGGCTGTGAATTAAGGCAGACTAAGTAAACATTTAAACAAGACTGTAATGAAGAAGCTGTTATCTATCCACATTGATCAAATGAAACAAAAATGACTGATTCTCGATGAGTAAGTTACAACAGTAGAGACTTTCAATTTTACAGTTTTTCAAACGTAGGTTTAACCTGATAGGTAATGAATATAATCTAAAAGAACATTCCAACTTACTTCAGGGACAACTAAGAGAGATATACTTGCATAAAGGAGATCAACAGATATTCCTTGAAATTTGAATTTCATAACTGGGACATGAGCATCAGGAACTGGTTGGAGTTCACTAACTTCTTCCTTTTCAGCCAAAATATCATGCAGAATGATAAAAAAATCCTCCTGCAGAGAAAACAAGAGACAAAATTTCATAAATGATTACGATTAATCATCAGACTGTGCAAAGTTTTGACCAGTAAATGGGAGGGACTCACATCACGATTGACATAAGAGGGACCAACACACAATGTATCTATGTCAGCTCCAGGTCCGTGAACCTGCATAAGCACACGAGGTAATGACCATCAACAACAAAATAGTGACCGTAGGTCATTCAAATTAATAAAAACAATAAATATAGAACGTCACAATACTTTTGGAATAAACCACAGAAGGTGATTGCATTTCTTTAGATACATGAATCTATCTATAGCTTAATAACAACTTAACAAGATGCCAAACATGTGATCTCTACTACACATATTGAAAAACTTGGAATTGAAACCAAAGAAAGACCTATTAGCCGCAACTTTAGCACCTAGTACCTAGGTATGTTTATCTTTATTTCCAATCATCTGATCACCCAATTATCCAAACCTCAAGGATCCTTGGCTTCTCAGGTTACTCTCATATAGTTTATGAATGATGCATAAATAAGCAAATATTTTATGTTATTTCACTAAGAACTAAATACTGCAAAAATCAAGTGAAGTGCTGAAATGTTACTTACTCCTAACCGATAAGAACCAAAAGTGAATATCATAGCATTTGCATCCTCCACCATTTGATCAGTGTAGCCTCTCTGGCGAGTCAACTGTTTCACCCATGATTTTACAATCTACACCACAATTTACCAGTCATTACAACTTCACAATCAAATTGCATCAGACCAATAGAACCATCAAGAACTTCAGTTGATTTCATCTGATGCCAAGACAACTCAACTTTTTTCAGATAGACAGCTCAAAATTAAAATTTCGACATGATGTCAAGACAACGCAATATTAATTGGTCATTCAATCCAAATACAATAGCAAGCCCTAGAAGATTTACATGATGTCAAGACAACGCAATATTAATTGGTCATTCAATCCAAATACAATAGCAAGCCCTAGAAGATTTGAGCATATCCAATTTATGCCAAAGAAGAAAATCCACACTGTTCTCTGGCATACACAAATTAATCCTCAAATATTGAAGAGAAGATGACACATCTGACTTAGTGAATTTACACTGGGGGATTGAATGAATCACATTTTCCAAATCCTCTTTATAGAGCGCATCTGTAGCATAGAATCATGCCTCTAATAAAGATTATCAGAAGGCATTTTCTGTATGCGACAATCCATGAAAAGCATTTGACTTTTGCCGACTGGATTGTCATGTAATAGGAGTAAGATTTCCTATTCCTTACCAAGAAAGTTATATGGCTATTAAAAGGGACAAAGTAGAAAAGAACTCACCAGGTAGTACAGACTACAAAAATACTCCTTGTCCTAAGCCCCAGGCATCCGGTTACCTTTGCGGATCTGCGGCGCTATCGTTACTTACGACGTCTCTTCTCTTATGCAATTCCTGACTAGTTGTAGTTTTTCCAAGGACCGCAATAAGAGGTTTCAGCTTTTCGGGGTATTTAACATAACGAATAATTCTATATTGGAGAAGTCTCAAAAGTGCAAACAATTTTGATCGGTATCAACTAAACTGAGTTGACTTGCTAGGGGTAGGGCTGAGGATCAAGTGGGTAGTTTCCTCCCATCTACCTAGACCTTCGTGGGTAGTGTTACCCAATACCTATGCTAGACCTTTGATAGTGGGAGGTAGCAAGTAACTAGTGGAATAGTTGAGGTGCGTGCAAGCTCACCAAAAATACAAACATCATAAAAATTAAAAAAATAACAAGGAGCGGCAAGGTGGCGAAGTCGAGGAAACAGCTCCTTCCATATTTGGAACTTAGCTCCACTGAAGAATATGTTACTACAAACGTGGAAGATCCAAAAACTTAGATCAATTATTACTATCAACAGAAGAGTTCCCCATTTTTTATGCATATCATTCTATATTTGAGGTGCTTCAAACATATGAGAAGAAAAAAGGTCTAGCCAACAGTAAAGCTCTTTTCACAGGGGAGAGGCCTTCTCCTAATGTGGTACTGTAGGAAGGCATTCTTTGCCCCAGCCTGGCAAACTGCATACCAGCACAACATAATTCTTGGCTTGTGCATCTTACTTTCTCTGCATAGAGAACACCCATTATACTTCCGATACGACTAGTATAAGCAAGTGATACTAGTTCAGTAAACAAAACAATAATGGTTTCTGTATGATGCTTCAGAGTAATAAAGCCTTTTGGTACTCTTTTGTTATCAGACTTATCAAAATATGAAAGAGGGCGGAGGGGACAGGGGAGAAGATGGAAGCGAACTGATTAAAGCACGGAGTTCTCCACCTATATCTGCATGCTGATGGAAGCTGAATCTCAATGAGGAGGGCTTTTGAACTTAATCTAGTGGAAATATAAATGGCATACCTTCCAAAAAGAAGAGCAAGCAATGCAGCCAAAACAGAGATTCTAAAGATGTTAAGTGGCAATATTATAGAAGATCCAGACGACATGCTCTATACGGAAGTGGAAACAGAAAGAGAACTTCTGCATGGCCATTGGCGACACAAAGAGAACAAACTTGAATGTTGAATGGAGAAATCAGAAAGATAGCAGACTTTAGTTTACCCTCCTATACATTAGTCATGACAATGAATTGAAACAAATCCTTTTTGCAATTGATAACAATGAGAAAGATGGCAGGGTGCTATCAGAAATGCCAGGATTTCACTGGGTATGTTGTTGTTGTAATCCAAAGTCATACAAATCCTTTGCCGTTGACCTCAGGTCTCATCAAATTGTTCTTGACCTTCTCGTGCTCATTGGGTTTGATTAAAATGATACCACACATGATGACGAGCTAGATATAACAGAGACAAACTAGCACCAACTAAAAACTTCTTACTAGCATGCACTTCATATATCAGTATTCAGTAAGCAAAAACTTCTATATTACAAAATCTTAGTGCTGAATATGTACAACATAGTAGAATTTAAAGCAAAATAAAGCTTCTTATAATGTGCATTTTAGTTATGACCAAATATAAACTGGTCATACTACAGTTTGATTACACAATTTTCATGTCAAATTTAGTCAATATTGGAAGTGCAATTCAGACCACTCGACCCATTTCTTACTTAGAACTGAAAATCAGAAATTACATAAAAATACTAGAATGCATACTTTTCTGTCTTAAAGATGCTTGAGAAACTTTCACCAAAGATGGAAATATTTCATGGGCAACTTTTTCGAACACGTAGATATAACTCTGCCGACTGTTACATTGTATCATGCCAAAAACACAAACTGAAACAACTCCAACCCTGTGTACTCAACACAAGCTTGGGGAGCAGTTGTGCTATTGTACTTAAACTACTGTTTATGGCATGCATTGATTGCCTCTTTAAGTGATATTCGCAAATTTCTTTCTTTAGAGCAGGTATGTGAATTTTATATTTTTTTTTTTGTGCTGTACTACTTTAGTTTTATTATGATATTTTTTTTTTTTTACAAAGTTTTATTATGATAATAAAATTCTTGATTCTATTTTTTGTGAGTATGGGCATGGGAGTGTATTATCTCATTATGATTTCAAAAGTTTAAGGCCTGTCACTTCAATAGACGGAACTCATTTTTATGGCATGTATGATCTGTAATTATTAATTGTCGTTGCAATTGATGCGGACGAATATATTCCACTTGCACATGCTATAGTTGCGCGGAGAGCTTTGAATCTTGGTCATACTTTCTAAATTTTTTTTTTTTTTTGATAAAGATATACTTTCTAAAAATATTATGGAGGCATGTTGCAGACTGAAGAGGAATTGGCCTTATTTCTAACCAGCACCAGGAAATCTTCCACGTTTTCAATCTTTTAACTTGTTACAACCCCAAGTAATCTAATTCAAGTCTACGATACGTCCTCTCACAAGAAGTTTCTCTTTTTCTTGTTAGGTTGATGGGCAGTGGTAAGAATCCAACCCAAGGCCTTCATTTGCTCTGACAAAAGAGGGCATTTTATTCATGATTTGATCAACCTACGACACGCGTATTTTACTGTTCCAAACATATTATTCATATAGTATTGCTTAATGTGGGACATCTAACTTAAAAACTTAAATCTACCATATTGATCCATCTCATCTAAAACAACAACATACCCAATGGAATCCACAAGTGCGGTCTGGGACGGTGGAATGTATGCAGACCTTACCACTACCTCATGAAGGTAGAGAGGTTGTTTCCAGAAGACCCTCGATTTATATGTAGCAATTCCAACTACAAAGAAGAAAATAGGCATAATACATAAATATGCCCTTTAACTTGGTCTCAGCTCATATTTATGCCCTTCAACTTTGGACGTGCACAAGTAGACACTTAAACTTGCATAAAATTGAACAAATAAACACACACATCCTACGTGGCATCCTACATGGCAATTTGGATCCTACGTGGTGCCCCTACATGTGTAATGCCATATAGGTGTCTATTTGTCCAACTTTATACAAGTTCAAGTACCTACTTGTGCACACCCAAAGTTGGAGGGCATAAATATAAAATGAAGTCAAGTTAAAGGGAACATTTATGTATTAATTGAGTCACAAGAAAACAATGCCAAGTCTACCAGGCGGAAGCAAAATAGTGCAATAATCATAACACAATACGCAACATACTAAAATAGAGCAATGGAAACAATAATAAATATTGACAGTATTTTTATCAAGCTCTTCAATATTCTTGATAGTAAGTTAATAGCTAATAGCTACCCCATTGCCTATAGTTTTCTATATTATCATACTTTCACTATGTCATTTTCTAACTGGTAAATGTGAACCAGTAGGCACCACTCTTATTATCAGTGACAAAATTCAACTAAATTAATACTCTATTTGGATAGTTGTCAAGTATTGCTTCATGATGTATCATATTGTATTGTATGTACTGTATTGTTTAATGAATACAACTTTTGGATGGATTGTAGTGTTCTAATATCACTCATCAACAATTTGAAGGATAAACTTACAATAAAAATGAATACGAGGTAGAGATACAATAAAAAGATGGGAAATGATAAAATAGAATTATTAAATAACAAGTAAAGATAAAATGAGAAGAAAAAATTAAGGTAACAACGCAATCACATAAAATCGATAATTACACACCATGAGACTTTTTGTCATTATCTAACGATACGATACAATAAAATATAAGTAACAATCACAGAAATGTTGTATTTAAACTTACAATACAATGGGTAACAACCATCCAAATAAGTTGTTATTGCATTGTGTGAAGTTATCATCTAAAAGCTCATCTTTTTTTCAAGCTCATCTAAAAGCTCCTCAACTAGTATTAAAGCCTCAATAACTTTGATAGTGAGTTGAGTAGCTCATGCCTCTTGGAAATGGCCTAATACACCCCCTTCAACTATATTTTTCTTTATTTTAATAGTTTTGTATTGCCTATTGCTTTACGTGAAATTGCTTTCTCTAGTAATGACTTAGCTTCGATATTGCATTTTCATGCAAATGAAGAGCTAGAAAACACTATGGAAAGAGGATGGTTTAATTTGATGTTGCTTAAGGAGTTCAAACGCAGAAATTGGCTAAATAAATGAAATGAACAGACGGTCCTGGTCCTATTGAAAAAGGTGCATTTTTTATCAGAAAATCATTTGATAAGAGCCTTTATTACTGATAGATTCTTTTCTTCTTTTTCCTTCTCACACAAATTCTATGGTACAACATCAAATAAATTTGAACATAAAAGAATTTTGTTCTTTGACTTCTTGACAAGAGCTATAGTCTTCCAGCGTTACTGTTTTCCATTTTTTGAATGCTGCCAGCACCATCTAAAGTACAAACAACATTATGAGTTGAATTCAATCCCAACCACTAAACCTCTAAATGTTCTGCCAAAGGATCCTATTTTCTTTCCTGCACTTCCTTCGGTACTTCTTCCTACTAAGCCCTAAAACATTCCATACGTTTTTCTACTAACTGAAGTGCTAACATATGAATAACCCGAAACACAATCTAATGCTTACATACCATTTAGGATGAAGACTGACCAACAAATATGGACATCATCATGATTATCAGCAGTGCCCTCAAAAAACAAGTTGTTAAATTGCAGGGTTCAACAAGAAAGTCTTCACTTATTCAACTCCGCCTAAGGCCAAAGCTATAATCGAAGGCTAATAATCAACAATGAACAACCCAACCCAAAACGAAAAGATATTTCAGCTTCTCATATAGTGTTTTTGTTTGCTCAATTCCCAATATATCACAGCCCCTGAATTTATAATACAATAAAGCTGCAAACCAAACACATATAACAACTCATACAAAAAGCTAAAGTTTGTACCCACAAAATTAAAGTAAAACAACTACAACTGTTTAAGCTAATACTACTAAGCTTCAAAACTTACCTGATCGATCTGATGCAGCACCTCTTCTCTCCTTGCTGTCTCTTCCTCACTCTCATACAACTCTGATTCCTTCAAAAACTAAACAGCAAAAAAAATCAAATTCAAGGGCAAAATTGAGTTCAAATCACATAAACCTAGAAAAAAATAAAAAAGTTTGCACATTTTCTAATGCTTCATTTCTTTGAAGATCTGCCTCGGTGGGCCCAGCAAGAGACAAAGGCTTCGTGACTCCCTGCTTCTTCGGCGGCGGCGCAGCCTCTACCGACGTCGCCACCGGCGACGGCGTTAAGCTCTCGGAACCCATCATCAATTACCACGAAAATGAGCAAATTACGAAATAAAGAAAAACCCCAAATCAAAACTTCACAGATGAAGCCTAGAAAGTGGCGAAACGAGAAATTGAGTAGGAAAAAGTGGGCAATTTCATGTCTGATTCGACTGAAAAGGAACAAATCTAAATTAAAATTGACCAAAGTGGGGAGAGAAAGGAGAGATCTGGGGAGAAAGAAAAGGGTAGAAGGAAGTGTGGAAGATGGAAAGGGGTCAATGACAGCGGTTTCTGGTGTTTTCCGGGGGTAGGGGTGGTTGAGCCCCAGGGAAAAAAGTGTATTTTTGGATTGGTAGTCAAGTTGGTCAATTAATTGCTTTGTTGTATTCTTTATCTTTCAAAACCACTTAATTTTGGGGAAAAAAAAATAATTAAGGGTGATAAAAAAAAATGTAAAATTAACACAAATTTTAATCATTGAGGGACACTAATTTTAAAATTCTCAATGTAAAGGGCTCTATTTTTCTATATACGGAAAAAGACTTAAAATACCTTTGAACTATTGAAAATGGTACAAAGCTACTCTCCACCTATCTATTGGCTCCCAATACATATTGACCACTTTTATAACGAATTATTATTTAAATAATTTTTAAATATGTGGCGGTCATCTATTGGATATAATTTAATTACTTAAATTAATTTACAAACTCACCCATTATTAATTATATCCGATCCAAATTAACTATATCCGACCCAAATTCATTAATTACACCCGTCTCAAACCCGATTAAAACAAAGACACCCTTCATTCCCAACATTTTACTTCATCTTCCAACCTTCTTCCCCTATATATTCACTTATAATCTCGAAAAACACTTCCTAAATACACATATGTATCACCCAAACACTCATCATTGTTTTGGAAAGTTTAGTGAAAACAGTGATGAGGTTGCTTCAAGAATTGTTGAAGGGAATAAAAGTAGGAATGTAACGACCCGTAAAATGAATAAGTGAAACTAGAGCCTAACATGTGTGTCTTAGAGTTGATATGAGGTTTGAGGGTGTATAATGTTATCCCGAGCTATGGTTGAGGGGTTTAGGGGTTAAACGTCAAGGTACGACTCCACAAGGGCCACCCTAGGGGTCCTTGAGGAGGACCCTTAGCCTAATTCCAAGGTTGCCCCAAATAGAGGAAAGTTGCCAAAACTTGGTGACCTACGGAAGGGGACCACGCCCCGTAGGTCCATCCACGCCCCGTGGATGGCCTCCGTAGGTCATGGCCCCCAAAAGCAAGCCACAGCCCCAAACCACGCTTGACCAAGATGGGGCGTGACCCAGACCACAGTCTATAGTTTGGTGTCGTGAGTCCCCACATGTGTTGATGGTTTGGTTCGGCCAAGGTGAGGGTCTTTTGGTAAAATCATTTTAAGTTGAGTTAAGTTGGGGGACGATTATTTTAGGTTAATTAAAGTATTTTAAGAATATTAAAAGTGTTGATCTCTATTTTTCAACCCATTATTTAAAATCACAAAATAGAACCCACCTCTCTTCTCAAAAGTTCTCTCTCTAGAAACCTCCATTGGAGGTGAAGACTTCAACCTTCCAAGGTCAAATCTTCAAGTTTTTCATGAGTATTTTGATTGTATGGTTTTAAATAAAGTTTTAATTCCGTACCATTTTTCTATTATAGAATGCAATGAAATGTTATGAGGCTTGTACGAGACCCTTCGGGGTCAAATACATCGTGTCGCTTCCGGGGTATAGGCTTAGGTCGTGACAAACATAGTATCAGAAGATTTTGGAAATGGTTTTTAGGATTGATGTCTCACAAGCCACATCTAGTAGAGTCTTGTTCATCGGTGTGAGTCGCGACACATCTATGAGCGAGAGGCTATAGAACGTTAGGGAGTTACACTTCTTTCATTATTCTTGAAGTCGTGCCTTAGAGTTTAGATCTATAAGTGTCCTTTTCCTAACCTTTCTCTTGTGTTTATAGGATATGAATACAAGGGCTAACCCAAGAAGGATGGGAGAGGAGAATGTGAATGAGGGAGTTCCTCCCCAAGGTCCTCAAGGTGACCAAGTTCCTCTAGGCAATCAAGGAAATCAATTTCTAGTGGATCCCCCGGCTATGACCAATAAGGAAGTTAGGTCGGCTTTTGTGATTATGGCTCAAGCCGTGACTACTCAAGCTCAAGCCATGACGGCTCAAGCTACTAGGGGTGTTGAGGCTAATGTGAACTCTAATGTGAGTATTATGGCTTCTAGGTTGAGAGACTTTGTGAGGATGAATCCTCCGGTATTTCTAGGTTCTAAGGTGGGAAAGGATCCCCAAGAGTTTTTGGATGAGGTGTATAAGATAGTCAATGCTATGTGAGTGCCTTCTATTGAAAAAGAGGAACTTTCTGCCTATCAATTGAAGGATGTTGCCCAAATTTGGTTTACTCAATGGAAGGCCAATAGGTCGGTAGGAGCAAGGCCTATAGATTGGGAATTGTTCAAGGAAGCATTCCTTGATAGGTACTTTCCCCGTGAGAAAAAGGAGGTTAAGGTAGAGGAGTTTATCAACCTTATGCAAGGTAACATGAATGTTCAAGAGTACTTCTTGAAATTTACCCAATTGTCTAAGTATGCTTCATCTTTGGTGTCTAACCATAGAGATGAGATGAATAGGTTTGTTACGAGGATATCCGACCTAGTTGAGGAAGAGTGTCGTACGGCGATGCTCCATGATGATATGAATATTTATAGACTCATGGTGTATGCTCAATCTATTGAGGAGTCCAAACTCGAAAGGGAGAATAAGGAGTTGAAGAGAGGCAGATCCGATGAGCAAAGGTTCAAGAAGAGAGCTCCAAACCAAGATTCTTCAAGCCCTCCTAAGGTTAACCAAGAGAGAGGTAGTGGACCTCCTTTTGCTAAACCTACTTGTCACAATTGTGGGAAAAAGCATCATAGGAAGTGCTTAGACGGTACTAGTGGGTGCTATGGTTGTGGAAAGAATGATCACCAAGTGAAAGATTGTCCTATTCTTACGGCTAGAAGAAGGGAGGCCAAACAAGCTTCTCTTAGTAGCCCGGATCTTGATGCTCCAAAGAGGAATCGTTTCTATGCTCTTCAAGCTAATAAGGACAAATGAGCTAATCCGGATGAAGGTACCGATAAGTGATAGTTCCTTATGGTTGTGAGTGTCTTGTTGAGGTTCCTATGTTGTTTTCATGTTGGCCTTAGTTGGGTTTTTCCCTAAGTGGGGGATAGTAAGTTGAATAGAAAGGTTGTTGAGAGTTTTGATATCCTTATCTCTTTCTTAATATTCTTATTCAAGCTTGAGACCAAGAGTTCCTTGTAGCTTGTTTCATGTTTTGGAGTCATGTGTGAATATGTGTTTCCATGGTCTCCTTATGTTATGCATGTTCTAGTTGAATTCTTGTTTATATGAGAAAATGAGTTTTCATGAATTATGTTCCTTATGTTAATGTGCATTTAGTATGAGTTGTTTATATGCTTCATGAGGTTGATTGTTGAATATGCCTAATGTGCTTTTATGAAGACTTTGCATAATGTGTCTAATGATGTTGTGATGAGCATGATATGTGTTGGAGAAGGAAATTCCTCCAATGTAATGAGAAATGTGAAGTTTTCATGCATAATGAGTTTGTAGATGTAGTTCCTATTTTCTTGCATTGCATTGATCTTTTTGATGTGGAGTTGATGTTTCCTCCTAGTTTTATGCATTGGTTATAATGTTGCATGCATGATGGGCTGCTAGTCTTGAGTCGTTAATCCCTTAATGTGTTTAAAGTGTCATTCGAGGACGAATGTTCCTAAGTGGGGGATAATGTAACGACCCGTAAAACGAATAAGTGAAACTAGAGCCTAACATGTGTGTCTTAGAGTTGATGTGAGGTTTGAAGGTGTATAATGTTGTCCCGAGCTATGGTTGAGGGGTTTAGGGATTAAATGTCAAGGTACGACTCTCCAAGGACCACCCTAGGGGTCCTTGAGAAGGACCCTTAGCCTAAGTCTGGCAACGGAACCGGGAGGTGCCGGTTTTGATTCCGATTTCGATCCGTCCCGATCCGTTATCGGTTTCGTCTCGGTTCCGGCTTGTACCGGTTAGTAGCCGGTCCGGGAGGGGTAACGGGACAGAAATCGAGATTTATCGATTAGTCCTAGTTTCAATCCCGATACGGTTCGATTTTTTTAAAATTGCAATTAGCCGTTGTAGGAGCCGTTGGCCAACATCTTTTGGGCACCCACAACGGCTCTTTCACCCCCACAACTCCCCAAAACACCCCCCTACCCCCCCAAACTTTTTTTAACACCCCGACCTTCTAAAAACTACATTTTCATACCCCAAATCCTTTATTCTTTTCACTCACAAAAATATTATCTTCTACTCTCTCAACAATTCTCAAAAGTCTCACTCTCTAATCTCTCATTAACATTAAAATTACAAATTTGGTCTTTGGAAATTGGAGCTTCAAAATTCAACTTTCAATTTTTGGCATACACGTCTACTTTTTTAAGTAGACGTTTGGTACATTCGTTCCAACTCACCTTTCATTTAATTATTTATTTGTTTGTATTTAATTATTTATTTTGTGAGTTATTAGTCTCTAGTCTCTACTTATTTAGCTATTTATTTGTTTAAAACTTTGCATTCCATTTTTGTAATATATATAATTTACTCACTTTTTATATTTGAATATGTATTTCGGTAAAAACATTATTGAAAAGGGTGAAACAACCATAGTTAATTCGTTCACTAATTTATCTACCTCAACATTCAAGAAAAATAAAAAAAACCGGTAGTACTTCTAAATCTAAAACTAACAAAACTTCTCAATTAAGAATAAATAAGGATGATTATGCGCATGTTAATGAAACTGTTTTTAATATTGATAGTAATAGTGGATTAGATCCTTATCATGAACAATTACAAAGAAGGTTTGGTAATTTTGATGAGGAATTACTTGAAGATGATGAACATGATGATGTTAATGATTATATTGATAGTTTTGATAATAATGTTGATGAATATGATGATGATGAAACTGAGCCAGTTATGGCTACTACTTCCACTCCCAGTCCCTCTTCTCCGGCTCTCGCTCCCTTTCGTTGTCCTGCTCCCGTTCCCCCGTGCATCCTAGGCCTAAGGTAGAACGCGCTAAAAAATTGGCAATTTGTGACTCAGAATGAAGATAAAACACAAACTATTTGTAATAAAAACATAGAATGAATCATAAAACTGTAGGAAAACAAGGTGGGACGGGACATTTGAGTAATCATTTAATGTCATGTTGTAAAAATGAATTTTTGCATGCTAAAGCTGTAGCCGAAACTAAAAAGAATGGTACCACCCTTACTGAAACTGTAGGAGTAGGGGGCTTTAATATGGTCCAAACACAATTAAATCCTTCTAATGTTTCTGGCTCTAGTATACAACGGCCATATAGTAGAGAAAAAGATCTTGAAGAATTAGCTAAAATGATTGTTGTTACGGGTTTGCCATTTAGTTTTGCTGAAAATCTCGATTTTATTCATTAAATTCAAATTGTGTATAATCCACATTTTAAAGGTTTTACTAGAAATACAATTAAAAAGACTATCTTTGATTATCAAGCTCAACATTTTTAATATCTTCGTTGTTTATTTATTATAATAATTGTAAAATAGCTATTACTTCTGATATGAGCCGTAGTGTAAATGGTAATGATTATTTCACTATTACTGCACATTGGATTGATGAAAATGGGACTTCGCAAAAAAGAATTTTAGGTTATAAATGTTGTGAAATGCATAAAACCGGTAGTTATATAGCTCAAACAATTATAGATGTTTTACAAAACTATGGAATTTGTGATAAAATAAGTAGTGTCACCTTAGATAATGCTTCTAATAATACATTTGCTATAGAAATACTAAAACCGTCTCTTTGCCCCATTTATATTGATGGTTTTCATATTAGGTGTGCTGCACACATATATAATTTGATTGTTAGAGATGGTATAACAATGTATAATGATGGTTGCATAAAAGTTGAAACTGCATGTCATTTTATTTTTAAATGTCAAGTTAAGTCTAGACGTAGAGATTTTGAAAATCGTTATCGTGAATTTAATCTTCCACCTAGAAAAATTCCAAAATCAGTGTGTACTAAATGGAATTCTTTATATGAAATGCTTGAAGTCACTTATGAATATTGGAAACCTTTACAAATGGTTTGGAATGCTCATAATTCAAATATGACATATAGACTAGATGATAATGATTGAAATGACGTAAAAGAACTTATAGAATTCTTTAAAGTTTTTTATTTAACTACAAAAAAATATATGTACTTTATTATCCAACTATTTGCTCTGTTTTACCTAATATTTGTGCTATTTCTAGTAAATTAATTCAAAAATAAACCAAGATTTGAAGAATCTGTTAAATGATTGAAAAATTTTAAAAATATTTTATTCTTATTCCTCAAATTTATTTAACTGCTTGTTTGTTAAACCCACATTACAAAGATGAAGGTGCATCACGAATGGTTGATAAAATATATTTTAATTTGGGTATTGATAGTGAAGATGATGAAACACCTAGTTGTCAAGATGTTAAAGATGGTATAAAAATTAAAGCTAGAAAATTGTATGACTTGTATAATTCTAATAGAATGAATGTAGTACGTAATGAAGAGCCTCAAAGTTCTAGGAGTAGATATAATGAAGATGATCTTGATGATATGATAGATTGTTATCTTGAACTTTCTCATAATGATAGAAATGATTTTGATGCATATATTAATCAAAATACAGAACATACTACTATTGATCTTCTAGAATGGTGGAGCAATCGCGGCCAGGGATTTCCTAAACTTCAACCGGTTGCTCGAGATGTATTAGATATTCAAGCATCTTCAGTAGCTTCAGAAGGCGCTTTTAGTGCAGCAAGATTTCAAATTGGAGAGCATAGATATTCATTAGCAGCAGATAGCTTGGAGATATCGGTACTATTTAGAGATTGGATTAATGGCAAGAGAAGGAGTTATGGTCGTCCACCTTTACCGACCAAATTTGAAAATGATGTTGATGAAATAATGCAAGATTTTAGTGACGACGGCATTGATGCAATGGAGGAACTATCTAATCAACGAATTCCAGAGCATGTTACTAGAAAAATGTTAAATGATTTAAAAAAAGATTTCCTTCGTAGCATGAACTATTAAATTTAAATGTCTATTAGTATGAGTATGATAATTCGAGGTCTAATTCAAACAGAACCCTTCCTAGAAGGTGGCTGTGTAGATTAAATTTTTTAATACTCTACTAATATTTTGTAACTCAACTTGTACTATTTAATTAATATTAATAAAAGTATAGGCTATTCGCCTTAATTTTTTTTTATTATTGTCTTAAATTTAAATTTTCAAACTTTTAAAGTGTGAAATTTAAACTTTTATAGTTTTATAGTTTTAAAGTTTAAATTTAAATTTTCAAACTTTTAAAGGGTGAAATTTAAAATTTTCAAACTTTTAAAGGGTGAAATTTAAACTTTTATAGTTTTAAAGTTTGAATTTAAATTTTCAAACTTTTAAAGGGTGAAATTTAAACTTTTATAGTTTTAAAGTTTGAAATTTAAACTTTTATACTTTTAAAGTTTGTATTTAAAACTTTAAAAGTATAAATTTTTAACTTTAAAATTATAAAAGTTTTAATATTATTTGAGTAATGTTCCCAATTTTTTAATTTTAATAATTAATTTTTTTTAAAATATAGCCGTTGGGACCTGGTTTCCGGTTCGGGACGAGTATACATATTTTTTTCCGGAACTACCGGTTCCGGTCCGTCTTGGTTTAGGTACGGTTCCGGCCCGTGGTGCCCGGTTTCATTCCAGTTCCGGTCCGGTAGAACCGGTTCCAGTCATATTGCCACGCTTACCATAGCCTAACCCCAAGGCTGCCCCAAATAGAGTAAAGTTGCCAAAACTTGGTGACCTACGGAAGGGGACCACTCCCCGTGGATGGCCTCCGTAGGTCATGGCCCCCAAAACCAAGCCACAGCCCCAAACCACGCTTGACCAGGACGGGCGTGACCTAGACCACAGTCCGTGGTTTGGTGTCGTGAGTCCCCACCTGTGTTGCTGGTTTGGTTCGGCCAAGGTGAGGGTCTTTAAGTTGGGGGACGGTTATTTTAGGTTAATTAAAGTATTTTAGGAGTATTAAAAGTATTGAACTCTATTTTTCAACTCATTATTCAAAATCACAAAATAGAACCCACCTCACTTCTCAAAAGTTCTCTCTCTAGAAACCTCAATTTGAGGTGAAGACTTCAAGCTTCCAAGGTCAAATCTTCAAGTTTTTCAAGGGATTTTCGTGGATTTCTTCCATTAAAGGTATGGTAGTTTTCATCCTTGACTTAGTTTCTTTCAAGGAGCCATTTCTCAAAAGTGATTTCAAGTCTCCAAGGTTTTCCTAAAACCCTAGTTTTCAATCTATGCATGGGTTCGATTCCAAACGATTTTAAAAAGCATTATTGCATTGAATTATGAATGAATTGTGAATTTAAAGATGAATTAAGATGATTTCCTTCTAGAACCCATGATTTCCCCCAAATTCATAAGTTGTGATTTGTGATTGGGATTTGATTGATTATGAAGTTTGTGGGTTGTTTATATGTATATGGATATAGAATGTTGAAATTATGTCATTGCTCTTGCCAAATTGTATTGATCTAAGGTGTGTGGGTGAATGTGATCCATGTCCCTTGAAGGGCAAGTTATGATCAAATTACATATTGAAGTAGAATTATGCTTGATATATTGATCCACTTGAAAGGTGGATGTGTTTACTTACTATGTATATTGTGGTATTGAATTGATGGATATCTTCCTTGTACCTCTATATATGAAGGATCTATGTATGATCATGATGTAAAGTATATGTGTGTGATTTCAATGAATGTATAATGATCATGTTTAGAATGTAATAGTGTTGTGATTGAAAGCATATTCTCAATTAACACTCATGAATGATGATGATGGAATGTGAAGGGTTTTATTCTATGTATTGTATATGTTGAATTGGTAGGCATAGACATCCTTTTCTTGTATAAATGGAAGTAATGTGATTGTGATATCTTAAATTGGTAGGCTTAGGCATCCTCTTCTTGCAAAATGAATGTGTCTGGACTTGATGAATATGAATCGATAGGCTTATGGCATTCCTTTCATAAATGACTAATGAATATATCTTGACTTAATGTCCTAATGTCTTGAATTGGTAGACCTAATGTTGGTAGCCTTTCTTGAATGAATGAATGAATGATGAAGTATTCTAGGTTATGTCTTGAACCGGTAGACCTAATGTTGGTGGCCCTTCATGATGAGTCTAGGAACTAATGTAATGTTAAAACCTTGAAGCAGTAGACCTAATGTTGGTGGCCCTTTCATATATAAAATGATGAACCTTGTATCGGTAGACCTAATGTTGGTGGCCCTTCTAGGAAAGTCAATGAGCTATCCTTAATGTACCTTGAATCGGTAGACCTAATGGTGGTGACCCTTTCTTGTGTAATGTACCTTGGGTCAGTAGGCCTAATGTTGGTGGCCCTCTCAAGTACAATAATGTAATGTGAATGAATTACTCTATGGGAATGGAGGCTAAGCAACGAGTGGATATAGTAAGATGGTGACTCTCCTAATGTTAGGTTAGAGTCCAGTGAACATCTTTCTTATCCCATAACTATGTGCCCACATAGGTAAAACACACTTAGTTCTACCTTAGGCAAGTGGAACATCTTCCTTCGATATAGGGTTATATGACACCGGATTCCATGATTTAGCTCTCATGATCTATGTTGGTTAATGCCTATTCCCATCATGTGAGATGTGCATTATGGTTTCTTGATGAGTTCTATGAAGTGTGGGTAGTAATATGGAATGCTATCCATGCATTGCACGAGTAGGCTTTAAGAGGGTCATAGTGAGTTCTCTAAGTCTTAATGGCTAATGTATGAATGTGTCCTAAATGAAGCTAATGAAAAATGTTGACTCATATATATGTTTAAATAAGATGATGCATGTTATACTTGGATTGTATTATGAGTTACTTCTTTGTTATGACTTAATGAGTATGAATGTGCCTTGCCTATAGTGACTTCAAAGGAGTACTTAGTGTGAGTATTAGTATGGGATGCTACTTGCACATTGCACAAGTATGACTTAGAGTTGTCCTAGGTGATGGTCCTAATGTGTTGATATGACTTATGAAATGTTTATGTCTCTTATATATGGGTATTGTATGAAGATGAAAAAGATTGAATGTAAGTTCACTTTTGGTGACCTTAAGGTGGTACTTTAGTGTGGATGGTGGTATGGGATGCTATCATACATTGCACAAGGTATAGCTTAAGGGTTACTTGAGGTGAAGGCTTAATGTGAAGGTCATTGTTTATATGTTGATTATGTCCTAATGTGAAGAAATGACTTATATGTTGGTTATGTTTGAATATTATGCCTCTTATACTTATGTTCATGAAGTTTTATCAAAATAGCATAAAAGCATGATCTTAAAAAAAATGTCCGTTTTAAGCATGTTTTTGCATGGCTATCATACTTAGTACTTAATTGTGCTAACCCAATCTTTTTCATGTTTTCCTACAAGTGTAGGTTCCGGCAAGTGAGTTGCTTTCTCTAGATCAAGGGCTTGGATTTAAGATTATCCAAGACTTAGTGGTATGTCCTCATAGATCGAGGACAAGTACTTGATGTTTCCATTTCTTTCATGTAAAAGACTATTGTTAGACTTTTCGATTGTAAAGGGCCGTGTCCCTACTTATGTTTCAGATGTTGTTTTTAGATGACCATGTGAGACAATAGACTTCCGTTGTGTTTTTCATGAGTATTTTGATTTTATGGTTTTAAATAAAGTTTTAATTCCGTACCATTTTTCTATTATCGAATGCAATGAAATGCTATGAGGCTTGTACGAGACCCTTTGGGATCAAGTACGCCGTGTCGCTTCCGGGGTATAGGCTCGGGTCGTGACAATGAAGTTGAGGAAAAACTGTGGGGATGAGCTGGAGAAAATGCATGATTCTAAGGATATACAGGAAGATGTTGCGGCTGAAGTTTATGAAGGTGATATTTCTTCACTTATAGAGATAAAAGAAAAAAACAAAATAGACAAAGGTAATATCAAAAAGTGAAAAAGGGTAAAATTAGGACACAACTCTGAAGATCCTACATATGAGAAGAGTGAAAAGAAAGTGAGAGGTTCAAATTTTCCCTTCATTGAATGATTCAAGTGATGAGAAGCATGAGATCGAGGAAGAAAATTTAGTGCATGGCAAGCGATTCTCAAAGTTAGAAGATGCAATTGTCAAAGAAGTTGTTCATAAATACATAGAGATACATAATTTAGGCGAAGAATGGCTATAAAAGGTTTTAAATGCTTAGATCTTATCCTGAAATTAAGGGTTGCTGGAAAGAAATAGGGAGTACCTACCATATAGAACTTCTAAGGCATTTTATTCACAGATCATGTTTCGAATGAGTGAATCACGTAAATGGACTGAAGAAGAGTATAAGATGGTACGAAAGTTCCAGAAAGAGCATGGGAACAGTTGAAAGGTCTTAGCTGATTAACTTGGAAAGCATCAATGGCATGTGAAGGGTACATGGCGAAGGCTAAAACTGCCTAATCAAAATAAAGGACAATGGACTCAAGAGGAGTACCAGAATTTGTTTGATTTAGTAAACACCGATCTGAGATTGAAGCTTTCTAAAGAGAAGAAATCTAAGCATGGGAAGTTATGGGATAATATTGCATGTGGTGCAATAAGTGAAAACTTATCCACGAGAACTTATGCAAACTGCTTCTTCAAATGGTATGATCAATTAACATCACCCATGGTGGCCAAAGGTGAATGGGTGGATGTTGATGACTATCGCCTAGTTAATGCACTTTTTGAGCTCGATGCAAGCTGCATCAAAGATGTGGACTGAGAAAATCTTTTTTACCACAGGCCTGGAGAGATATGTTGAAAGAGATAATCTTCACATAGGTCAACTTGGAAACAAGTCATTTGTTGATCAAGTAAAAGTTCTACCCAAGAGATATTGTCCATATTTGGTCTAAGTAAGAGAGGCTTGGAACAGTAAACCAATTGTTCCATGGTATGCCCATCAATCAGCAATGATGTGTCTAAAGAGAGGTATTTCACAACAACACATACTATTGACAGCTCGCACTCCCCTTTCCCTTCTAGTAATTATTAAAAGATTTTGTAGAACATTTAGTAGACATAATTCGAAAGAGGTCCAGTACTGTGTGGTGGAAAGAAAATGGAAAGATTTTCACAGTTTGATATTTGAGAGTTGTTTTTACTCTGTAGGGCAAGAGATCAATCAACTTCAACTTGAAACTAAAGGTTTTGACAATGTGTTGTAATCATGGCTTTTGTGTTTCTATCACAATTTTATTATCTCTAATATATCTTTATTCCCCCTTCCCCCCAATTTCATAACATATGCAGGTGTTCAATTGTTCAGCTAATCTTGAATTATCATGGTGTTATTAAAACTTGTGTCACTAAATCACTCAGGACACCAGAAGCTCCAACTGCTATACTAGGGTAGAGAAACAAGGCTAGCAATTATTGATTGTAGATTGTAGTTATTTGAAAGTTTGGTTTTTCTTACTGAATCTCTCATTGATCAGTGATATGAGGCCAAAAATACATATTTTAAATCATTATTTGCCTCACATTTAGTATTTATATTTTTCATTTGAGCATGAATTTTATGGATTGTGCTAAATAGTATATTTTATTTGTAGGACACCATAAGCTCCAGCTGCTCTACTAGGGTAGAGATACAAGACTAACAATTATTGATTGCAGATTGTAGTTAATTGAAAGTTTGGTTTTCCTTACTAAATCTCGCATTGATCAATGATGTGAGGTCAAAAATACATATTTTAAATCCTTATTTACCTCATATTTAGTATTTATATTTGTCCTTTTTGAGCATGAATTTTATAGATTGTGCTAAATAGTATATTTTATTTGTAGAATTTAATTGGTGGAAAAATGAAGAAGTTTGGAGCTAATTAAAGATGAAGGTTGAAAAAGGACATTAAGCAGACAGCTTAATGGATTAAATTTAATATAATAATATATTTTATATATATGAAAGTGCAACGCAGAGATTCAATTGAAATTGGCACAACTGCCACGTGACGATCAATGAGGCTACAACAAATTATGTTAAGGTGGTGGACCGAGTACAGTTCATGTGGAATTCAATTCCGTTTTGGTTTTGGGTTCCTAATTTGTTTTGGACTCAATTATTTTATTTAGGATTTTCTACCTCTATAAATAGTTCATAAGAATAATTATTAATGAGGCATCATACTTTGTAGAGAAAAGGCATTACACTTTTTAGGATTTATTTTCTCTTCTTTTCTTAAAGATTAGTAGTTAAAGACCATTGTTCTAGGGCTGTGGCTACAAGATGATTATTTAATATTAAATTTTATGAATTGAAAATTGGTTATAGAATAAATTGCTCTTTTGTTCTTATTTTAGTATTTTGTGATTGACCACCATTGAAATAATATCTTGTCCAAATTGAACTCGGGAGAGGAATAGGAGGATAGAACGTGGGGCAAAAGGAGCATGATCTTTTCTAGAATTAGGGTTGATTTTTATCTAGGATAGGGATATACCTAGAGACCTTGCTTAGTTACTAAACAAGATGAAAACTTAATGCTCCGCAATTGGTTCAGTTTATCCCCATTCAACGATGTAGTTAGACTGCCAATTGTTGTAGGCGATTAGAGGTTGGGAGACCATGATCATACATTCAACTTTGTAAATCAGCGATTTGATAATTAATTGAAATCCATAGAAGAAGATACTATGCATGAATTCTTAGTAAGCTGCAGCCCTGGAATTTCTCCAATCATAGTAAGGTAATCTTAGTATTTAGTTCTTGCATTCTTTTATTATAAATCAAATTCTTTTGGTACCCTTAAATATATAGTTAGAATAGTATAATTTAGTAAAAATAATTAATCGACAAGTCCTTTGGGTTCGATAATCCTGCTATTTTAGGACCACTATATTACTTGCGCGACCACGTACACTTGCGTGTGCAGTTGGAAGGTATCACGTACATTGTCAATTTGTTGTTTCTTTTTCTTTCTTACATTTCTACGTTAGTTAGATCGAAGGGTTCTATTGGACATAACATCTTTACTCGCAAAGATAGAGGTAAGGTATACGTACATCTTATATTTCCCAAACCCCACCCGTATGATTAAACTGAGCATGTTGTTGTTGTAGTATTGGTTCGCACAGTAAAAAGATTGTTACATGGTGAATGATTAAAACAAATTAAAATCTGACTTATGGAGTTACAGTAGAAGGTTGACACAGTTGGATTCACAACTAGAAGCATATATACATTTTGATTTTAGCATTCTGCATTTGGAGCAACATTTTGCAATATCTTTACATTATGAACAAAATCTTAGCATAAACTGTAATCATAAAAAGTATATTGGGGAACCCTTTGATTACCTTTGCAAGGTAATCATGCAAATAGTTGAGTATTAAAATGTAACATCATTTGATACTTGCAATCAATTTTGATCATGTGTTATAAGAAATGATACATTCCAGTACGCGTAACGTCACAACAACAGAAGCATATATTGGAAAAAGTAGAAAAAAGAGGAATCGAAGAGGAATATCTGGAGACTAGGACAACGAAAATCACATTAAAAGGAAAGAGAGTTGGGAAGGAGGTCGCGAAATAGAAATACTCATATTTTTGAAGATTGGTGATTGTGTGCCTTTCAAGCATGAGAAATAGACAAAAATGAAAATCATCATGATAGGAATGTAATATAAAATAGCTCTAAAGTAAATTGCACTCGGTCATGGGGAGCACCCTTATTTCTAATTCTATACCGAACAACGGAGTCATTAAGCTTCATAATTAATTATATATAACTACCTACTTCTTAAAAAAATTGTTCTTTACTTGTTCTACTCATTTTTTCTTTTTTACTATAATAATAATCTCAAACAAGACAAACCTTGAAGTATAAGAATATAAATACCTAAAATACTCTAACAAAAACTGCACAAAATTAAATTATCCCTAATCCCTGATATACCCCCAATTTTGGAAAAAGAAAAGAAGAGTTGGTAATAAAGTAGTAATAATAAGGGAACAAAATAACCATATGCCTATACTTAATTAAGTATTGTACTAGGATATTTCCTCGACTTCAACGCCTATTCTAAACATTTGCCATTTTTGCACCAGTTGTAGCTTCTCGTCCGCCGACTTGAACCCTCTTTTCTTTGGTGACTGTTTCATCGGCGAACTCTTTGCGATCTCTTATTTTTCGGCGATTTTTAAGTGGTAAGTTTTCTTTCTCTTCGTATCTCACCGGATAAATCCTAATTTGTTTTCTAGAGAATTGATTGTGTATATCCTCAATGCTGAAAAAGTAAATTGCTATGCTTATTAGTATTTGATTTGCTGTGATGTTTTTTGTTATCAACTTAACAACTTTAATCATATTTTATTACTTCTTTTTTATGGATTTGAACTATGTTTGAGGGTGAAACTGTTTTTAATCTTTTGTGAATCCTAAAACAAATTTTCGTCATTGAAGTGAACTTACTTGTAAACTTGTTGGTGTTACTCTTTGGATCCGACAATTTTAGAAAAAGAAAAGATGACTATGTAATAAAGTAATAATAATAAGGGAACAAAATAACCATATGCCTATACTTAAGGGTTGTACTAGGCTATTTCATCGACTACAATGCCCAATCTAAATATTTGTTATTTTAATGCCAACTATAGCTGCTTGTCTAGCGACTTGAACCCTCTTTTCTTCGGCAACTGTTTCATCGGCGAACTCTTTGTGGTGTCTTATTTTCTGGTGACTTTCGAGTGTTAAGTTTTCTCTCTCTTCGTATCTCACCGGATAAACCCTAATCCCATTTTTCGGTGAATTGGTTGTGTATATCCTTAGTGCTAAAGTAAATTGTTGTGCTTGTTGGTATTTGATTTGTGGCAATGCTTTTTGTTCTCACTAGTATGTATAAACTTGACAGCTTTCATCATATTTTATTACTTCCTTTTTAGGAATTTGAATTTAGTTAGAAGGTGAAACTGCTTTTAATCTATTGTGAATCCTGAAAATAAATTTTCACCATTGGAGTGAACTTACTTGTAAACTATGGTGGTGTTACTCTAGTTTGTCTTCATTTTTACTCTCTTTAAGGTCGTTACCTTTCATCTTCTGGACAGTAATTTCTCAACAATAAACCCTAGTGAAGTTCCATAAAGTGGGGTCTGGAAAAGTTGAGTGTATGCAAGCCTTACCGCTACCTCTCTGAGGTTGTTGCTAGTAATTTTACAAAGAGCTTAATTTTAAGAGAATTAACCATCTTGATTTTTCTTCGAAGCACTCAATATAATCATATTAGGAAAAAAGATAATATTGTGTTAACAATTACAAAAGAGAATGGGCAGAAATTTTCCAAGTAATAAATTAAAAGGGTGATCACTAATAGTTTTTCAATGTTTTCTGGATAGTCTCAGTAGAAAATTGCAATATCCTTTGTATTGCGACTGTACTTTTCTTATTCTTGTTTTGTTTTTGCAGATAAGCACTTTTGACGCTTTGCAGGAAGACATAAATTTGAAAGAGTCATGGTCCAAGAAGATGAGAAGGAGGGTATGCACCGTAAGCTAGAGAAGAAATCTAAGAAAAGCAATAAGAATGTTGCCTCCAGTAGTCTTGGAGTAGAGAGTGATGAGTGTGGCATTAAGAGAAAGAAAAAAAATGTGGAAAACATTTTGGAAAATCCAACAAAGTCAGTGATGAAGATGTTGTGAAATGTGTTGACAAAAAGAAAAAGAAAAAGAATGAGCTAATGAAAAGCTACTTGAATGAGCCTTCAGACACCAAAACTAGTGCTCCTGCAAGTGCAACTGAAATGCAGGACAATGACAAGGTAGTTGAGACCCTTGGTGAGGTCTCTGGTGGAGACGTTGTGGATGAGATTAGAAGAAAAAAGAAATCCAAGAAAAAACATTAAGACTACCAATGGTGTAGAAGTGGCAAACACTGATATCAAAGTTAAGATGACTTTGACATCAAGATAAAGAAAGAAAGAAATCATGGAAAATTTTCTGGGAAGTTTAGTGAAGTCAACGATGAGGTTGCTTTGAGAAGTTTTGAAGGTAATAAAAGTAAGCAATTGAAGAAAATGCATTATGATGAGGATATACATGAAGATGTTGTTGCTGAAGTCAATGAAGCTGATATTTCTTCACCTATAGCGATGAAAGAAAAAACCAAAACAGACAAAGGTAAAATCAAAAAGAGAAAAAGGGTAAAATTAGGACACAACTTTGAAGATCCTACACATGAGAATAGTGAAAAGAGAGTGAAATTTTCTGGTCAGGTTTAGATTTTTCCTTCATTGAATGATTCAAGTGATGAGAAGCATGAGATCGAGGAAGAAAATTTAGTGAGCGATTCTCAAAGATAGATGATGAAATTGTCAAAGACGTTGTTCACATTACATAGAGACACATAACTAAGGCAAAGAAGGACTGAATTTTTTTAAAATTCTATATGTTATCTTGATATTACGGGTTGTCGGTAAAGAAATAGGGAATGATATACCATACATACCTTCTAAGGTAATTTATTCTCATGTGCAGATCCTGTTTCAAATGAGTGAATCACGTAAATGGACTGAATAAAAGTATGAGATGGTACAAAAGTTTCAGAAAGAGAATGGAAACTAGCGGTGTCAATGGTGCGGTTCAATCCACTATTTTTCTAAAAATTATACCATCCCAAGTTTTTTGTTATTTTATAATATATAACCAAAATAAGATCATATCGGTTTCTCTTCGATATCGGTACAGTTTGGTTAATTTTTGATATTTTTACTTTTAAAATATCACCCAAAAATATACTACTATCAAAATATTTCTTTCGCAAATATGTTCTTGAATAAACACTTGTAATACCTTGTTGCCGTATTGTTTGATCTTAAACATTTAATAGGAGTATTTGCATCAATTTTGTTGTATTGTTTGATAGAGTATCTATTACAGTATCTTTTAATTTTAAACTTAATTAAGTAAAGGTTAATTAAAGAGCAAAGACCCAAAGTTGTCTAGTCATTAGAAGCCTAGAACCTGGGTTATATTAATATTTCTATATTAAATTTAACTTATTGTTAATATATATAAAATATATTTACACACATGTAAGGTTATTCGGTATGGTTCGGTAATTTTTCAATTTTTTCATAAATTAAAAAGACCATCCCGATTGTTGAAAATGGTTATACACTTAAATAAAGTTCACGATTTTATTGAAAAAATAACATAAATAGGTTCGATTGGTTCGGTCAGTATTTCATATTCTTTTGACACCCCTAATGGGAACAATTGGAAGGTATTAGCTGATGAACTTGCAAAACATCCTTGGCATATGAAGGAAACATGGCAAAGGCAAAAACTACCCAATCAAAATAAAGGACAATGGACTCAGGAGGAATACCAGGATTTGCTTGATTTAGTGAACACCACTGAAGGTTTTTGAAGAGAAGAAATCTAAGAAGAAGATGCTACTAGATAATAATGCATGGGGTGTAATAAGTGAAAACTTTCCCACGAGAACTGATGCAAACTACTGCTTGAAATGGTATGATAAATTAACATCACCCATGGTGACCAAAGGTGAATGGGCAGATGTTGATGACTATCGCCTAGTTGATGCATTTTTTAGGCTGGACGCAAGCTGCATCGAAGATGTGGACTGGGACAATTTTCTTGACCACAAGCACAGAGAGATACGTTGAAAGAGATGGAACTGAATGATTCTTTACATAGATCAACTTGGAAACAAGTCATTTGTTGATCAAGTAGAAGTTCTAGCTAAGAGATATGGTCTAAATTTGGATGAAGTAAGTGATGAGTCCACGATTGGATTTATTTAGGGCTTTATTTGCAACAGTTTGGTGCCCTCAAATGTTTATTTTATGCCAATAAATGATGTAAAACCCTTGATTTTTAGATATATGGATTTAAGAACAAAGCTAGGACATAAATGGACAACAAAGACAACGCGAGCGAAAAAGAGAAGGGAAAAACAAGCCTGACAATCGCCCATGTCACTCGGCGACTCGCCAAGATGCCCATCCTCCACCTAAAGTTACAGAATGCTGAGGTTGGATTAGGGTTAACTTCAGTGGATAGTAGTCTCACTCGGCGAAACACCGATTTCATCGTTGACAGATGCACAGGTCGCCGAAAGCACTGATCGAAACCTAGATAATCACAGATGAGCGAGACAAAAGACAGAAGGGTGCATCACGAAGTGAAACGACGATCTTTAGTTAGCTCGCCTAAAATTACAGTGGTCGGTTGAAGAAGATGTGAAGCATGAAGGCGAGACGAAAGGACAATCGGCGAGTCGCCGAGCGGTCGGCAGAGCCTGACTTTCCTCGATGACTGGCCCTAAAAAGTCACACCAAATTTTGTATAAATTGATTTTTGCATGAGAGAGAAAGTATTTACAAATGTGAGAAACAAAAGATTGAGAGCAAAAACACTACCATGGTGGATTTCAAGTGATTTTAGCAAGGTTTTTCATTGGGATTTTGTAATAGAGAAGATTTTAGTTAATTTTAACTTTCGAATTTCATTTACCCAGCTATGGAAATCGTGGATGTTATTGATTTTCATCTTTTCACCATGATTGACTAAAACCCTAACCTTGGTGGTTTGACAATGTGATTAATTGTTGCATTTTATTGAATGGGTGTTCTCGATTAGTGATTTTTTGGTGTTATTCTAAAGCGGGTCTGAATTATTATGGTGGTTTAACTTCATTGTTGTATATTTAGTGTGATAGATTTCAGAGTTTTGTGCTTGATCGAGAGAGAATTATAGAACCAATGTAGTAATTTGGCATCCTTAGTAGTGGGTCTTGACGGTTTCAGCTTGAGAAAGTGAATCTCAAGATCCAGCCTTTGTATCTAGCTTGAAAGAGTGGATTTGATGATAACGTGGGCTGGTTATTTTTGGATAGTGTTGAGGTTCGAGAGAACTCAATGAACATAAGGTAATTGTTCGAGAGAAAATTGCCTTACTTATAGTCCATTTTACCCGCGACAAATTAGCAATTATCGGTAATGCTATACATCCATTAAGTTGAATTTGGTAATTGGTTAGTCAACCCCCCAAGTGTTTCCTAGTTATCTGATTGTTCTTTGATAGATTGTGGACGTAGGTTGGTAACATTATTCTGAAATTTATCTGTTAAACTCTTAAGTGTTGTGTTTGTTTAGCTAAAAAGGTCACCGTCATACTTTTGTATTTGAATTCAAAAGAAGGCTACTCTCTGTGGGATTGACCCCAACTTACTTGGTTGGGTTATATACTGACTAGCGATCGTTGAAACTTAGAATTAGATGAAGTGTCTTTGAAACGTTAATCAGTAAGAAAGATTTGGGACAGTAAACTAATCATTCCATGCCCATCACTCAGTACTGATGAGTCTGAAGAGAGTTATTTCACAACAACATATACTATTGGCAACCCCCTTCTCCATCCCCATCTCTATTTTAGTAATTATTAAAGATTTTGTAGAACATTTAGTAAACTAATCATTCTTGCACCATAGGCATGCTCTAATTTTCTAAAGCCCTATGCGATTTGGGAGCAAGCATCAACCTAATGCCATATGCAATCTATAAACAACTTGGGTTGGGTGAACTGAAAGCCACAACAATGAGACTCTTGATGGCAGACAGATCAATTAAACATCCTGTAGGGATATTATATGACATCTTGGTAAAGGTTGACCGATTCATTTTCCTGGCAGATTTTGTCATTCTCGATTGTGAGATAGTCCCATCATTTTGGGAAGACTATTCTTGGCAACCAGGAGAGCGTTGGTGGATGTTGAAAGCGGAGAACTGAAGTTCTGGGTGAATGAAGATGAAGTAACCTTTAATGTTTGTAAGTCAATAAAACACCCAAGTGATATTCACGTGGTTTCCACTATTGACGTTATTGATGAGGCGGTGGCTAGTGTGATCCATTTGATGTGTATGAGTGAATCACTTGATGCCATGCTCTCTAACTATGATGAGTTCGAAATTCAAGGTTACGAAGAGGTAGTAGCTGCCCTTTCAGGCATTGGGGGGGGGGTATTCAAAGACTCCATTGAAGTTGGACATTGATCTAAAAAATCAAGAAAGTCCTTCCGCAAAGACATCAACAGAAGAACCACCAAATCTGGAGTTGAAAGTACTTCCCTCCCATCTCCGATATGTTTTCTTGGGGGCAAATAACACCTTACCAGTGATCATTGCAACTGACTTGCTTGAATGGCAGGTAAAATTGCTCATTGAGGTGTTGAGAAGGCATATCAAAGCTATAGGTTGGACTATCGCTGACATAGTGGGCATTCCTCCCGGCATTTGCATTCACAAAATTCTGCTTGATAGTGATTGTAAATCGAGTGTTGAACATCAGCGGAGATTGAACCCACCAATGCAAGAGGTGGTAAAAAAAGAAATAATAAAGTGGTTGGACGCAGGTATGATCTATCCTATTGCGGATACCAAATGGGTAAAGTCCGGTGCAACGTGTACCCAAAAAGGAAGGTATCACAGTAGTCCTAAATGAAAAGGGGGAGCTTGTATCTATGAGACTAGTGACCGGATGGCGAGTATGTATGGATTACCAGAAGTTAAACTCGTGAATGGAAAATGATCACTTTCCCATGCTTTTCATGGATCAAATGCTTGATCGACTTTAAGTGAAAGGTTGGTATTGCTTCTTGGATGGGTATTCTGGTTATAACCAAATCTTTATTGCTCTAGAAGACCAAGAGAAAACCACCTTCACCTGCCCATATGGAACTTTTGCCTTCAAGCGGATGCCGTTCGGGTTATGTAATGCTCCGGCAACATTTTAACGTTACATATTATCTATTTTTGCTGACATGGTGGAGGATTCAATGGAGGTATTCATGGATGACTTCTCGGTTGTGGGTGACACTTTTGAAGCACGTTTAGCACACTTAGGACAGGTTCTCCAAAGATGTGTAGAGAGAAATTTGGTTCTCAATTGGGAAAAATGCCATTTCATGGTTAAGGAAGGTATAGTTCTTGGTCACAAGGTTTCGCAAAAGGGGCTGGAGGTTGATAAAGCGAAGATTGAAGTAATTGAAAAGTTACCACCATCAATTTTAGTGAAGGGTGTTCATAGTTTCTTGGGACATGTCGGTTTTTACCGGAGGTTCATCAAAGACTTCTCAAAGATTGCACATCCTCTATGCAAAATCTTGGAAAATGAGGTGAAATTCCATTTTGATGATGCTTTCATGGTGGATTTCAAGTGCTTGAAAGAAAAATTGGTCTCCACCCCAGTTATCATTAGTCCCGTCTGGTCCGAATCTTTTGAAGTGATGTGTGATGCAAGCGACACGACATTAGGTGTTGTATTGGGGCAAAAACGCAACAAACTATTTCACCCCATTTACTACACAAGTAAAACTCTCAACAGTGCTCAACGTAACTATACAGTTACAGAACAAAATTACTTGCGGTAGTATATGCGTTTGAGAAGTTCCGAGCATTCTTGCTAGGTACTAAAGTGATTGTTCACACTGATCATGCTGTACTACATTATTTGATGGCAAAGAAGGATGCCAAGCCAAGATTAATAAGGTGGGTGCTACTATTAGAAGAATTCGACTTTGAAATCAAAGATAGGAGAGGTTGTGAAAATCAGGTGGCTGACCACTTATCAAGATTGAAAGGCAAGGAAAATGACGAGCTAGAGATCGACATAAATGAATCCTTTCCCGATGAACCAGTATTTATGGTGACTTTCAAACAATCTCCTTGGTATGCTGATTTTGCCAATTACGTAGTATGTGGATTAATGCCGGATGAACTAAACTTCTACCAACAAAAGAGGTTCTTGTTCGATGTTAAGAAGTAATTTTGGGATAAACCATATTTATTCAGAGAGTGTCAGACCATATCATTAGGAGATGTGTCCCAGAAAAAGAAGCCATCAAAATTCTCCATGCTTGTCATGCTTCACAGGTTGGGGGGCATCATGGTGGTATACATACAGCTGCTAAAGTCCTCCAAAGTGGCTACTACTGGCCGTCCCTATACAAGATGCTCATGAGTTTATTAAGAAGTGCACTCAATGTCAGAAACAAAGTGGAGTGTCTAAAAGACACGAGTTGCCTCTTACGCCCATTTTAGAAGTTGAGTTGTTTGATGTTTGGGGAATAGATTTCATGGTCCCATTTGTGAGTTCGTTTGGTAATGAGTATATTTTAGTGGCTGCAGATTACGTTTCTAAATGGGGGGAGGCTATTGCACTTCCAAACAATGAAGGGAAAAGTATTGTTCAATTCTTGAAACGCTACATCTTTGCTAGATTTGGTACTCCTCGGGCTATTATTAGTAACGGGGGATCTCACTTTTGCAACAAGTGGTTTTCAGCCACATTAAGTAAGTATGGAGTGAAACACAAAGTAGCAACTCCGTATCATCCCCAAACAAGCCGCCAAGTTGAAGTGTCAAACCGGGAGATCAAAAGCATCTTGGCCAAGATAGTGAATGCTAATAGGACTGATTGGTCTTGAAAGCTTGATGACGCGCTATGGGCGTATCTTTCTGCATACAAAACACCAATTGGTATGTCTCTGTATCAGCTAGTCTTTGGTAAATCTTGCCATCTACCAGTTGAATTTGAACACAAAGGATTATGGGCATTAAGAGCTCTAAATTTGGACTATACAAAGACTTCAAAAAAGAGAGTAGAGCAGTTAAATGAGTTGAAAGAATTCAGGTTCAAGGCTTACGAAAGTTCATCAATTTACAAGGAAAAGATGAAGAAATGAAATGATTCTAAAATCCTTAAGAGGGAGTTTAGAGTGGGAGACTGGGTGTTACTATATAACTCTCGACTTAGACTCTTTTTGGGAAAGCTCAAGTCCAAATGGTCAGGGTTGTTTAGAGTGACACGAGTGTTCACAAATGGTGCCATCAAGGCTGAAGGTCAAGAACGACCTGTATTCAAGGTGAACGGGCAACACTTGAAGTTATACTTTGGCGAGTGCCAAGAGATTTCTCTGATTGAGGTGGTGTACCTGAAAGATGCTTGAGAGCATTTCCACGTCGTGCCACGACGTTAAATAAGGCGCTTCTTGGGAGGCAACCCAAGTGTTAGTATTTAAATAATGTATGTTGATTTTGCAGGTGCAAGATATTGTGCGAGAGGAAAGATGCTATTGGCGGATCGCTGAATCCGTTCGGCGAGCACGACATAGTCCGCCTTATGGACTTCAAAAATAGAACTGAGATACTGGAACATTCGGCGGGAGACCTTCATCACTCAGCGAATCACTGATGTACTTGGGTGATCCGACTTTCCTCGCCCTTCTGCTCTAGCGCTGATAGCCTAATCCAATGGATGTTCGGCGAGGTTAAAAGTCCATTATGCGAAGCATCGACCTGTTTGGCGATCTCATTCCTCTCCACCAATTCGCCCTTTTTGAGTGTGTTGCATACTGGAAATAAGGGCTATATTTGGACCTTTTGGTGAAACTACCGAGTCGTTCGGCGACTGCTTCATTTTTCTCGCCTAATGGGCGCCTAGTGAAGATTGCTTTTTTATATACTAGTATCTTATCTTTAATTTTGCTAATCTTTATTTTTTTTATTCTTATTTTATTTTTTTGGTATTGTCTATTCTCTACTCACATTGGGGACAATGTTGAATGCTTTTGGTGGAGGTATGTGTTTGGTCAGTGAGTCCCTTGCACAAATTTGATTATTGGTCATGATCAATACCGATGACTTAAATAGTGCTCACAATCGAACAAAAATAAATGTACATCTACGATGAGGCCAAATGAAGTTGCATAGATAATATATGAACATTTTGGAGCTCGTTATGACTAATTGATTACCGAATTGATTCACTTGTAATAAACATTGCACAGTAGCGAAAGTGTAGAGTCTTGTTTGATATTGGTGCCAATGCCTTGTGTGATGAGCTTACCGTGAACCATGTGTGATGACACCTAGAATTTTTCCCGTTGGTCCGGTTGACTAAGTGATGCAAGTTCTTGAAATGATCTTAGGCAACAATTTTAAAGAGTGAAACAATTTGACATTATACCTCTTTTGTGGCCAACCTTGTGAGTGTGTGAACTTTGCTGGAACACCCTTTGAGCCTTATCCTTTTCTTGGAAGAAACTTGAGCAAATGAAACCTCTCTTTATCCATTCACCCATAATCCTCATGAAGTGTGGTTTGTTTGAATAGCCAACTTAGGCCAAAAGCCTAAGTTGGGGATGTGGTGAAATGAGAAGGTAAATCAAGAAGTGTAAAGAAGGCCCCCTTTAATCCATGGTTGTGAAAAAGATGGAACCCTTCCATAAAAAAGAAAAAGAATGAAAAGTTGTGGAATAAAGTTGTGAAAGTTGCAAAACAAATGGGGTGTTCGGTATTCCATGGAGAATGAATAATGGGGTGAATTTTGAGCATAAATGAGAATGATGAAGAAAAGGAAAGAAAGTGTTGTTCATACCACATTTCATGAGGATAGTAGCCACTGAGCCTAAATGACCAAACCTTTACACTCAGCCCCGTTACAAGCCTTCAAAAGACCTTTTTGATCTTGACTGAGTTGAAACAAATGTTGGTTGGAAAATAAGGGCAAACCTATGTGTGAAGTCATGCATGTGTTCATCTTTGTGAGTGTGAGAGTTGTATGTGATTTCAGAGCTCTAAATTGTTGAAGAATAATGTGTGAATATGGAAGCATCCTTGGTGTGAGGGCACTTGAGTACCTTTGTTGAGCTTGAACTTACATTTGAAGCAAGTATTGTGAACTTGAGAATCTTTGGTAATGGTGAGTCCCAACTCGAAATCAGTCTTAGTATCATGTTCCTTCAGTCTGTACTAGCATTTTCAGCTTATTTGCATGTTTTTAGGAACTCAGTTCAGTCAGAAATTAGCCTTTAGTGTTTAATGATAGGTTGCAGCTCATTCCCTCATTTTTATCTAGTTTAGTCTTTATCCGAGGACGAATGATCCCAAGGGGGAGATATTGCAACACCTCAAAAATCAGACCCAGAAAAAAATTGCAGAAATATACCTGAAGCAGTGAAGCACTGCAGGGTTCACGGACCATGAAAGGGTCCACGGTCCATAGACCTGCCCGTGGTCTTGACCTGGAAGTCACCAGGCATAGACATCAGACCACGAGCACCTTCACGGTCCGTGGTCTTGATGACGGGCCATGGTCGCGCTCGTAGAGTCGAGGCAATGAACCTTCCTAGCCAGCCCCTTAGACCCCACGCCTAAGTGAGGATCACGAGGACCTTCACAGTCTGTGGTCCTTTACACGGCCTGTGGGGGCGTCCGTGGAGCCTTACCAGTAAGCCCCCTAGCCAGTCCATCCAGACCACAGCCCAAGTGGAGACCACAGACACTTTCACGGTCCGTGGTCCTTCACACGGGCCATAGTAGGGCTCGTGGACTCAGACCCTCAGTTAGTAGTCACCAAGTCCACACCATCATCGACTTCACGATCCGTGGTCCCTTTTACGATCCGTGAAGGTGGCCATGGTCATCTCATCTGCAGTTTAAGTCAGGGTTATTTCAATCTTTTTCTTATTCGTTGGACCCCTAAACTATGTCGTTTTAACCCTAAACTACATGGTTTTGGTTAGTTTTAGCCTAGAAACATAACTAGAAGTTACCTAAGTCAATGTTTTAATCAAAACTTAGAAACTTAGAGCGTAAGAGGAAGAAAGAGGTCAAGAACCCTAGTTCAAGAACGCAGTAAGGTTCCATCATTTCCAGCCCCGAAATCTAATGATTTCTCTATGGAATTCGTGACCAGGTATGTGGGATTTCACTAGTAGGTTCCTTTCACCCATTGGTCCCTAGTTTTCAGTCAGTTTCTTGATTCCCTTATTATAACTAGACTTAGGGTTTCTTGAATGTTAAAATTATTGGGTTCTTAGCTGTTATAATGATCCAAATCATATTAGTATGTTAATATTCAATTTATTGCATGAATTCTAGAACCTTAGCTATGTATTTCTTTAGTTCTTGAATTACATATGCTAGGTAAGATATTTCAGTTATTTAGTTATACATGCCTCAGTTATTAATGCATCAATATCAGTTAATTGTTGCATACTCAGTTTGCATGTTCAGTTTGAGATATCCAGTAACTTACAGAAATTTAGTCATAATGTGTTAATTACTTAATCCAGTGGGAGTAGCATAATACCGAGTAGGGCTAGGGTTTAGCGTACCCAAATAGTCCTAGAACTACTAGCCACTAGGTTGTAAGTCCCCTTTGTGGACATCAATTCAGTGATCACGCCAGCATGCCTCTATACCTCTGGCAAGGTATATTGGGTCCTCTCGATTAGGCGTATACATCGGACTCCACATTTAGCTCATGTGGTTTTACTATCGGTTATTAGTAGCTCCCACAGTTCAGTCAGATTCTATAACATTGACCATTTATCAGTATATCCAATATTTAGTTTCAACATGTTATAAATTGGTCACTGCATTCATTTAGCTCAGCATTCGGTATCTATATCATGTTCAGATTTTATCATTGCTTATTTGCATTGTTTAGTTATATGTCATTTCAGCTTTATTTTATCTTGCATACTCAGTACCTTTCAAGTACTGACGTATACTCTACACTACATCTTCTCGTGATGTAGGTTCAGGTTCTCAGCATCCAAATCATGCTTAGATCACTTCCCGATCGTCAGTTCAGCAACATCAGTGATGAGTCCTCATTCTTCGAGGACCAGTGACATGTTTATCTTTTCAGTGCTTTTAGTCCTTTAGTTTCAGTTTTGCTAGATCTAGTTGGGGCATGTCCCAACATTTCTATTCAGTTTAGAGGCTTATTTCAGACATAGATAGATTCGGCTTAGTATTGAGTTAATATCTTCTTTGTATTAAATTCATCAGTTTTCATATATCTCAGTTATAGTATATGGGTATTCCCCAATTTTTTCATTTTATTTATGATTATAGCTTCTGCATCACTTTATTATTCAACTTATCTTTAGTATGCTAATGATCATGCCAGCAGGGTTAGCTTGGGATCACTTGTGGTCCTAGGTCCTGTGTCTGCTCTCGGGGGGTAGTCTCGGGGCATGACACTTAAATTGTGTTGACACCAATCAAGTCAAAAAATGATTTCAAAAATATAAACATTAAAAGAATAAAAAATAAAAAATCTTTTGAGTAAAGAATACCTAACCCAACTAGGGCTGCCTACGTATCTCATTGATGAGAATCAAGTTTCCGTAGTTCGTTCAGATATGTCAAAAAAATATTTTTTGAATAACAAATGATTTTTTTGAAAGAAAAATAAACAAAATAAAGAACCAATGAGCCACATTGAAGGGTGGGCAACCCAAATTTAACAAAAAAAAACTTTTTTAATATTTAAAGAAAACTTAACAAGAATGAAGAAATCAGTGAGTCACATTGAAGGACGGACCACCCAAATTTAACAAAAAATCATTTTTACTATTTAAAGAAAAAGTAACAAAAGAAAATTAATAATAATTAGTCACATTAAAGGGCGGACAACCCAAACTTTACAAATGTCAAATAAAAGAATATTAATGGACTGTAAGATAAATAAGATCAAAGATATGTATATACAATAAATATAACATCATGTACAAAAAGTTAATTCAAAAGGTACAAATGAACTCGGAGTAATGCCTTAAAAATATGGAGTCTAAGTATAACCTTGGTGAAATTTTTGAGGGCATTTCTTAAAAATTTTGCCCCTGTTTCAACTTTAACAACATCTGGTATTTAATCTTGTAACAACTATCTCCTTTGTAAAGTTTTTGGAGACCTCCTCAAAAAATTTTGCCCTAGTTTCCGCCTTGAAATAATGAAAAGCTTACAGGGAACATGACCGAGCCGTTGTGGCGCCTACATATCTGGTTGAAGCAGGAATCAGGTCAAACGTAGTCCCAACAAATTATAATGTGAATGGAGAATGGACTGACATTATGAATGTTCTAAAACTAGGTGACCAAGAGTGGCTTTTGAAAGACCGGGAACCCAAGCGGATGACTTAGGTTGGAACTCACAACAACCATTAGACGCTTGACGAACCAATAAATTGCCGATCATTCCGAAAATAGGTTGAGTATAAAAAAAGCCCGACTGCGATTATGCAGAAACCGTTCTTTAATATACTATACATATATTAGAAAATGATATGAATGCAACAACAATGTACAACAAATAATGAACAAATAATGAGTACAATATGCAAATAATCTACAAAATATACAAGATATAATGAATAACACAATAAAAGAATAGTCTCCACAATTTGAAAAAATGAACCCATAATGGTTAGAACCTCTATCTCCCCAGCAAAGTTGCCATTCTGTTGACATCCTTTGAGAGGATCCACTGTCGCGGTGACTCAATTTTAAAGAGAATTAAAATAATTTTAAAGGAGGGAAAAAGGGGTAAAAGGGAGTCACCACCTAATTTTTAGGAAAACTAGGAAACCAATTAACAAATTAACTTAAAATAAATGTCTACGAAACCAAAAAGATTCTAGGTAAGGGGTTCAAGTCATTCAGAAGGAAAGGTGTTAGGAATCCTTCGAAATCCACAAATATGGTTCCCGACTGAGTTCATTTTTTCAAATTGAGGAGGAGATAAACACAATATACAAGTATAATAAATATGCAATATACACAAATAATAAAATAAAATAGTAATATAAGAAAAGGCCTAAGGTTTGCCTAACATCGATATATACAAAAATAATGAATAAAGAATATAATTCGAACTTCATTCGAATAACATCAATGGGAAGCACCTCCCGGTACTTGTAAAAACACTTAGTAAAAGTGTTAGTAATAAATAAATAGGAATAAAAAATAATAAATCAAATAATAACTTAAAAATAAAACCCGTCTTATTAACATGGGAGGCCTTGGAAATCGACGGTAATTTCTTCATCGGCAAGTTTAACAAATAAAATAATATGAAACTTAAATTAAATTTCCGTCTTTTAAGATGGGGAGGCCTCGAAAACCGACAGAGAGATTTTTTCATTGGTCAATTAACTAACAATGTATAACTTAAAGCTTATATGAAACTAACAAAAATTAAAATGAAATAAATACAACAATCTCGAAACAGTAACCATTTAAAATAACAAAAACACCAACACAATAACTAAATTATAATGATAACAACACATCAATACAACTAGTTGAACTACTATATGAAGAACAACTCTAATATGAACAAAATTAAAGTGGCAATAAATGAATGAAGGAAACGAGTAATAAATATGATAGATAAAAAAGAGTTTAAATAGTAAAATACCATTAGATGATAGTTAGCAGATGACAATAAAATATAATAACATACCATGTGATAAACATATATAAATTGATATAATAAACATGAAAAAACTTCAGTAATTAGCAAACAAACAAACAAATAAAAATAATAAGATACTAAAAAAAAAAGGAAATGTTGCAGAACAAAATTAAACAGAGGCAAATGAATTCTTTGGCCAGTGACAAATTAAACATGAAAGTCATCAACTCATCAATATTAAATAAACCAATAAAAGAATAATCTAGGAAAATAAGTAAATAAAAATCAACAAAAGAAAAGGCAAAGAACAAATTAAATAATAGAGAACAGTGATCCGTCGGAAAATTAAGAGAACGATAGAAAAATGTATAAAATAAGACCTAAGTCGGTCCAATAAACAACAATAACGAAAATGTTCGTCAACGATAACACCGAATAACTGAAAATATACACAGACAAATGAAACAAATGCAAAAGGCAAAAGGGTTACCGGAGTTTTGGAGTCACACTGTCGTTTCGTTGGAGCTTGGAACTATTTGGCTTGACATTCACTGGCAATGGAGCCACGTCAGATATGGGTAAGACGATGGAAAAGGGTCTGGTCTATCAAGCTTCGAAGAAGTACCTGCAAAACGAAGAAACATCATGAAATGGGAGAGGGGAAGGGCCTGGTTCGTTCTCGCTGTTTGGCGGTGGAGCCTTGGGGTTTTGAGGTTGTTCTTGGTATGTGTTTTGAGGGTTTTGATTGTTGTTTTGCTGTAGCAGCAAATGGGAGAAAGGGGAAGGGGTTTTGGGTGACTATTCGGGTTGATTTGGAGGTTGTTTCGTGGAGTTTTTCGATGGTTTAGAGGTGTGACTGGCTGGAGAAGAAAAGAGAAAATGGGGGTCGTTTCGGTGGTGGTCTGGCTGGTTTGGGTCGGAGTCTATGAGCTATTGTTGAGTTTTGTTCGCCGGTGCATATTTGGTTCACTGTAGAGGGCTTATCCGGCGTTGAATAGTGACAGGGAAAACACTGGATAGTGTAGTTTCCAGTGGGGTTTGGGGTCATTTCTGGAGGAAAAAAATAAAATGGAAATGGGTCTTTGGTGGTGGTGGCTCGCCGGAAAATGCTCCGGCGAGGGTGGTGTCCGGAAAAGGCAAAGAACAGTAAAAAAACCCTAATAATCTGAAAATTATTAAACCTTATCTCAAATATTTTATCCACCACCCTTTGACCTAATAACCAAACTATTCTTTAAATAGGGAATTGAAAACTACCAATAGTATAATACTACTATCTTAAAACCGTGGACTAAAACCACCGGTTAATAAAATATCTGTGTATGAATATTATCTATATCAGAATAAATTTCTGAACTGTGCAAAATATCAAAATAAATATATTAACAAATGTAACAAAGAAAATGAATATGAAAAAAATATAATGAACATAACCAATGACATGTAAAGAAATAATGATTTTATAAAAAATAAACAAATATTTGAACATATTCAACCGGCTGTGACAAAATAATATAAACAAAATTAACCGATAAAAATCCTAATACTTTGAGAATAAGGATAATTACCAGCAAATTGCATTAAAATGGCAAAACATGTTTTTGAACTATTTAAAAAATAAAATACTTAAAAAGTATTAACTTTAGAAATATCATGCCAAAATTTGGTGTCAACATTTGTATTGCATGTCTTTCTTGATTTTCCAAATAACTTCCTCAACTAGACGAAGCTTCCATTGAACTTTCACGGACTTAATCTACTTGGTCCTCAGCTTCCGGACATCACGATCAAGAATTGCAATCGGTTCCTCCTCATACTGAAGGTCGTTGTCTAACACGACTAAGTCTCATTTTATGATGTAATCTCCGTCGCCATGATATATCTTCAACATGGACACATGAAATACTGAATGAACTCCTGATAGGTTAGGAGGTAAAGTCAATCTATAATCCACTGGCCCTACATATTCGAGAACCTCAAAGGGACCAATGTAACGAGGACTAAGCTTGCCCTTCTTGCCAAATCTCATCACCCCTTTCATGGGTGATACTTTAAGAAGAACTTTCTCGCCAGTCTGAAAGGCCATATCTCTTACCTTATGGATTGCATACTTCTTTTGAATACTCCTTACCTTATCTTCAGCATCCTTCACTAAATCAACCTCTAAAGGTTTCAATCTCTAGACTCAAACCATCCTATGGGTGATCTACATCCCCTACCATAGAGTGCCTCAAGCGGTGCCATATCTATGCTGGAGTGATAACTATTATTATAGGAGAACTCACACAACGGTAGGAACTTGTCCCAATGTCCTCCAAAATCAATCACACATGCCCTCAACATGTCTTCTAATACTTGAATATTCCTCTCTAACTGTCCGTCCGTCTGTGGATGGAAAGTTGTACTAAAAGTGAGTTGTGTGCCCAATTTATCATGTAATTTCCTCCAAAACTTGGAGGTAAACTGCGTATCACAGTCTGAAATGACAGAGATGGGCACCCCATGCAACCTCACTATCTCCTTCACATACACCTTAGCCAATTGTTCAACATGATGATCTATTCTTATCGGAATAAAATGGGCTGACTTAGTCAATCTGTCAACCACTACCTAAATAGAATCAAACTTTTCCAAAGTCTTGGGAAGACCAACCATGAAATCCATGGCTATCATTTCCCACTTCCATTTCAGAATTGACATTCTCTGAAGCAAACATGCAGGCCTTTGATGTTCATACTTTACTTGTTGGAAATTTTGACACTTAGCCACAAACTCCGCTATGTCCTTCTTCATGCCCGTCCACCAATAAATTCATTTCAAATCTTGGTACATCTTGGTCACACGCAGATGAATGGAATATCGCGAACCATGGGATTCTATGAACAAATTCTGGATCAAGTCATCAACTCGAGGGACACATATCCTTCCTTTAAAACTGAGCACACCTTATGCATCAAGAGTGGTCTATTGTGCCTTACCCATCATAGTCTTCTTTGTAAGCTCATTCAAATTTTCATCCTCAAATTGTTTGACCTTGATCTCCTCAATGAACGTGGCACTAACCTTAATGCTAGCTAACACCCCACCTTTTTCTGATACGCCCAACTGCATGAATTTAGACTCCAAGGTCTGAGTTTCCTTAGCCAAGGGTCGGTTGGATACACTCAAGCAAGCTAGACTACCCATACTCATTGCTTTTCGACTCAAAGCGTTTGCCACTACATTAGCCTTACCCAGATGGTATTGAATTGTGACATCATAATCCTTAAGTAACTCCATCCACCTTCGTTGTCTCAAATTCATATCCTTTTGAGTGAATACATGTTTTAAACTGCGATGATCAATAAACACCTCACACTTAACCCTATAAAGATAATGTCGCCAGATCTTAAGAGAAAACACTACCGCTGCCAACTCTAAATCATGTGTTGGATAATTCCTCTCATGCACATTCAACTACCGTGATGCTTAAGCTTTGACATTCTTATCCTGCATCAACACCGCACCCAAACCAAAACATGAAGCATCACAATAAATAATAAAAAAAAATTTACCTTCCACCGGTAGTGCTAGAATAGGTGTTATGGTCAAGAGAGTCTTGAACTTTTGAAAGCTCTCCTCGCATTTTTCAGTCCGTTCAAATGGTATCTCCTTTTTGGTCAAATTTGTCAAGTGCGTGGCTATAGAAGCAAAGTTCTTCACAAATCGATGATAGTAGCTAGCGAGCCCCATAAAACTCCTAACTTCCATCACAGAGTTAGGCCGAACCCAATTCTTAACCGCCTCAATCTTTTGGGGATCTATCATTACCCCTTCTTTTGAAACTACATGCCCAAAAAATGCAGCCGAAATCAACCAAAATTCACACTTAGAAAATTTTGAATACAAACTTTGTTTCCCAAGAACACCCAGAAAAATACGAAGATGGTCGGCATGTTCTTCCTCACTTTTCGAGTAGACCAGAATGTCATCAATAAATACTATGACAAATGAATCAAGAAATGTTTGAACACCCCATTCATCAAACTCATAAAAGTTGCGGGTGTACTAGTCAATGTAAACGACATAACTAGAAACTCATAGTGCCCATAGTGGGTTCTAAACGTCGTCTTAGGCATATCCTCAGGCTTAATTTTTAACTGATGGTAACCAGACCTTAGATCAATCTTAGAGAAAACTGATGCATCTTGCAATTGGTCAAAAATATCATCTATTTGAGGCAATAGATACTTGTTTCAGATGGTGACCCTATTCAATTGTCGGTAATATGTACACATCCTTATACTACCATTTTTTTCTTAACAAACAAGACTGGAGCACCCCACGGGGAAGCACTAGGATGAACAAATCCTTTATCAAAAAGTTTTTGGATTTGAGCCTTAAGCTCTCTTAATTCTGCCGGAGCCATGCCATATAGAGGGATAGAAATGGGACGGGTACCAAGTTCCAATTCAATGCAGAAATCTATATCTCTATCCGTAGGCATACTAGGCAAATCAATAGGAAACACTTCTCTAAATTCTGACACCACAGGGATGGACTCAATAGATGGAGACTCAACCTCAACGTCCCTAATATGAGCCAAATAATCCAAACAACCCTACCCTACCAGTTTCCTAGCCCAAATGGAGGATATGATCTTGGCTTGATTAGGCTTGTACACCCCTTCCCACTCTAACTTTTCCCTTACCAGAATTTCTAGAGTCACAGACTTAGCATTACAATTAAGCACAACAAAATAGAGGGACAGCTAAGTCATGCCTAAGATTATGTCACACTCAGTTATATCCTAAATTACCAAATCAGCCCATGTCTAAAACCCATAAACAAGATAGGACAAGCACGATAGACATGAGTGACTATGACAGACTTTCCAACTAGGGCAGAAACATAGATGGGGGCATCAAGTATATTACAAATCATAGCAAATTCTGAGGCAAATCTCACGGACACATAAGAATAAGTAGAACCCGGATCAAATAACACATTAGCCATCTGGTCACATCTAAGAATAGTACATGTGATCACTGCATCAGATGCCTCCGCCTCGGTCTTACCCAGAAAGGCATAACACTGAGCCATGTCATCATGATTGGAGACTTCCCTGCTTAGCTGCACTATACCTCTGCCTGTATTACTATTTCCCCTACCTCCATGGCCTTGCTGATTCCTTCTTGCCCACCTTGTGGATGCCTTCGACCATTATTACTTTTTCCTCGGATACCACTGCTCTAGTATGCTGCTGCGCAGAATCTATCATGCGCGGGTGGGGACAATCTCTCCTCATGTGCCCAGGTCCTCCACAATTATAGCAAGAACGATCAAAAGATAGTCTGCTGCCCATCGAAGGTCCGGCTCCCTGGCTATCCTGAATCAAATTCTGAGGTGGACTTCTTGAGTAATTACCTGTAGAAGAGGGCATAACGGACTGAATTGGCCGGGCTGCAAGGGTTGGCCTCCCTAAACCTCTATAGTAAGATCCCTGAAAGTTGCCTGAATTTTTGGCTTTCTTAGCCAATGCCTTAGCCTGACCATCTCGCCTCACCCTCTCCACTTTCTTCACAAAATTTGTTACCTCATTGAAGCTTTTCCCCATAGAGGTCATATGAACAAACAATACCTACAACTCAGAATTTAGTCTTTTAACAAATAAGCATATCCTCTCTTCCTCAGTAGTCACCAATTGCGTAGCATATCTAGACAAAGCATGGAACTTGGCCTCATAAGCAGCCACAGACATACCACCTTGCTCCAAAGCCATGAACTCATCTTTCTTGCAATCTCTCAAAGTCCGAGGCACATAATTCTCCAAGAACAGAGCATGAAACTGGGTCTAAGTGATAGGGGGTAAAATTGAAGATCTGCATTCCACATCAGCTTTCCACCACTGCTTAGCCTCACCTTGAAGCTAAAAAGTCGCAAGGTCAACTCCATGGTGATGGACAATTCCTAACTTATGAAGCCTCTCATAACAATCTAGGATGAACTCGTAGGCTTCCTCACTCTCAGAACCATGGAACACAGGAGGTTTCAACTTCAAGAACTTAGTCAACATCTCATGCTCATTACCAGTCATAACAGGACCCAATAAGGGACGGAAGAAGGCATCAGTACCTACAGTTCCACTCACCTTGGGAGCAGTGATAGCAATAGGGGGATTGGAGGGAGCTTGAGTTGCTTGAATAGAGGGAAGCACTCCAGAACCAACAAATCCTTTCAAGAACGACATAATTTGTTGAGCTAACACTGGATATAAGATAGGAATACATATAGTCTCAGCCTGCACTTCTTCCTCTTGTCCAATATTCTTCTCCTCCTTAACCTCTACATTCTCCTCTACCTCTTCATGGTGTGCATGAGGGGCCTTAATTCTGGAAGCATCTCCAACCGCTTCTCCATCCCTAGTAGGCACCACCCTTCCTCTGCCTCTACCCCTAGCTCTTCCTCTACCCCTGCCTCGACCGTGACCTCTTGCTGCAAATTCCTTAGCTGGAGCATTGACGAGAGCTATGGGCCTGACACCGTTGAACCTAGTGTTAACCATCTAGGACAGAAGAGCGAAGGAGGTTAGATACCAATTCGAATCACCAAATACCAATTGGATCAAGTTATAGCACGAAAGGAGACAAGAGAAAATAGAGAAATTTCCTAAAGTCCTATAGCCTCCCTAAGAAAAGTACAAACGTCTCTGTACCGTTTCGTAAGACTCTACTAGATTCATTTTGGTACATCGAGATTAACAAACCTAGGCTCTGATACCAACTTTGTCACGACCCATACCATCATGAGTGGCACCCACACTAACCCTCCAGTGGGAAAACCATTACTACAACCCAAACTAACAAACTCAACTAAAACTAAGACATTGAAAGGTACAGAAACATGTTTAAATGTTAAGAAAAAGAAACAAGGAGTTCCCATAAACTCCAAACCAAGGTCTAATCAAAACAAATTCAAAAAATTACCTAGAACCTGAAGTCAATGCACCAAAACACCTAAAGTTCAACAAGTCTAAGAAAATGAGTACAACCCAACTAAACATAAGAATCCTAATACACTAGTCTAAGTCTAAAATTGGGACATAAACGAAAGAGAACTCATGGCAATCCGAAGAACTTGCTTACCCTTGAATTCGATGACGATCACTGATCTTCTAAGTGAGGTCTGTCAATAGCCATCAGAGGATGCCCTATACTCAACAAAGAAAGAGCAAGTGCAGTATCAGTACACAACCACAGTGTACTGGAAGGATCACGCGGCTATCCCACTAAGTGCAACATACATAAGCCATTACAACATAATAACAACATGCATATGATGTTTGTGTAATCAACAACACAACTTTCGATGCAAGTGTTTACGATTGTGCAATAGTATAATAACCCAACCAAGGGTTGGGGTAGTGTACCATAGGAGTGGGCGTGAAAAATAGTGGTTAAGCGCAAATGTGCTAAAGCTAATCGTAGCTAAAGATTTTCAAGAATGAATGCATAGAAAATTAAAGGGGGTGACACCAAAGTGTCAATTATCAATAGGGGTTTGTCACAAGTATAGCTAAAACAACAAAAATAAAGAGAAAATTCAAGTATGGTGAGAAGTTCTTGGGGAGTGACCGCAATATATATTGGTATAAATCATTGGGTACATGTTTTCGATAGGAAATTTGCAAGATAATAGTGACTAGGCTAAGCTTTAGATGGAAATAAGTTCCCTCTCGGGCAACTTACCCCGTTTCAAATGGGTTCCTCTCGGACACCCATTTGTCGCATGAAGGTCAGCCTATGCCTTACCCCACTCACTCTCTCGAGCTGAGTGTTAGGATATGGGACTAGGGCTCACCCTCTTGGGTTGAACCTCATGTTGACCCATTCCTTAGGCCATCAGTCTAGCGGTGTTAGTTTCGCGACCTCTCTCTTGAGCAAGCCAAAAACACATGGGTGGTTTTGTATTTGCAACTACAAACCCATTCAATTAAACCACAACCACTAGGTGAAATCACCATTAAAATATATTTAACCTATCAGCAAACAAGACCCAACAATAATATCAACACATATTTGTCAAATCACACCCCAAGAATGGGTGTTTTTAGCCACACATCAAGAAATAAGAAATTACACCTAAAATGATAACAAAATCAAATGGGTATAAGAGATTAAACCTTGATACAAGCAAAGGAGGAAGAATGGAGAAGACCCATTTCCGATTTGGGGAAGAGGGACTTTTTTCTTCAAGTTTGCCTAAAGAAAAACCCTCTCAAAACTTAGAGAAAAAAAATATGAAAACTAGTCTTCTCAGGTAAAATTAACAAAGATGTTCCTTTACTCTTTTGTTCCACACTTAAAATTAATGAAGAGTTTAACATTTATAGACTTCAGAAAATAGTGTTGGCAGATCGCTCGGCGAGGTTAGTAGTGAACACCGAATGACTTGGTGATTCACCCTTCTTCTAGTTCATCGCCGTTTGTACTTTTCCCTTGAGCATCTGTGCGTTATAAATCTTTGAGCGGTATACTTCTGCTTCATGGAACTGATCGGTGAAATGCCGACTGCTCTTTTCATCGCCTTTTTTATACTTCTCCTTCAAGGCTTCGCGTACTAGAACAAAGGGCAGAGTGCGTCCCTTCGGCAAATCGCCAAGTGGACTCGACAATCCTCAGGCCTTCGTTTTCTTGTTCTTTTTAGCCATTTTGTTCCTTTTTGCGAAGTAGTGTCCATGCTTTTCTTCAAACTTCAAATACCTGAAACTTAAGTGTTTTCATCAGATATTTAGACTAAATAAGCATTTGAGGACACTATTTCTATTAAAATAAAACCCTAAATGAATCCAATTTGTGGACCCATCAGCATACACCAAACATATACAATATCAATATCATTACGAATAACGATCAAGTTCACAGTTCCCAAATTACATAGTTATGTAAAGTCAATGGTCCTCTCATGGAACCCGCACCCAAACTATTAGTGTACTGGTATGTGGTACCCACTCCAAGTTAGCGTGTCGGATCGTGACATCCATTCCAATATTTATGCAGGTACGTGGCAATCGTTCCCAGTTAGTGTGTCCGAACGCAACACCCGATCCATTCAACAAGCCACAATCACAATCACAAGCATATTCTCATAATCATACAATCAAGTCATGATTCATGGCATTCAATCATTCAACTATCCTTATTTACGATTTATGTGATCAATAATGCAACATTCGTATACATACATGTATCATAATGAAGCAAGAACAAACATATATCACACAACATGAAATCACAATCATCACCTACCTCAAACAAAGCTTGAATCCCCTAAGAAACTTGATTTTTCCCTTTTTAGACTCTTTTCGCTTGCTCTTGGTCTTCAAACAATCAATATAACACGGGAATCAATAAACGATGTCTAATTACCCGGATTAAAATCAACACTATGAACCCTAGATTCACCCCCATGAACCAAATATCCAAATTAGGGCTTTTCCCCACCATCAAAACAGTTCTGAAACCCTTCCCCAATAATAATCACCCAAGAAACTGAGTTCTATGGATTGAAAAATGGATTTGGGGAGTGAAAACCTTACATTTAGCCTCAAGAATGGTGGAAAACTGTCAAGAAAACACTGGGGTCATTCCTTAGCTCTCAAAGTAAAAAAATACAGAATAAAACATTTTTGGTGTTTATTTTTGAATTAAGTCGCGCTTGTCACGCCACTACGGTCCTCACCCCACTACAGTAGCCCCGCCTTGAGAGAAATAATCCCACCACAATGGCTTGTATGGAACGAGTAAGCAAATTTAAGAATTCCCAAACCTCCATTTCACAACACACCTTTATCCCATGATACTCAAAACTACCCTGTCATGCTAAGAGCGATTTCGGAAGTTCTACTCGCCCGAATTCAATTTCGTAAAGTCGTTAGCTATGTACTCATACAATCAAATTCATAATTAGATCACCCATTTGTTACCAGATTTCTCTAGACCTTACTGGCTCCCATTTTGTCCAAATCTGGAATAGGTTAGGAAATTTCAAGTTACTACCAAAAATATTTCTGGCCCAAAAGTTTTCCCCATTGGCTTTTCTATAACGACGCAAACCGGTCATTACAATTTCATTATAGAACAAAAGCAAAAAGAAATGCATATTTTTCTTGCTCATGTATATCTTTTTTTATGTTCTTTGTACTTATAATTTACATGTACATTAACTTCATATTTAAGAATGAATGTGATAGAATGTTTACTCTCTTTTTTTCCTTTGGAAAAGAAGAAGATGAAACATATATCACTAGATTAATGATGGAAAAGTTATGTATGAAGAGACAATTAAATTCTATATAAAAATAGTAGTTATGTTTATAAATATTCTGATTTTCAAAATATAAATAAGACTTTTTACAACTTAATTTTTAATATTTATAATTAAATAATTAGTTTAAAGTGTTTGTTGATAAAAATCTAATACAATATTTTGAACACATTAGTTATTATTATCATGAGATTCAAAAGGAAAAGTAAAATATTGAAAGATTTTTTATTCTTTCGGTTAAAGTTAATCTTACACCATTTTTTATACAAAAAGTAAATAATCTCCTATCAAACTTTTAATTAAATAAACATTAACATTGCACTATTGTTTGCATATGATTAATCTCAAGCAATCTTTTAATATTTTCCCTTTTGTTTTACAGGCTCATTTTTTGACTTATAAATAGAGTTTTTTTAATTAAATTCTCATATTATTATCTCAGTGCATTCACTTGGGAGGTCATGAAATTGGAGTGTCACAATTAGTAGTGAGACAAAGTAAGAAACCCCAATTACACACATTTTATAAAAAAGAACTCAAATTATATTATTTAATAATATTTAATTTTGTAAGAAAAAATACTCATTAATATAGGTTACACGCGTAAAGCGCGTGCCAGAAACTAGCTAATATAAATATGTTAACTGATGTAAGTTTGATTTAAATTTGAAGTTGCCAGAGCAAAACTTGGTATTTTTCTATTATATAGAAATGAGAAGTTGAAGAAGATCATGTCACGACCCGAGTCTACACCCTCGACGTGGACAGCACTCGAGAACCATTGATGGTCCCCAAGCGAACCCTCATCCCGATTGACTACAAGCGGAAGACTAACTCAAGCACACAAAAGCTCAAAACTGAATTAAATTCAATAAACTCAAATACTCAACTTTAAAATAGTATGAACAATACTCAATAGATAATTCAGAGTTTGTAAAAACAACTCAAAGAAGATACACATTGAAAACTATTCAACTTTGTCTATCTTTGAAGCCTCTACTATTACAGAAGGATATCGGGACAAGACCCACAACATCTCAAAACTACTAACTGTAATATAAAGGTCAAGTCCTCCAGAATATAAGAGGCTCACCAAAGCTGACTGGAAACTGCAAGTGGTATCAACGAAGATTCGGTTGATGACCCTAGATGCAGACCAAATGGCGTTAGTACGTGGAATGTACGAGCATGTAAGGGGAATTCTAAAGCATAAACATAAGCTTGAACTGATGGAAAAGAAACATACTTACCTCTTCTCAACTCACTCAAATCAACTCAATTCAACTCAACTCAATGAAACATAGTTCACCTCAACTCAACTCAATGAAACATAGTTCACCTCAACTCAACAATAAAGTACTCAACTCAGTGAAACATAGTTCAACTCAACTCAGTTAAACATAGTTCAACTCAACTCAGAGAAATAGGGCTCAACTCGATAATAAGATGCGCAACTCTGTGAATCATAGTTCAACTCAACTCAGAGAAATAGCGCTCAACTTAATAATAAGATACTCAACTATGGATACTCAAGGATAAAGCAACAATACAAGATGCAATCTATGGAAAGCTGTAAAACAATAGATAGCAACTCAATTGTATGTAAAAACACAATAATAACTCATTTGTATGTAAAAATACAATAATAACTCTTATTTTGGAGATTATCTAACCGACAACCATTACTATGAGCTATGTGATGATACATCATCTTGCCCACGTTGTCAGACTTGTCCTATACCTTATCAAGGTATAAAAGTCCTCAACTAAGTGGATCCACTAGTCTATGTTTAAAAAGCAATAAGGAATCATCTAGAAAGTATGACCCTTTCTACCCACGTTAGCTATATGGTTTATGGGGGTTGTGAGTTGTTTGAACTCTCCCCCATATCTGTGCTTAATACTACTCCCAAAAATATACTTAGCTCATATTTTTTTAAAAAAAAATATTTCCTCTTCCTCAACTTTGAGATTATTACTCAAAAGGTTTCTCGTAAAAGAGATAGTACTCAAAACTCCTCATGAACTCGTTTGGAAATTGGTGTTTCCTCTCATCTTAAATATAAAAGCATTTACTCTTGGGAATACTTAGTTTCCATAAATCATTTTTTTTAAAAAATGAACTCAACTTTACTCATCCTCAAACTCAAGTACTCAAGTCTTAAAATAAATTATAAATAATTGTAAAAGACTTCTCAAACTATGGTTCATGCCAAATTATTGACGTGAACGACTCAATTCAAGTTTTTCAATAACCATATATATAACTCATTACTTTGAACTCAACAACTCCAGAATTCAAGGACTCAATGATACTATTCATCTCAAGACTACTCGACTCATAGGGTTCATGAGGAATTATGGGCATGAAAAAATCAAATCAAGGACCTTCATGGGTAAAATGTAGTAGTCCCATGATTAGGAATATATTCTCAAAAGGATTAGGAACTCAATACTCAAGACTTAGAACTTGAAGATACTACTCCTCTCAAAGATACTCAAATTATGGAGTTCATGCGGAATTTATAGGCATAAACGACTCGACTCAAGTCTAAGTAACAATATAGAACTCATGTGTACGACTCTTCTCATCCTCATACTTACTTCCTCAGAACTTATCTCAAATCGATAGTTGATCACAAAGGACTCACAATTTAACTCAAAGACTTTCTTGAACTCTACTCTTAACTCTTCCTTGAATTTAAATTATGAATTCAAGGATCATGATTTGATATATAGGATTTCTTGATGATTAGATGTAGTTTGGATAGTAAAAATCAGTAAGAGAGCGAAGACATGTTTTGAAAGAACGAATACGAAAACGAAGAATGGAGCCGGAAAAGACCTGACGTCCTTGGAACAGCAGTGGCGCGCCGCGCCAGCCCTCAGTTGATTGAAGCTGGTCTGGGGTGCACTGCAGGCGCAACAAGGAAGTACCACCCCAGCCATGTTCCAGACAAATTCGATGAATTTTCTCTTTAATTTTCCAGTCCTACCTCATCTAAACTCTAATGAGTTCCTCCAAATTATTTTAAATTCATATACTAAACACACTTAGATAGAAACCCCAATCAAAACCTACCAAAACAATCACTCATTCACAAGATCCTCACCTCAAAAACTCACGAGACCTCATTAACAAGGAATGAAGCTAAAACCTCAAGAACTCTTCAAGAATTTAAAACATTCAACCTCAAGAACGAAACTTTGAAATAAAATTCACATGATTGGCGTGTGGGTGAACGAACCCAACACTATGAGAGCTTACATATATCAAAAAACTAGATTCTTGGCAAAATCTTTGTAATTCCTCGTATTCTAAAATAGACCTTAAAAATGATTTCCAGAAGTTGCAGGTGCAACTCACGAACGCCACCCACGGACCGTAGGGTGACCCATGACCCATTTTCGTGGTCCGTGGTTCCCATCTGCAACCCCCTCCAGAACTCAGCCCCAAATTCTCTAAGGGTCGACCCACGGTTGGACCCACGGACCATAGGTAAGACCAAAGACCGTGGTCCATATTCATGGATCAGACTCCTAGGAAACAGCCTCCAGTGATGATCGATGGTTGACCAGCACTGAACGTCAGTCATCGATGGTCAGTCAGTCCCGTCCGTCAGTCACTCCGGCATCAGTTAAGTCGGGGGTCTTTTGGTCTTTTCCTATTTCATTGGACCCCTAAACTATGTCATTTTAACCCTAAACTACATGGTTTTAGTTAGTTTTATCCTAGAAACATAACTAGAACTTACCTAACTCAGATCATTCATCAAGACTTAAAAAGTTAGAATGCTAAGAGGAGAAAGAAGTCAAGAACCCTAGTTCAAGAACACAGCAAGTTTCCTCTAGTTCCTGTCCTAAAATTGAAGGATTTCTCTGTGGAATTCGCCACCAGGTATGTGGGATTTCACTAGTGGGTTCTTTTCTCCCACTAGGTCCCTAGAATTCAGTCAGATTCTTGATTCCCTATTATTAACTAGACCTAGGGTTTCTATGATTTTAGCATATCGGTATAAATTAGTTATTTACAGGTTCCAAATCAGATTATCATGTGATTACTTGGTTTCTAGCATAAATTTCAGAACCCTAGTTATGTAGTTCTTTAGTTCTTGAATTACACATGCTAGGTCAGATATTTTAGTATTTCAGATATACATGCCTCAGTTTAGAATGTGTCATTATCAGTATATTTATGTGCATTCTCAGTTTGTATGTCAGTTTTGAGCTATCTAGTATATTACAGAAATTCAGTCTTAATGTGTTAAATGTTTAATCTACTGGGAGTAGCATAATACCGAGTTGGACTAGGGTGAGTCCCCATATAATCCCAGAACTACGAGCCACGTAGGTTGTAAGTTCCCTCTATGGGCATCATTTTAGTGATCACGCCAGCATGCCTCTACACCTTTGGCCAGGTGTATTGGGTCCTCTCGATAGGGTGTATACATCGGACTCCACATTTAGCTCATGTGGTTTTATGTCGCTTATTAGAAGCTCCCACAATTCCGTCAGACTCTATTGCATTGACCACATTTCAGTACAGTCAGTTTTAAGTATCATCATGTTATAAAAGTGGTCTTTGTATTTAGTTAGTTCAGTATTCAGTATATATATCATGTTCAAATTATATTCTTGCTTTATTGCTTGTTTAGTTATATGTTTATTTCAGCTTTACTCTATCATGCATGCTCAGTACCTTTAAAGTAATGACGTATACTCTGTGCTACATCTTCTCGTGATATAGGTTTAGGTCCTCAGCAGTCAGATCACATATAGATCGGTTTTCGATCTCTGGTTCAACAACATCAGTGGTGAGCCCTCATTCTCCGAGGACAATAGTCATGTTATTTACTTCAGTATTTCAGTCTTTTAGTTTCAGTTTTGCTAGATTTAGCTGGGGCATGTCCCAGCACTTCTAGTCAGTTAGAGGCCATTTTCATACATAATTAGATTCAACTTAGAATTTGAGTTTGATATCTCTTTTGTATTAAACTCTCAGATTTTCATTTATTCAGTTTTAGTATATGGGTATTCCCCATCATTTCATATTATCTCATGATTTAAGCTTCCGCATCAGTTTTGTTATCATAGTATGCTTATGTTATGCCAGCAGGGTTAGCTTGTGGTTACTCGTGATCCTATGTCCCGTGTACGCGTCTTGGGGTAGCTCGGGGTGTGACAAACTTGGTATCAAAGCACTAGGTTTAACTGTCCTAGAATGTCTGAAAGGTCATGCTAAGTAGAGTCCGTTTCATAGATGTGTAGTGTGCACCATATCTGATGAGAGGGAGGTAACAAAGTGATTTAGGAAAAATCTTCATTTTTCTTGTTACTCATATCGTGTGTAAGGTATGATCTAATTCCTCATTCTAACTCGACGTTCTACATTTCAGTGATCATGCCTCCTCATAGAGCTAACACCAGGAATGTGAATGTTAGGATCGCAAATACAGCTCCTCCAGTCCCAGATCAAGAAGTTTCGAATGCAGAGTTCAAGAACGCTATTCAGATGTTGGCTCACAGTGTGGCTAACTTGAACAAGCAGTGGGTTCCAGGTCAGGCAGATGCTAATGTGGAGTCAGTTGCAGCCAGAATGCGAGATTTTGTTAGGATGAATCCGCCAGAGTTCTTAGGAACGCAGATTGGTAAGGATGCCCAGAACTTTATTAATAAGGTCAAGAAGATCTTTGAAGTGATGCAGGTAATTGGGAATGATCGGGTTGAGTTAGCATCTTACCAACTTAAGGATGTGGCTCATACCTGGTATACTAAGTGGAAAGATAACAGGGGTACAAATGCAGCTCGGATCACTTGGGATTGCTTTAGTGAGACCTTTCTGGACAGGTTCTTCCTAAGAGAGTTAAGAGAGGCAAAAGCTCAGGAATTTATGAACTTAAGACAAGGTAGCATGACAGTCCAAGAGTATGGGCTCAAGTTTACCCAACTCTCCAGGTATGCTCCTCAAATAGTTGTTGATTCCAGGGCCCAAATGAATAATTTTCTATATGAAGTGTCACACTTGGTGAAGATAGAGTGTAGGAATGCCATGTTACTTAAAGATATGAGCATCTCTAGGCTTATGACTCACGCTTAGGGAACATGCCAAGGAGAATAAGAATGCTCGGACTGGGAACTAAGACTATTCTCAACAGAAATCGGGTGGTGGTAATCGCTCACAATTTCAGCAGAAGTCTTCAACTCCAGCACCTTCATCAGCTAGTTTTCCATCCTCCAAATTCTATTATGTTCAGAAGAGTAGGGCATCGGGCTCTAAGTCTCAGAGAAGTGTTTCAGGTACCAAAACCTACCTAACTTGTCCTAATTGTGGTAAGAACCATCCGAGTGAGTACCTTATAGGAAGAGAAGGATGTTTTGCGTGTGGTTAGTCTGGTCACATGTTGAAAGATTGTCCTTCTAGACAAGGTTAAGGAGGTAACAATGGTAGAGCTCAGTCTACACCTTTGGCAGCACCAGCAGGTCACCCGACTCAGTAGGGTAACTCATCTAGTACAAGTGGTGGATAGTACCAAAACAAGTTATATGCTCTTCAGGCTCACCAGGATCAGGAAGACTGGTATGTTACAAGTCTTTGACTTAGATGTGTAGTCACTGGTATGTTACCGGTACGTTACGAGTCTTTGACTTAGATGTGTATGCTTTGTTAGATCTATGGGCTACTCTTTCCTTTGAAACTCCTTATAGTCAAATTCGATGTTAGTCCAGAAACTCTTTCAAAACCTTTCTCAGTCTCTACTCTAGTCGGTGACCCAGTTATAGCTAGACGGGTATACAGAAATTTTCCTATCACAGTCTCCCAAAACGTCACCTCAACAGACCTTGTAGAGTTAAAAATGGTAGACCTCGACGTCGTTCTAGGCATGGATTAGTTACATTCCTGTTATGCCTCAGTCGATTGTAGAACTAGGATCATTCATTTTTTGTTTCCAGAAGAGCCAATCTTAGAATATAAGGGTAGTAGTTTAGTGCCTACAGGTCGATTTATTTCTTACCTTAAGGCCAAAAAGATGATTTCTAAGGGTTATCTCTATCATCTAGTTCTGGTTAAGGATTCAAGCTCCAAAACCCCAACTCTTGAGTCAATTCTCATAGTTAACAAGTTCTCAAAAGTGTTTCCAGAAGATTTTCTCGGAGTTCCTCCCAATAGGAAAATCGACTTTGAAATTGATCTCTTTCCAGATACCCAACCTATCTCTATTCCTCCTTACAGAATGGTTCCAGCTGAGCTTAAGGAATTGAAAGAGCAGTTGAAAGACCATCTAGATAAGGGCTTTATCAGACCTAGTATTTCCCCATAGGGGTGCACCAGTGTTGTTCATGAAGAAGAAAAATGGTTCTCTCAGAATGTGCATTGACTATAGGCAGTTGAACAAGGTCACAATCAAGAATAAGCATCCCATCCCCAGGATTGATGACTTGTTTAACCAACTTTATGGTGCAAGTAATTTCTCAAAGATAGACCTTAGATCAGGTTATCATCAACTCAAAGTCAGAGATAGTGACATTCCGAAGACAGCCTTCAGAACTCGGTATGGTCATTATGAATTTGTAATTATGTCATTTAGACTAACCAATGCTCCTACAGGTTTCATGAATTTGATTAAAGAGTGTTCAAGCAGTACTTGGACTTTTTCGTTATCGTCTTTATTGATGATATCCTCATTTACTCCAGGAATAAGGAAGAACATGCAAATCATTTGAGGGTTGCACTGCAAACTCTTAAAGATCGCCAGTTATTTGTTAAGTTTAGCAAATGTGAGTTTTTGTTGCAATCCGTTGCTTTCCTTGGTCACATTGTGTCTAGCGAAGGGATCCGAGTGGATTCTCAAAAAATAGCAGCAGTGAAACAATGGCCCAGACCTACTGATATATCGTGAGTTTACAGTATTTTTAATACATCGCACTTAAGAGTTTTGTGTGTTTAGGCCATTTTGTATTGATTTTTATGTATTTTTATCATGATTGCAGGAAATTTATCCAGGCGTGGAAACTAAGAGACACAGCTGAAGAATGTTGATGAGTCCATAAATTAGACTCATTTAGGGTTATATTTTAATAGAAATTGTGTCCTCAAATGCTTATTTTATCTCAATATCTGATGAAAATCCTTAAGTTTCAGGTAATTGAAGTTTGAAGGAAAGCATGGAGACTACATCGCAAAAAGGAACGAAAAGGCTGAAAAGAACAAAGAAATAAAGGCTTGAGGATCGCCAAGTCCACTTGGTGAGTCGTCGAAGGATCTTACTTCACCTTTTGTTCCAGTGTGCTGAGCCCTGAAGGGAAGGATCAAGTCGGTGGAAAAAGGGAGCAGTCAACATATCACCGAGAAGTTCTACGAAGCAGTTCCATGTCGCCTAATGACCCAATGCATGACGATACTGAAGGATGGTGCAAGACAATGATGAACTACACCAAAAGGTGAATCACCAGGTTGATCAGCGATTCCGACTAACAACGCCGAATGATCCGCTGCAGCACAAATAAGTGAAAACTATAAATACTAGTTAGAGTTATAGGTTTAAGTGTCGAACAATTGTTATAATTTTCATATAGAATAGTACTTTTTGATATTTTTTTCTTTGAGTTTGAGAGGGTTTTGAAAACTTGAAGAACAAGAGGGTTTCATCTCTAAGGATTTGGACTTGGGTCTCTTGGATTTTTCATTCTTGGCATGTAACAGGACTTAAATCTTCATACCTATTTAAATGCAAGCTCATTTAGGTATAAATTTCTATATCTTGATGTGTGGCTAAAAACTTGGGGTGCGATTTTGTGAATATGGGTTAGATTAGTTTTTGGGTCTTACTTGATGATAGTCTATTCGTAGTTTAAATGTGATTTCGTTTAGTGGTTGTGGATGAACTTAATAAGGTTGTAGTTGCAAATATAGTCTCATATACGTGTTTTTAGTTTGCTCGAGAGAGAGGTCGTAAAACTAAGACCAATAAATTGATGGCCAGTTTGAGTGGGTCGACATCAGGTTCAGCTCGAGAGAGTGAACCCTAGTCCCATCTCCACACACTCAGCTTGAGAGAGTGAATGGGTTAAGGCGGAGGCTGTTCTTCATGCGACAAGTGGGTGTCCGAGAGGAACCCGCTTGAAACGGGGTAGGTTGCTCAAGAGAGAGCTTATCCCCTTTAAAGTCTAGCCTAGTCACAAATACTCAATGAATTTACTATCAAAAGCATGTACCCAATGATCTAGTTTATCCCGTATTCCTATCACATCCCAAGAATCCCCATCTCATTGCTTAGAAATCCTTGTTTATTTTTTTGTTTTAACTTACTTGCGACAAAACCCCCATTGTTAATTGACACTATTGTGTCCTCCTTTAATTTACAATGTTTTTAATCGTTAATGTCTTTAGCTACTACTAGTTAGAACTAAATTTTATTTCTCTAATTCTCAAAACCACTCTCTTGGGAATGATCTCAACCCTTGGTTGGGTTATTAAACTATTGTACGACCGTAGACACTTGCATCGGAAGTTGTGTCTTGATTATGCAAACATCAAAATGGCACTGCTGCCAGGAATGGTGTTATTTGAGAATTCTTAGAGTAGTAGAATTTTTGTTCTTCTTATTTGTAGTTTACTGACTTAAGTTGTAGTTTTGTTTTTCTTGTCTGTATTGAAGCAGAGGAAGTGAGTAGGGCGAGCAACACTCGGGAGCTAATGGAGTTTCCTCCATTAGAGGTAGTGACGTTTCGGGATCGTATCCTCACCTTCAAGTAATTGGAAGGTGAACGGATCCAAAAGTCATGGGCAATGTTTAATGAACTGATCAATTAGTACCCAAATCATGACATTCCCGACATAACTCTCCTTGACTATTTCTACAGAAGTCTTGGTCCTAGAAACAAGAGGTTGGTCGACCAACTCATTTCAGGAGGCATTGCAAAATAGCCATATGTAATAGCAACTCAATTGCTTAATCAAATGGCTAAAACAAACCAAGAAGTAGAAAATGACTTCATGTTGGCCGCCCTAATGACTCAGATGGATGAGTTGACCAAAAAGATAGTGAAGATCGAAGTCCAGTGTAAGAGGAAGGATAAATACATCCCTCCTCATGAGCGAAGAAGTCTCAAGGACAATGACATTAAACGTCTTGAGGGAATGCTCTCCACAAGGTGACTGAGCAAGATAGAGAGCTGGAAGGAATGAAGGAAGACATTAAAGGAATGAAGCGGATAATTTGGTCTCATTCCAGAGTTGTCCAGCTGCTCGAGAACCTCATGGGTTATGCGTTGCTCGATCTCCACTCACAATAAAATAGGGGGTTTCCTAGTGATATACGGCTAACCCCAAAAATAGAGTTTGAGTGCTGACTTGCGTCGTGCCACGACGTTAACTAAGGCTCTTTGGGAGGCAACCCAAAACCCTTGTTCTTATTTTGAGTTTATAAATAATGGTGTGTTGATTGTGTAGGTTTAAGTGGGAAAGCGTTTGAAAAGTGCAGTTGGGCGAAAGAATGACCTAGTTGGCACATCGCCGGAAGGGTCGGCGTACCCAATTGAATCCGCCGTTTGGCTCAAAATCATAGTAATTTGGACCTGTAAAACTCAGAGAGCCAAGGAGAAATTTGGCGAATTGCCAACCAGGTCTGCGATCCCGATGCAGACTGCCGTTTGGATCGTCACATTTAATGGGCGTGTCGCCAAGTACGTAGGCGAACATAACTAATATCGCCGAATGGGCATGAACCGGATGGTATATCGGGTCAAAGGGTTTGAAATTTCAATTTCCCTTACTTTCTAACCTCACAAAATCGCATTTATAGTTTTGCATCTTTGTGAGTATTTTAGTCAACGGTTTGTGCTCAGAATTGGATTACTTTGCTACCTAACATTTCAATTTGTATTAATCATCATCTAAGGTTAGTTTCCAAACCCCGAGCTATTTTTAAGAATCTTTTACTCAATTTCAATACGCATATCTTGTTGTCGTGTGTCGGGCCTATCTGGTAGGATTAGAATGTTGAATGCATATCGTAAGTCTAGAATCTTGCCTGTTGTATCTTAATTTTTGAAATTTTGTATGCTTGTGCGTTGAAATGAGTCAAATCGTGGGTTGTGCATGATTGTCACTGGGTCTAAGCCTAATTTGAGTTATGCATGCCTTAATTTTATTTTTGGGGGTTGCGGGGTTGAATTTGGGAAGTTGGCTCAAAAGCAGGCACGTTGGGTCATTTGCCGAGCTGGATCGAGCTCGCTGAATCACTCAACGGTTTGCCTTAAATTCCCATCTCGCTTTTAATTTAATGCCAAATATGATGTTGAATTTTGTAACTTTCGGCAATATGCATGATGTCACCGAACGCATTTGGCGCCTTGCCAAAAGACTTCCTGTTCACTGTCTGCACCCTTGTATTCTTTATGCATTGCACTTAGCGAACCACCTAAGTAGTTGCGCGCTTTGCGAACTAGTACGGCGAAGTGATTCTGCAATTAAACTGCCTTGCCTTTGTCTGAATACTCTCTAACTTTTTCTCAAAGCTTCGCAGAAATGGCTAGACCAAAAGTAGCTTGAAGAGATATGCCACCCCGACAAACAAGAGCGAAAAATTTCAGGAAAAATACAAAGGCAACAAATCCTCCCAAAATGGATAATGGGGGCAAGAAGCCCAGTGCTAGCAAGAGAAAAAATCCCTGAGACCCCACTATTCCCTGGTGGAGACATGAATTTTTCACAGCTATCCACTCCTTTTTGGCAGCTCATGACTTGGACAATCTTAGTAAGTCAGTTGCCGTTGAATCTTCTGAAGAAGCTCCGGGGGCCATTATCAAATTCTAGGCTAACACATCAGGCAAAGACGCCCAGGCAGATGGAGCAACGGATTTGCTAGGATCACCTCTTTACCTCCCTCTCTGTCTTTTTTTATTTTACATTTTGGATTCTGTGTTATTTGCATTTGAGGACAAATGTTTTTATTTGTGGTGGGTGAGGCCCACCTTTGTGTGCTATTGTTGTTTGTGCTGTGTATACTTGGGCTTTGTGCTTAAATTATGTTAAATATTGCTTCTTATGGATGTTTAAGCTTGTGGCTCCTTTTATTTTAACTTGCAAAAAGATTTTGACCAGTCTGAAAATTTCTGCCACCTCTCGTGTGTTGAATGTGGTTGTTCCTTGGCAAATTTGAGTCTCAATTTCGATCAATATCGATGACTTGAATAGTGCTCTCAATCAAACGAACATGAATGTACGGCTACGATGAGGCCAAATAAAGTTGCATACACAATATGTGAACTTTTTGCATTTTGTTGTGATTAGCCATTTATCAAATCGATTCACTTGTGATAATCATTGCATACTAGTGAAAGTTTGAAGTCTTGTTTGAGTGTAGTGTCAATGTCTAATGTGATGAGCTTACTTGAACCATGCATGATAGATCCTAGAATTTGCCCCGTTGGTCCGGTCAACTAACTGATGCTATCTCTTGATATGATCTAAGGCAACTTCTAAGAGTGTGAGCCAATATGACATATACCTCTTTTGTGACCTACCCTGTGAGCGTGTGATTCTCTTTAGAACACCCCTTGATCCTTACCCTTCTTTGAAAGAAACTTGATGAAATCATAACCTTTCTTTATCCATTACCTATAATCCTCATAAAGTTGTGGTTAGTTGAATAGCCAACTTAGGCCAAAGGCCTAAGTTAGGGGTGTGGTGAGAAGAAAAGGGCAAGTCAAGAAGTGCAAGGAAAGTCTCCTCTTACCTATGTTTTTGTGAAAAATGGAACCCCTCCATATAAAAAAAAAAAAGAGAAAAGAAAAAGAATGAAAAAGAAAGTAGTGGAATAAAGTGCAAAAGAAATGGGATTTTCAAACAATCCATGGAAAGTTAATAGGATGCCTTATGAGTACGAAAGAAAATGATAAAGGAAAAGGAAATGAGGTCTTGTGAGCACCACATTTCATGAGGATAAAAGTCACTAAGCCTAAATGAACATACCTTTGCATTCAGCCCCATTACAAGCCTTGAAAAGACCTTCATGATCTTGAGTAAGCTGAAACAAATGTTGATTGAAAAATACGGGCAAACCTATGGGTGAAAGCATGCATTGTGTTCATCTTTATGAGTGTGAGCGTTGTATCTAATTCCGAAGCGTTAAACTGCAAACCATTATGTGAATATGGAATCATTCCTTCTGTGAGAGCATTTGAACACTTTGGTTGAGCTTGAACTTGCATTTGAAGCAAGTATTGTGACCATGAGGTTCTTTGATATGGTGAGTCACAACTTGAATCTTTGAGTGCACATTTGATCTTTGCATAAGTCATGATTGAGTCTTGTGTAGCACTGTTTGAGACACGTTTTTTGAACGACTAAACTTCAGTTTGCTTGAGGACAAGCAAAAGTGTAAGTTGGGGTGTTGATGAGTCCACAAATTAGACTCATTTAGGGCTATATTTTAATAGAAATTGTGTCCTCAAATGCTTATTTTATCTCAATATCTGATGAAAACCCTTAAGTTTCATGTATTTGAAGTTTGAAGGAAAGCATGGACACTACATTGCAAAAAGGAACGAAAAGGCTGAAAAGAACGAAGAAATGAAGGCCTAAGGATCGCCGAGTCCATTTGGCGAGTCGTCGAGGGGTCTTACTTCGCCTTTTGTTCCAGTGTGCTGAGCCCTGAAGGAAAGAATCAAGTCAGCGGAAAAAGGGAGCAGTCGATGTATTGCCGAGAAGTTCTGTGAAACAGTACCATGTAGCCAAATGACCCAGCACATGACGATGTGAAAGAATGGTGCAAGATGGCGAGGAACTACACCAAAAGGCGAATCGTCAAGTTGATCGGCTATTCCGACTAACAACGCCGAATGATCCGGTGCTGCACAAATTAGTGAAAACTATAAATACTAGTTAGAGTTGTAGTTTTAAATCTCAAACAATTATTATAATTTTCATATAGAATAGTACTTTTTGATATTTTTTCTCTGAGTTTGAGAGGGTTTTGAAAACTTGAAGAACAAGAGGGTTTCATCTCCAAGGATTTGAACTTGGGTCTCTTGTATTCTTCATTCTTGGCCTGTAACAAGACTTAAATCTTCATACCCATTTGAATGCAAACTCATTTAGGTATAAATTTCTATCTCTTGATGTGTGGCTAAAAACCCCAATTCTTGGGGTGTGATTTTGTGAACATAGGGTAGATTAGTTGTTGGGTCTTGCTTGTTGATAGTCTATTCGTAGTTTAAATGTGATTTCGTTTAGTGGTTGTGGATGAACTTAATGAGGTTGTAGTTGCAAATATAGTCTCATATATGTGTTTTCGGCTTGCTCGAGAGAGAGGTCGTAAAACTAAGACCAATAAATTGATGGCCAGTGCGAGTGGGTCGACATAAGGTTCAGATCGAGAGAGTGAACCCTAGTCCCATGACCACACACTCAGCTCGAGAGAGTAAGGGGGCTAAGGCAGAGGCTATTCTTCATACAGCAAGTGGGTGTCCAAGAGGAACCCGCTTGAAACGGGGTAAGTTGCTCGAGAGAGAGTTTATCCCCTTTAAAGTCGAGACTAGTCACAAATAATCAATGAATTTACTATCAAAAGCATGTACCCAATGATTTAGTCTATCTCGTATTCCTATCACATCCCAAGAATCCCCCTCTCATTACTTATAAATCCTTGTTTATTTTGTTGTTTTTACTTACTTGTGACAAAACCCCCATTGTTAATTGACATTCTTGTGTCCCCCTTTAATTTACAATGTTTTAAATCATTAATGTCTTTCGCTACAACTAGTTAGAACTAAATTTTATTTCTTTATTAATTATCAAAACCACTCTCTTGGGAATGATCCCAACCCTTGGTTGGGTTACTAAACTGTTGTACAATCGTAGACACTTGCAACGCAAGTTGTGTCTTGATTACACAAACATCAAATGTGCAGAAAAGGGACTCTACGAAGGTGGTCCACGGACCATAGGTCCATTCACGCTCCGTAGATAGTAGTCGTAGATGGGCAGGCAAGGCATTAAAGGAGATCAGGGAATTCTTGACCAAGTGTGGAACTACGATTGCAATCGACAGATCGTAGATTGATCTATGGATCGTACTGTTGATCCTTCAAATGATTCAGAGAAGGGGTTCCAGTACCCCTGATTTTGAAGATTCTAAATGTGGAGCTACGGAGGAGGATCTACGGACCCTGGATCAAACCACGGTCCGTACTATTGATCCGTCGTTTGCATCAAAGATGATGATGTTTTGGAAGCTGAAAATTTGCCTAAGTCCTAAGTCACGAAAGTGACCTATGGATCGTAGGTCAATCCACGTTCCGTAAGTCAGTGTCATAGATCGAAAACGCGTCCTGAAACATTATTTTCTTATTTTGTTTCCTTTTTAGTTAGGACTTGTTTTTCTATATATAGGGCATGTAAACCTCATTTTTGGGGTTAGACTTTATTACTTTTATTCTAGTTTTTGACTTGGGAGATTAACTTGCAACTTTTGCAATTCTTAATTTCCTAAGTTCATTTTGAAGATTTTGGTTTGGAAATTCAAGTTGAAATTCTGGGTTTATTCTTCTCATTACGTAAGTTCATGATTTCTTCATATTAAAATATTAATTGTGTTCTTGCTATTATGGGTAACTAAATCCACAACTAGGGTTGTGGGAACCATGAGCGATTAACAACGTATGAATAAACTAAGTAATTATTGAATAGCTATATTGCATGCATTGATAATTCTTTCTCTAAGAAATCTTTTTAACGGTGGCCAACGTTAGGACTCACCTTGTTGCTACCTGCCGGACCAAGAAAGTAGTTAATAAGAAAAGAATTATCAACATAAATTTAGTGTGATACTATCTAATAGTCTAGTGTCAATTGGTGCGAGGGTGAAAACTAAGCCATACATTGATGTGGTGTCTAATATGAGGTAAAGGTAAGGATTAGTAAATTATACACATGTAGCCGAACCAAGGTACGGGATGAAATTCTCTAGTTGCAGGACCAAGGAATTAGAGATACCTAACTTATCACTTTGCATGTAATACACTAGGAAAGGATTACTATTACTAGGATTACCGCGTTATGAGCTTATGGGGAACACATACACCCTAGTTTCTCTCTCATCTTGATAATGACTAAAGTTTAAATCTTGCTCATTGATTACTTACATAATTTCCTAAATTTGTTTCACAAATCTCCCGCCCCCCCCCCCTTTCTCTTTTATTACTTGTTTTTTTCGGAAATACATTGACTAAATGAATATAATCATTGGTTAAAGTTAAGTCTAAACCATATTCCTCATGGCAGTGGCAGAGGAAGGAATTCTATCAAGGGGGTTCAAAAAAAAATTAAATACGCTAAGATTATCCATAAATAAACGGGTCGGGTCATATATAAACGGATTGATTAACAAATGGGTTGACAAAAAAATCCTTAGTTCAAATAATTTCTTACAATTACAACTTATCTTAAGAAACAAATTTAAAGTACATATCTATAAAATGATAATAAAGTAGCACAACTCATTAAAAAAGTTCTACAAGTTCTTCAATTCGTTTAGAATTCTCTTCGGCTCCTGAAAGTGCAAATGGAGAGCAAGCACAAATTTAACATTAGAAAGACTAACAAAAAACACAAATCAAAGCGAAAATACTATTTCTTCACAAAAAATCTTTTTTGGCATAAAATGACTTCATTACATCACAAAACTACACAACCTTGAAAGGAGGTTAAGAAACCAAACATGCGGATAAACCTATCAGTTTTACATTTGAAAATACAACTACTGAATTACATACATTTTTACAATAGTATTCTACGAGGTTTCATATCTTGAAATGTCTTAATAATAACATCATTAGAAATCTTATCAAATACATCTTTTTCTAAATAAGGCACCAAACAACCACTAAAAAAATCATCACTCATTTGACTCCGCAAGTCATTCTTGATAAACTTCATTGCCGAAAAAGCTCTTTCAACAGAGGCAATGGCAATTGGTAAAAGTAGAGCAAGTTTCACTAAGCAAAATACAAGAGGATAATTAGAATGTTTCTTTATCTGAACTAATCTTTTGGAAAGATCACAAAGCCCATTTAGATCGGAGAACCTTTCATCAACATCACGAACATCAACAATGTAACTTGCAAGTTGATTCTCAAGAATACTTATATTGGATTCATCAAAGTCATCTGGATATAATTCAGCCATTCTCATTACTTTTCTTATGTCAAAACTTGAAAATGAGTTAATTGGATTCAAGCAAGCAATTCCATGGAGCAAATCGGTAGTCACCTCATCAAAATGATCATTAGGTTCTTGAAGTTGCCAATCATTGATATTGCAAAACACTTCAACATGATAATGATGTAAAATTGTATAGTTTGCAAGTTTCTTCCGTGATTTTAAAGAGCTAACATATGGCTCCTCAAAGTTAGGTATCAAAACATCATGTTTGATACAAAATGTAGATACCTTGGCAATAAGAGAATCCCATTCATCATCTCATAAGACTTGCAACCTTCTCTTTGCTACTTCAACAAGTAGCATGGCATTTGCAATATCTTGCTCTTTTTTTTGTAAGCATTTATTAAGCTCATTTGTGATTGCTAAGACATCTCTTATCAAATGCAACATAAACGCAATCTCAAATGTTTGACAAGCTTCAAGATGTCCCATTGCCTTGGCTCTTTCATCCATACTCCTTGCATCAAGAGCAAGTGATTCAAGAACCTCAAGAATAGAGCCAAACATAATAATAAAATTGTTAAAGGATTTATAATGAGATCCCCAACGAGTATCAGAAGCTCTTGAAAGACCAAATTGTTGATTCAAGCCCCTACCAGTTGTAAGTTCACCCATATCTAATGCCACTTGAATTGTTGATTTTTGAGAATCTCGTAAATTATCCATATGCTTAAAAGAAGATCCAATACATTAAAAATATTTGAGATCAATACTACAAGTTTTCCCACTTCAACACACTTTTTAGAGACCACAACAAGAGTTAGTTGAAGTTGATGAGCAAAGCAATGAATTGAATGAGCCGATTTACTTTCACATCTAATCAACATTTTAAGGCCATTGATCTCACCTTCCATCTTACTTGCCCCATCGTAACATTGTCCACGCACACTTGATGAACTCAAAGAATGTTGAGCAAGTAAATTAAAAATTGCCTCCTTTAAAGATAAAGCACTAGTATCTTCAACATGAACAATGTCAATAAGTCGCTCCATTACAAATCCCATTCTATCAATATAACAAAATACGATAGCCATTTGCTCCTTGTGTGACACATCAAAGGATTCATCAACTAGTAAAGCAAAGTAGTCACCATTTAATTCCTCAAAAATAGCTTTAATGGTCTCTATCTTACATGCACTCACAATATCTTTTTGAATCATTGGAAAAGTCATTTGATCGTTTACAGGAGCATGTTTCAAAACATAATCACAAATTTTATCACATTTTTTTGCATACCATGAGAGAATTTCAAGAAAGTTACCCCTACTAAGTGATGATTTAGATTCATCATGACCCCGAAATGCAAATCCCCGACTTATGAGAAGTCTTACTACATCAACCGACGCACTTAAGCGCATATAATATCCATGCTTGAGTTGATTAGATTGCCTCTCAAATGCAAATTGAATAGACTGCCGTTTTGTAGTAAATCTTGACATTTCTTTTTTGACTGATTATGTATGTTATTCGGTAGATCAATATGTTTGTCAAGACCACCCTTTTTGTTCCAACTCTTAAATCCTATAGTTGAAAATGCCTCCCCTCCTCCTTGATTAGTGTTATGATCTTTAAAAAGATAGCAATACAAACAATAGACTGCATCTTTACTAACACTATACTCCAACTAATCATGATATATATCATCAAACCATTCATGATTAAAACGACGCATTGATCCAAAAATATCTGTTTGAAGTTGACAAGGACTATTCAAAAGGTATGCTCTTCTAATAACATCACGGTGGTTTGGATGATAGTTCAATATTGATGTTCTTTCACCAGGATCAAACTTTAAAGAACTCAAATCAAATTCTTGAGAAGAATCTAATGACATTTCTGAATGATTAGTATTTTCTTTTTTATTAGATTGACTATGACTTTGAGAGGCTAAAGTTGATTTTGGTACTTGTGTAAAATACTTCTTCACTGAATATTGAGACTGAATCATAAAATAAAAATTTAGTCAGAACTTGCAAAAATTTAATATGCAATAAGGACCAAAACAAAATATAGACAGTGAACAAAGTTTGAATCTCATAAATAAAAGTTAATATCCACTGAACAAATGTTGAATGTCCATAATAAACATATAAAAGCAACAAATAAGCCCAAACAAATAAGTTTATAACTTTCATAATCAATGAATAGAATTGAAATTTTCATATGAAAAATAAAAAATTGTTAAGAGAAGTGAATATCTGAGTTCAATCAGCTAAATAAAATAGCACATCAACAAATACCAGAATCAAAGCATAGAATTCTGAAAAAAAAAACCTTACAGAGGTTGCCATCACAAATGGAGCCTGAAGGAGAGAATAAAATTAATCAACGGAGGACCACCACTCCTCCACCAGCGGCAGCAAGCAGCAGCAGCAACAGGTGGCAGCAAGCAATAGCAGCAAGCCAGCGAGCAGTAACAAAACGTGAAGTTGAATGAGGAAGAATAGGAAAAATATAATATTGCAATCCCTAGAAAAGAGGGATATTTTTATTTGTTGGCTTTTCTATTAGAGATTTAAATTATAATATTTTTAATTAGTTATGACTTTAAAAATGGGGTCATTTGATCTATTTATATTTAATTAAAAAAAACACTTAGAACTGAAGCCTGAAGCCTGCAAAATAGATAAAAATTACAACAACAAAAATATGTTGTTGCCTGGAATCGATCCCGAGACCCAAAGCTCACTTAAACAAAATGTTGAACCCCCTCAACCGTTGGGCTACTCCTTTGATATATATATTCAGGTGGTTCAATTTTAAATATATACATGTACAGAAAAAAATTGATCTTATATATATAGTGTAATTTTTTTACCCAGGGGGTTTGAATGACCCCCCTAGAAGCACTCTACATCCGCCCCTGCCTCATGGGATCGACCCCAACCTAAAAGTTGGGTTCTTTACTTGATAACAATCGCTTATGCTTCTTTAGGGATGTGTAATTTAAGCGTATCAAATTTTGGCGCCCCTGCTGGGGAATTTGGCTTTTAGATTAAATTTAACTACATTATTGAACTTTGGTCAAATATTTCCTAATTTTACTTTTTTTTGTTGTTTTTGTTTCTCTCAAGTTACTACTCTAGTGTATGCTAAGTACATGGAGCCAAGGTGAATCACTCACTCCCGACGATCCATAACTGAACAGAACTTTGCAAAGAATGAATAATTAAGGAATTCCAATTAATCCTATCGGATGAGAGTTAGGTGATGATGTTGGGTTGCAGCCTCCGAGGGTTAGTGATGAGAATAACCATGTTCAAGTTGAGAATTTACTGAGAGATGCAGTGAGGGTACGGGATCTACCAGGACCAAGACTGCGTGATAACAATAGGGTCAACTGTAATGCTGCTGAATCTGAAAGACCTCTTGTCCTACCCCCTCTACCTCCGGGGCATACATTTGTGGTGACTAGCAGTTTGATGCAGATGCTTACAATGAGGGGCTTGTTTGCTGGTTTGGCATTGGAAGGCCCATATGCTCACATAACCAAGCTAAGGAGTGTTTGCAAAAGTTGTGTGGGTTGACCGGACTTGGACATGGATGTCATTGGATTGTGAGTATTCCCTCTATCATTAATCGACGATGTTGCTGTGTGGTTTAATGAGATTCCTTATAAATCAATCTACACATGGGGATAACTGACTGATGTGTTCCTAGCAAGATTTTTTCCAGTGTCTAAGAAGCTGAACCACAAAGATAAACTCAACAAATTTGTAGCATTACTTGGAGAGTCTGTGACTAGTTCTTGGGACATGTTCACTGTTTTCATAAAGGGTGTACCGAATCACCATATTGATGATGAGTTACTGAAGGAATATTTCTACCAAGGTCAGGATGACAACAGTAAGGTAGTGCTTGATACTATTGTTGAAGGTTCATCTGGTGAGTGCACTTTTGAGCAGATTGCAGAGAAATTAGAGAAGATCTCTCGAAACAATAAAGCTTGGAGCACTAAAAAGTTAGATACTAGGAGAAACATATTTGTCGTTCAAACTACAAACAACCAGTCTGCAAATGAGATTCTTGAGGAGATGGCTCAGATGAGGACTGAACTAAGGTTGGTTTTGAAGCATGTGAGTGGAGGTGCGGGGAAGATACATGCTGTGAATTATTTGACTAGGAATCCACCACCTGTTGAGGAGTGTTACTATGATGAGGATACTTATGCAGTGAATGATCAGATAAAGGGTTTCCAACCAAACGCCTAAGATTCCAATACGGATAATTGGTGCCAAGGTCAACCAAATCAAGGTCAGAACTATGGCAAGTACAACCGAGAGGGTCAATACGTCCGGGATGGCAACTTCAATCGTGACAAAAATTACAATCGAAACAACTATGGCAACAGAAACGATCGGGTTGGATCTTATGTTCCTCCTAAAAAATGGAGGTAATATGTCACATATTGAGGATATAAAGTAGAAGATGATAATGAGGTTTGATACAACTGATGAGAATGTGAATGAATGAGAAATTACTTGTCTGGTATTGGTCAAAAAATTGATGCCCATGCAATGTCTATCAAGCATCTTGAGCAGCAAATGGCTCAGTTGCAAACTACGATAAATCCACGTCAACCTGGCACTCTTCCTAGCAACATCATCCAGAATCCAAAGAATGATGGGCATTGTATGGCAGTCACTACTCGAGGGGTTAAGCAAACCATTGATCCACCAATGCCGTCTAGAGTGGAAATTGAGACTAGTAAAGATGATGATGTGGTAGAGGTAAGTGGGAGTCCGTAAATGCGACAGAGAAAGAAGTGGAGGTAACTCAGAAAGTTGTCCCCATACCTAGACCTCCACCTCCCTTCCCATAAAGATTAGTGAAGAAGACTGAAGAAGGAAAATATCACAGATTTATTAGCATGTTGAAACAGCTCTCCATCAATGTTTCGTTGATAGAAGCTTTGGAGCAAATGCCTGGGTATGTTAAATTTATGAAAGATATGGTGACAAAGAAGAAGGCAGTTAGCTTTGAAGATGATGAAGATTGCAACATTGTAGTGCTATTGCTACAAGATCCCTTGTGCAGAAAAAGAACGATCCTGGTGCCTTCACTATTCCATGTACCATCGGGTTATTGCATTTTGCTAAGGCGTTGTGTGATCTTGGTGCTAGCATTAATCTGATGCCACTGTCTATTTACAAGAAGTTGGGTCTAGGAGATCCAAAACTGACTGCAATGCGGTTGCTCATGGCCGATAGAACTGTGAAGAGACCCATTGGTGTGCTCCATGATGTACTAGTGAAAGTGGAGTCGTTCATCTTTCCAGCAGACTTTGTGATTCTTGACTGTGAGGTAGATTTTGAGGTTTCCATCATTCTTGGGATACCATTCCTTGCCACTAGGCACGCCTTAGTTGATATGGAAAAGGGGCAGATGAAGTTCAGACTGAACAATAAAGAGGCAACTTTCAATATATGTAGGTCTATGAATTAGAGTAGTGAGCTCCAATCAGTATCTGCGATAACATATAGAGCTGAGAGTGGCTCTGAGGTGCAAAATAAAGAAAGACTGGGTGTTGAGGCACTAGCTGCCGTTATGATAAACATTGAGAGTGATGGTATTGAAGAGTATGATGAGTTGGTCGCCGCACTTGATAGGTGTGAATATAGTTTGAAACCAAAGAAGCTGGAGTTAGACATGAAAAATCATGAGTCCTCACCCCCAAGACCATCTATTAAGGAGGCACCGAAATTGGAGCTTAAGGCTCTACCATCACATTTGCGGTACATATTCTTGGGAAAAGATGATACTTTACCGGTTATCATTGCAGCAGATTTGAATGGGTGATAAGTAGAGTGTTTGGTTTCTGTGTTAAAGAGGTTCAAGCGAGCTATTAGGTGGACTATTGAGGATATTATTAGGATCCCTCCTGGTTTCTGCTCTCATAAAATCCAACTGATGCCAGATCACAAGCCTAGTATTGAGCACCAGAGAAGATTAAATCCACCTATGCAAGTGGTAGTTAAAAACGAGATCATCAAGTGGTTGGATGCTGGAGTTATCTATCCCATTGCAGATAGTAGTTGCGTGTGTCCTGTTCAATGTGTGTCCAAGAAAGGTAGGATTATTGTGGTTCCTAATGAGAGAAACGAGCTTGTTTCGATGCGGCCCGTGACTGGATGGAGAGTCTATACGGACTATTGAAAGCTAAATGCTTGGACAGAAAAGGACTATTTCCCTATGCCATTCATGAATCAGATGTTAGATAGACTTGCAGGTAATGATTGGTATTGTTTTCTCGATGGTTATTTGTGTTATAATCAAATTTCTATATCCCCAGAAGACCAAGAGAAGACTACCTTCACTTTCCCTTATGGGACTTTTGCCTTCAAACGGATGTCATTCGGGTTGTGCAATGCTCTAGCAACCTTCCAGCGATGCATGATGTCGATATTATCTGATATGGTAAAGGACACTATTGAGGTATTTATGGATGATTTCTCTGTGGTAGGTGACTCTTTTGATCGATGTCTGGATCATTTGGCTAAGGTGCTTAAAAGGTGTGAAGACTGCAATCTGGTGCTAAATTGGGAGAAGTGTCACTTTATGGTGTAAGAAGGGATAGTTCTGGGTCATCAGATTTCTAGAAGGGCATTGAGGTTGATAGAGCAAAAGTAGAGGTAATATAAAAGCTTCCACCACCTATCTCTGTAAAAGGTGTTAGAAGTTTTCTTGGGCATGCAGGTTTCTATTAGAGGTTCATCAAGGACTTCTCTAAAATTGCACATCCATTGTGCAAACTGCTCGAAAAGGAGTATAAGTTTGATTTTGATGATGCTTATCTAAGAGCATTTGGAGAGTTGAAGGAGAAGTTGGTTACTGTACCTATCATTATTTCACCGGACTAGGAACAACCGTTTGAGGTAATGTGTGATACGAGTGGAGTGGCGCTTGGTGTAGTATTAGGACAGAGAAGAGAGAAAATTCTCTATCATATTTACTATGCTAGCAAATCTCTAAATGTGGCCCTGAAGAATTATACCACGACTGAACAAGAGCTTCTTGCGGTGGTTTTCGCATTCGAGAAATTCCGATCCTACTTGCTTGGTACTAAGGTCATAATGCATACTGAACATTCTACATTGAGGTATTTGATGGTGAAAAAAGATGAAAAACTGAGGTTGATTAGATGGGTATTGTTGCTGCAAGAGTTTGATTTTGTGGTAAAAGATAGAAAGGGGACCGAAAAGTAAGTTGCCGATCACTTGTCCAGATTACAGGAAAAGGCTATGCTAAAGCTTGGTGATAGGGCTGAAATTAATGATGCTTTTCCAGATGAACAGGTATTGACTGCTTCTCATGATCTGATTCCTTGGTTCGCAGACTTTGATAATTATTTGGCAAGCGATTTGGTTCCCCCTGATCTGTCTTTTCATCAAAGGAAAAAGTTTATGCATGATGTGAAGAAATTCTTTTGGGATAAGCCTTACTTGTATCGTAGTTGTGCTGATTGGATTATTCGTCTCTGTGTGCCCGAGGTTGAGATGTTGAGTGTACTTGAGGTGTGTCATTTATCGCTTGTTGCTAGGCATCATAGTGGTATTCGGACTGCGCAAAAGATTTTGCAGTGTGGGTACTACTAGCCTACCATCCACCAAGATGTTCATGATTTCGCCAAGTCTTGTGATCGTTGCCAAAGAGAAGGAGGGATTTCAAAGAGGAAAGAGCTTCCTATGGACCCTATATTGGTGATAGAGTTGTTTGATGTATGGGGCATTGATTTTATGGGTCCATTTGTGAGTTCACATAGGATGAATTACATTCTTGTGCGGTTGATTATGTGTCGAAGTGGGTGGAAGCAATTGCGCTCCCCAATAATAAAGGTAAAAGTGTCACCGCATTCTTGAAAAAGAATATCTTCTCCAGATTCGGTACACCTAGGGCGATTATCACTGATGGAGGTTCCCACTTTTGTAATAAGTTTTTCAAGGTGCTACTTGAGAAATATGATGTCCGCCACAATGTAGCCACTCCTTGCCATCCGCAAACTAGTGGGCAAGTTGAAGTGTCCAACAGAGAGATCAAACATATTTTGGCGAAGACTGTGAATGCTAATCGAACGGATTGGTCAAGGAAGCTTGATGATGCTCTATGGGCCTATCGCACTGCATACAAGACTCCCATAGGTATGTCTCCTTACCAACTTGTATATGCGAAGTCTTGCCATTTACCGGTAGAGCTAGAGAATAAGGCAATGTGAAGCTAAATTTGGATTGGGGCGCCGCATCTAATCAAAGAATGAATGACTTGAATATGCTTGACGAGTTTCACCTAAAAGCTTATGAAAGTTCAGCCTTGTATAAAGAGAAGACGAAGAGGTATCATGATTACAGAATTGAAAAGCGAGAATTTGTTGTGGGTGATATTGTGCTTCTATTCAACTCTAGGTTGCACTTATTTCCGGGCAAACTCAAGTCCAAATGGACCAGGCCATTTTTGCTCATAAAAGTGCTCCCCCATGGAACGGTTGAGATTGAGAACAATGAAGGAACAAGGTTCTTGGTAAACGGGCAACGAATCAAGATTTATTTCGAAAATGCGGAAAGTGTGAAAGAAGTTGTTGAGGCTTACTATCTTGATGAAGTCTGAATAATCAAGAGGCATGATTCGTGCCGCGATGTTAAATCAAGGCTGCTCAGGAGGAAATCCAAGATGTAAAATCTAGCCAACAATAGGTTCTTGTTTTCCGTTTAGTAGTTTTCTTTGTTTAGTTGCTTTTTTGTACTCATTTAGATAGTTGTTTTATTTTTGTTTTAGTGTTGGCTAGACATAGCATAGGGTCTGTGTCTAAAACGTGTCCAGAAAATGTAAAAGAAAGGGCTAACAGTTGCTACATGTGCAGGGACGAAAAGCAGAATCTGCAAGAAAAAAGTCTGGTGCAGAGGTCTACGGACCCTATCGACGGTCCGTGGTTCGTTCCACGGACCGTGAATAGTGTCCGTAGATCCCAGGTAAGGTTTCTAAATTGTCTAAGTATGGATGTGATCTACGGTCCCCATCTACGGACCGTAGATCGACCTACGGACCGTAGACGGGGTCTCGTGGGTCCAAACCCTAGTTCTGCTTGACCCGACTTGAACCCCTCCTAAATAAAATCACCCCATTGTCAGATCATTCCCACTTCCCTCCATTCACTCCCAAACCATTTTTAAACCTTCCCACTACTCCAATCACTCTATATTACCATAAATTCCCCATCAATCACCTTACATCTTTCCCCTAAAATTCCAATCATTTTTTTATTATTCTACTCACCCCCAAATTCACCAAGAGGTCTGGTGTTCGGGTTCGGTACAAAAGGGCGAGTTGTGGTATTGAAAGCATAGAGTCATCACACAACTCACCCATTCCCGTTGCTTGTAAGGTAACTGACTTTCCCTTCACTTTGAATTTCGATTAATTAGGTGACTATAGAAAGTTCGAAATTGGTCTTAACCTTGGGTTGATATTCAATGTAATTGCATGCTACAATAGATTTAGAATCACCCTTGGGACAATAGATCGTGATTGTGTGTTGTTACAATGTATAAAATCAGTAATATAGAGTATAAATGAGAGTTTGACCTAGGGTTCCTAATCTTATATGCAATATATGTTGATAATGGAATAATCGGAACCCTTAGAAAGACGAACTTGCATAATTTATGTTGAAATGCATGATTAGACTAGGTGATATTGTTGAAATTGGTAAAATTGGGGTCAAAATGAAGGATGCCTGAAACCTAGCAGAGATCTGATTCACGAGACCCTGTCTACGGACCATAGATCAGGTCTGTGAGTCTGTACACCACAAACTATGCTAAGTGTGGAACCAAGGATGTGGACTATCGTCCGTAGATCAGTCTACGGACCATTTTACATATCCGTAGTTCCCATCAGAGTCCAACTTTTTGGGACCGCTGGTCTACAAAGGGGATCCACGAACCGTAGGTCAGCCTACAGACCGTAGATTCCCACCGTAGGTAGCCACTGAAGCCACTGTCTAAATTTTTTTCCCTTTTTTGTTTTTGTTCGTTCTTAGTTCTACAATCTTTTCGAGTGTGTTATGAGTTTCTTTTGGTACTAATTAGACATCCACAGGTACCATGGCGCCTAAGAAGCAAGTGACCTACTCCAAAAGGGGCAAATCAAAATCCGTGGTGCCTACTTTTAGGCTGATTAATGAAGACACAAATGTGAAAAAGGATCTAGCATATATTCCACCGGCCACAAGGACATCTCCTACTACACCTCGGGCTACCTGGAACACATCCCGACAGGTGGAAACCGACGTAGTCACTATCTCCTAGTCTATTGAAGAGAACACACTGATTGGGTCACCGGCTGGTTCTGCTTACGGTTCTGAGGCTGGTTCTACTTCCGGCTCAGAGTCTGCTATTGCTTCCGGCTCTAAGCCCGTCCATGCTTCCAGCTCCGGTTCTGGATCCGCCACAACCTCAGGTTCACATGACAAAGCTGCCTCATCTAATGAGGCCACTAGTTCGGGGAATGTCCTAATTCCTCCTAACATCGACCCTGCTCCAGTTGCTGGGAAGGCCAATAGGTAGTTTGTAGAGGGCCAATGGCACATTTATAGAGATGCCTCGATGTTGAATGAAAAGAGAGTGAAGGCGCGGCATATCACTAAGGAACGCAAAGTTCTTACAGGGAGCCTACACACTGTACCCGACATCCACCGGCTCTTTCAACATCATAAGTGCGAGTGGATGGGTAGGGACCCTGGATCATATAGCGAGGAGATCGTGATGGAGTTCTATGCTTCCTACGCAGCCACTCTTCGAGGCTCTATTCACCAGAATGTCATTCCCAGAGTACATGACCCACTCACTTCCAGACTAGTTCGGGCTGTTACGGTGGACATATTATGGGTCACTATCGTCAGATTCCTCTATGGTTCAGGCACCTCTTGGGCATTAAATACTGGAGAATTTGACTACCAATGGGATATTGTGAAGGGCAGTGAGTTCCAGCGGAGTGCCAAAAAAAGGGAGAGTGTATTACTATGGCTTGCTCGTTATATTGCTACTGAAGAAGAGCGAGCCGAGTAGGTCACCACTCTGACGTTAAGCATCAAGAAGGTCACTCTCACATTTGTGGCTAAGTTTTTCGGTTGTTGGTACAAAATCGAATTTCCCCCACAAAGGTGGATAATGCATTCACTTAGGCCCGCGCGGTTATGGTAGCAGTATTGGTTGCGGGTTCGAGATTGATTTTGCACACATGCTCATTGAGGAGATTTACGAGAAGGCTTTCAAGGCCTCCACTACTTACCCATTTCCTTCCCTCATCTTTCAGTTATACAGGAACGCTGGAGTGCTGATATGGCATTGTGACAAGTTGACTCGGGCTACAGGGACCTTGGATATAGGGCTGATTCGGGATAAGGCTAATGTGGCGACACCATGCCGAGAGCCGCGGTCCATGTACCTTTATTGGTAGTGGATTTAGTAAATGATGTGGAGTAGATGCAGGGTGATAACCCTATCCCTCTAGCCCATACTGATGATGTTCTGGTCTCCCCATCCCAGGCTGCCAGTCGGACCCCCAGCTATTCCAGGGCCACCACTTCATCGAGATCTTCTATCATGCCCCTTGCTCGCTTTCATAAACTGGAGGCATAGATAGCCACACTGCTTCATCACATGAAGCCTTAGATGCAACGGTCCATCGCAGACGCTGAGGCCAGGATAGAGAAGAGGACGGATCATATAGTGGAGCAGAAGGTCCAGGCTATTCATAAGTGCCTGGATGCTTTCGAGTTGAGGGTCCTAGAGCGGCCATCTCCTACTGTAGATGTCTCCTCTTTTCGGGCTAAGTTAGATCATTTACAGGCCGATCTTGACGCCATCATGGCTCCATCCAGGAATGAACCAGAGTCCAGACCTGCAGTATCGACTGATGATATGGTATTAGATGCTCTGTTTAGCGGAGATATGACACAGCCTGAGCCTACCCATGCCCGAGGGGAGAGGCATCATTCTAGTCATATTGTTGGTACTACTAAGGATGCTCGAGCAAAGAAGTGGGAACGCCAGCAGAGTGAGTAGGCTAGGCGAGCCTCCATTATGGATGAGCACTTGTGCCTGTAGAGGGTTTGTGAGAGTACGCTTGGGGCCTCGAGTTCTACGCCTGTTACTGAGGCGGTTGATGTTGTGATAGCTGGGGTGGGAACTACTGATGGTGCGGTTGGAGTGATTGATAGCACTACTGAAGGTGCTAGGCTAGATGATGTGGGCACTACTAAGGGTGGACCAAGTGTTGTTCCAGCGGGCTCCGGGAAACCAGACCCACCCGCTTGTTGATAGTTCGTCGGCGCTATGCGCCACAGGTTTGCTTCACCCAATCCATTACTTTTTACTGTTTTTGTATGCAGTGTGGACAATTGCACCAATTTTTTTGTTGGGGTAGGGTAAATGGATTGTGAGTGATAAGGTGAAGTCTGAGTAACATAACTCATAATCCTCTCTTGGGGTTTTCTTGCCTGTGTTCTTTTTCCCCAAGAGACTGCTTAATTTCTGTTGAACCGACATGTGTTAGGATTGTATGTGTAGAAGCATGAGAAAGAATGAAGCATGATGGCAAAATCTTTTAAAAAAAATGATACCCATCCAAAATTTGTGATATGTGCTAAAATTTGTAGACGAGAAAGAGTTGAATGTGTTGGATTTGAGTATGACATGATAATGAACCAACTTGATGGCATGGCTTAAGCTAAAACTTGAACTGGATAATCTGATAATCTGATAATGAAACTATGTGCCAAGAGTGTGTGAGAATAGTTGATTGTTCAAACAGTTTTTGTGCCAATCTAGAACTTGCCCGATTAGTCCTGCTAAGACAATCTACTCTAGAGGCTAGGAAGTGATCATAGGCCCTTGTTCTAATAAGTCCACAAATTGCCTAAAAAGAATCCAGCCAAATGAAATAAATGCTCCCTTTGATCCAAATGCTTTGAGCCTAAATTAGACCATTTCCTTCTAACCCCCTAACTCACCTTCCCATAATCTACTGCATTGACCCCGGTCCCTCCTTACACATGTGCACCAACTCAGGCCAAAAGCCTAAGTTAAGGGTGGCTAATGCAAAAACTGACCTCAATCTTGGCCTTGATCCGACATCGGGTATTGTGCACCTCAACCAATGGAAAACCCATAATTTGAGGGTGGCTATGAAAGAGGAAACCGAAAGAAAAATGGGTACGAAAAGAGTTTGGTGTTGCAAAAGAGAAAAAGAAACGAGAGGAGAGGATGTGACTTGTTGAAAGCTAAAGAAAAGAATAAAATGCAAGAAAAAGAATGAAGTGAAAAAATAAAGAGCTACAAAGTCTAAAGTCACATCCATGGTTGAAGAGAATCAAGGGAAAGAAGGCAAAATGGTATGGTGTCAAAAATAGGGCAACAGAGGTAGAAAGCCTAATGTAATGTCAAGAAGGGCAGAAAGTCACTAAAGAGTACCCAAATGTACCACACCTGACCTTGAGCCTACGTTACAAGCCAAGAAAGTCCTATAATGATCCTAGAAACTAGTTTGGAGAGTCTAAGCAGTGAAAATAAGGGCAAGCCTATGGTATTGAGTGCTAACTGTACTTGAAGTTACTTCTGAGTGTGAGTGTTCAATGAATCCTTGTACACAAAATCATATTCATTGTGTGAATAAGGGATTTCATTTGAAGTAAGGGCACTAGTTACATTGTCGAAAAGTTAGTACCTTGGTGATAGTAAAACGGTGTAAGTTGTGTGTTAACTTGTCAATCTTTGTCATGTTTTGATCGGCAGAAGTTAGCTTGTTGAGTCTGAGAGAAAATATTTGCACCCAAAAAGAGAGTCAGAGTAGAGAGCCATGTGATTGCTTGTGCTTGAAATGTTTGCTTCTATACAAGTGTCATTTAGAGTCTTAGTGCATCGCTTGAGGACAAATAACAAATTTAAGTTGAGGTTGTTGATATACCGTGAGTTTACGGTATTTTTAATACATTTCACTTGGGATTTGTAAGTGTCTAGGGCCATTTTGTATTGGTTTTTATGTATTTTTATCATGTTTGCAGGAAATATGTTCAAACGTGGAAACTGAGAGACACAGCTGAAGGATGTGAAGAAAAGGGCATCTACGGAGGTGATCCACGGACCGTAGGTCCATTCACACTCCTTAGATGGGTGTCGTAGATGGGCAGGCAAGTCATTAAAGGAGATCAGGAAATTCTTAACCAAGCATGGAACCACGGTTGAAATCAACGGACCGTAGATTGATCTACGAACCATACTGTTGCTCCGTCAAATGATTCAGAGAAGGGGTTCCAGTACCTGATTTTGAAGATTCTAAGTGTGGAGCTACGGAGGAGGATCTACGGACCCTGGATCAAACCACGGTCCGTACTGTTGATCCATCATTTGCATCAGAGATGATGATGTTTTGGAAGCTGAAAATTTGCCTAAGTCCTGAGTCACGGAAGGGACCTACAAACCGTAGGTCAATCCATGGTCCGTAGTTCAGTGTCAAAGATCGAAAACGCATCCTGAAACAGTATTTCCTTATTTCGTTTCCTTTTTAGTTAGGACTTGTTTTTTCTATATAGGGCATGTAAATCTCGTTTTTGGGGTTAGACATTAATACTTTTATTCTAGTTTTTGACTTGGGAGATTAACTTGCAACTTTTGGAATTCTTAATTTCCTAAGTTCGTTTTGAATATTTTGGTTTGGAAATTCAAGTTGAAATTCTGGGACTATTCTTCTCATTACGTAAGTTCATGATTTCTTCATATTAAAATATTAATTGTGTTCTTGCTATTATGGGTAACTAAATCCACAACTAGGGTTGTGGGAACCATGAGCGATTAACAACGTATGAATAGTAACTAAGTAATTCTTGAATAGTGTTATTGCATGCATTGATAATTCTTTCACTTAGAAATCTTTTTAACGGTAGTCAACGTTAGAACTCGCCTTGTTGCTACCTGCCGGACCAAGAAGGTAGTTAATAAGAAAAGAATTATCAACATAAATTTAGTGTGATACTATCTAATAGTCTAGTGTCAATTGGTGCGAAGGTGAAAACTAAGCCATACATTGATGCGATGTCTAATATGAGGTAAAGGTAAGGGTTAGTAAATTATACACACGTAGCCAAACTAAGGTGCGGGATGAAATTCTCTAGTTGCCGGACCAAGGAATTAGAGATACCTGACTTATCACTTTGCATGTAATACACTAGGAAAGGATTACTATTACTAGGATTACCGCGTTATGAGCTTATAGGGAACACGTACACCCTAGTTTCTCTCTCATCTTGATAACGACTAAAGTTTAAATCTTGCTCATTGATTACTTACATATTTTCCTAAATTTGTTTCACAAATCCCCCCGCCCCTCCCTTTTATTACTTGTTTTTTTCAGAAATACATTGACTAAACGAATATAATCGTTAGTTAAAGTTAAGTTTAAACCATATTCCTCGTGGGATCGACCCCAACCTACAAGTTGGGTTCTTTACTTGATAATTATCGCTTATGCTTCTTTAGGGAGGTGTAATTTGAGCGTATCACCTACCTCTCCTACAGATATCAGAAGTTTCTTGGGTATAGCAGGTTATTACAAAAGGTTCATGGTAGGATTTTCATCCATAGCCTCTCCATTGACTAAGTTGACTCAGAAGAAAGTCCAAGTTTCAGTGGTTAGATGATTGTGAGAAAAGCTTTGTAGAATTGAAAACTAGGTTGACTACAGCTCATGTTCTGACTCTACCAAAGGGTTCAGACGGTTATATTATCTATTGTGATGCGTCCAGAGTTAGTCTAGGTTGTATGTTGATGCAGCTAGATAAAGTTATAGCTTATGCTTCTAGATAGCTTAAGGTACATCAGAAGAATTATCCAACTCATGACCTCGAGCTAGCAACAGTGGTGTTTGCACTTAAGATTTGGAGACATTACCTATATGGTGTTCACGTAGATATGTTCACAGACCATAAGAGCCTTCAGTATTTGTTTACCCAGAAAGGGTTGAATCTTCGCCAGAGAAGATAGCTTGAATTCCTCAAGGACTACGATATAAGTGTGCATTACCATCCTGGTAAGGCCAATATGGTAGCAAATTCTCTTAGCAGAATATCTATGGGTAGTATAGCGCATGTTGAGGAAGAAAGAAAGAAACTAGCAAAGGATGTTCACAGACTTGCTCGCTTAGGAGTTCGTCTTATAAGCATATCAGATGGTGGTGTAACAGTTCAGAATGCGTCAAAATTTTCTTTGGTAGTGGAGGTGAAGGAAAAGCAAGACAGTGATCCGATATTGCTTGAATTAAAGGGTGCAATCCACCAGCAGAGGGTTGAGGTTTTCTCCCAAGGGCGAGATGATGTACTTCGTCATCAGGGTCAATTATATGTTCCTAAGATGGGTGAGTTGAGACAACAAATTCTTGCAGAAGCTCATAACTCCAGATATTCTATTCATCCAAGCGCCACTAAGATGTACTGTGATCTGCGGGAAGTCTATTGGTGGAATGGCATGAAAAGAGATATATCAGATTTTGTGGCTAAGTTCCCCAATTACCAGCAAGTCAAGGTTAAACATCAGAAACTAGGAGGTATAACTCAAGAGATCGACATTCCTACTTGGAAGTGGGAAGTGATCAACATGGACATCATCACAGGTTTACCTCGTACTCGCAGACAGCATGACTCTATTTGGGTGATAGTTGATAAAGTTGCTAAGTCTTCACGCTTTTTGGCGGTTAAGACTATAGATTCGGCGGAGGACTACGCAAAGCATTACATTAATTAGATAGTTAGGTTGCATGGGGTTCTTTTGTCTATCATCTCAAATTGAGGTCCTCATCTTACCTCTCATTTCTGGAAGTCATTTCGGAAAGGTCTTGGTACTCAAGTTAATCTTAGCACAACATTTCATCCACAGACAGATGGTCAAGCTGAGCATACCATTCAGACCTTAGAGGACATGTTGAGAGCTTTTGTGATCAACTTCAAGGGTAGTTGGGATAATCACCTTCCTCTTATTGAGTTCGCCTACAATAATAGTTACCATTCCAGCATTCAGATTGCCCCTTATGAGGCATTGTATGGGCGTAGATATAGATCTCCAGTTGGTTGGTTTGAAGTAGTTGAAGCAGCCTTGATAGGGGTAGATTTAGTTCATGATGCTATGGAGAAGGTGCAACTCATTAGAGATAAACTTAAGACAACCCAGAGTCGCCAGAAGTCCTATGCAGATGTAAGGAGAAGGGAACTAGAGTTCCAGGTTAAGGATTGGGTTTTCCTGAAAGTGTCGCCTATGAAAGGGGTGATGAGATTTGGCAAGAAAAGGAAGCTAAGTCCTAGATATGTATGCCCTTACAAGTCTTTGAAAAGAATTGGTAAAGTGGCTTATGAGTTACAGTTGCCAACAGAACTAGCAGCAATGCATCCGGTTTTTCACATTTCGCTATTGAAGAAGTGTGTGGGTGATCCAGCATCTATTGTACCCTTAGAAAGTATGGTTATGGAGGATAGTCTCATTTATGAAGAGGTACCGGTTGAAATCCTTGATCGTCAGGTTCGAAGGTTGAGAAACAAGGAAGTCGCTTCAATCAAGGTTTTGTGAAGGAGTCAGTCCGTAGAGGGAGCTACTTGGAAAGCAAAAGCAGCCATGAAGGCCAAGTATCCTCATCTTTTTCGTTCCGATTCCATTCCAACTTGAGGTAATAGTTCCTCTTTAGTTTTTCAGTCATTCATGTGCAGTTTCGGTCTTAGTATCATGATTCTTCAGTTTATACTTACTTTTTCAGCGTATTTGCATGTTCTTGGAACTTAGTTCAATTAGAAATAAGTTTAGTGGTAGGGTTGTAGCTCTTTCCCTCCATTTCAGCCAGTTTAATCTTCATTCGAGGACAAATGTTTCCAAGGGAAAGATAATGTAACACCCCATATCCGAAAACAAACCTTAAAACAGGTTTCTAGAAGTTGTAGCTGCAACTCACGAATGCCACCCACGGATAGTAGGGTGACCCACAGTTCGTGCTGGTGGTCCGTAATTCCCATCTGCAACCCCCTAGAACTCAGCCCCCAAATTGGTCTAAGTGTCGACCCACGGACCGTAGGTCAGACCACAGACCGTGGTCTGCGTCCATAGATCAAACCCCCAGGAACCATCCTCCAGTGCTGATCGACGGTTAACCAGCACGGACCCTCAGTCGATCGACGGTTCATCAGTTCTGTCCATTGGTCACTCCGACAGCAGTTAAATCGAGGGTTTTTTGGTATTTTTCCTATTTTGTTGGACCCCTAAACTGCATCATTTTAACCCTACACTACGTGGTTTTGGTTAGTTTTAGCCTAGAAACATAACTAGAACTTACCTAAGACAAATTATTCACAAGACTTAGAAAGTTAGAACGCAAATAGAAGAAAGAAGTCAAGAACCCTAGTTCAAGAATGTAGCAAGTTTCCTCTAGTTCCAGCCCTGAAATCAAAGGATTTCTCTATGGAATTCGCCACCAGGCATGTGGGATTTCACTAGTGGATTTCTTTCGCCCATTAGGTCCCTAGAATTCAGTCAGATTCTTGATTCCCTATTATTAACTAGACCAAGGGTTTCTAGGATTTCAGCAGATCAGTATAAATTAGTTATTTAAATCTTCCAAATCAGATTATCATGTGATTACTTGGTTTCTAGTATAAATTTCAGAACCCTAGTTATGTAGTTCTTTAGTTTTTGAATTACACATGCTAGGTCAGATATTTCAGTATTTCAGATATACATGCCTCAGTTTGGAATGTGTCATTATCAGTATATTTATGTGCATTCTCAGTTTCTATGTCAGTTTTGAGCTATCTTGTATATTACAGAAATTTAGTTTTAATGTGTTAAATATTTAATCTATTAGGAGTAGCATAATACTGAGTTGAACTAGGATCAGTCACCCATATAGTCCTAGAACTACCAGCCACGTAGGTTGTAAGTCCCTTCTGTGGGCATCATTTTAGTGATCACGCCAGCATGCCTCTACACCTTTGGCCAGGTGTATTGGGTCCTCTCGATGGGGCATATACATTGAACTCCACATTTAGCTCATGTGGTATTATGTCAGTTATTAGAAGCTCCCACAGTTCAGTCAGACTCTATTGCATTGACCACATTTCAGTACAGTCAGTTTTAAGTATCAGCATGTTATAAAAGTAGTCTTTGTATTCATTTAGTTCAGTATTCAGTATCTATATCATGTTCAGATTATATCCTTGCTTTATTGCTTGTTCAGTTATATATTCATTTCAGTTTTACTCTATCATGCATGCTCAGTACCTTTCAAGTACTGACGCATATTCTGCGCTACATCTTCTCGTGATGTAGGTTCAGGTCCTCAGTGGTCAGATCACGCATAGATCAGTTCCCGATCTCTAGCTCAGCAGCGTCAATGGTAAGTCCTCATTCTCCGAGGACAATAGTCATGTTATTTACTTCAGTCCTTTAGTTTCAGTTTTGCTAGATTTAGCTGGGACCTGTCCCAGCAGTTCTAGTCAATTAGAGACCATTTTCAGACATAGTTAGATTCAACTTAGTATTTGAGTTTGATATCTCTTTTGTATTAAACTCTCAGATTTTCATTTATTCAGTTTTAGTATATGGGTATTCCTCATCATTTCATATTATCTCATGATTAAAGCTTCCGCATCAGTTTTCTTATCATAGTATGCTAATGTTATGCCAACAGGGTTAGCTTGGGGTCACTCGTGATCTTAGGTCCCGTGTCCGCACCTCGGGGGTAGCGCGGGGCGTGACAATCTTGAAGTTCTTGAACGAACGTTTGAAACCTTGAACTTTTTCTCCTCTTGAATCTTCTCTCTAAAAACCCTAAATGCTTTGGGGATGAATGAAACTTATTCTAATCAGTTTAGACCCTTAATTGGGTGTAATTCACATTTAGACTATGTGGGGGTAAGGAAAAGACTAAAATACCCCTCCTTAGTTAGGTGGAAAGACCCGATCTATAGAGGTTGTACTCAAACGGTCATATCTCCCTTATCCCAACTTGAATTTTAGAAAACTCGGTGGTATTGGAAAGAGGACTCAGATATCTTTCATTTGATATCTTATGGGTCTCCTAACTCATCTTGTGTTAAAAGTTATGGTCATTTGAAATTGATCCAGAACTTAAGAGAACCTAGGAATGAATTGAATGAATTCTCTTTTGTTCTTTTTGGAACTCAAGGTGCTACATCTAGTGACCTTAACACTTAATAAAATTTAAATTCCTCGGTAAAAATCTTACTTACAACGAAGAATGGTTTGAGTCTTAGCTCAAAAAAATTCGGGGTGTTATAGATCAAGGTAATATGATCATTTCATATATATTTCATTTTAAAATTCTATAAATTATATTTTAAAACTTGTCAAAATATTTTTTCAAGTGGGTAAATTTTCTCCACAAGTTACATGACTTTTCTAGAAACTATAAATTATAAAAAGTTTCTAGAACTAAGTCTATGACACAAATAAATAGACATTAACTAATTGTTCATTTCGTTCACCCTTCAATTCTCTCCCCTCTCATGTCTTATACCAATAAATTTCTCACCCTTTATTTCTAATTTGCGTCCTAAATATTATACACTATGTTATAGATCTTTTATTAGAAAGACCAATAATGCAGTTGTTTTCAACATTAAGAACTTCATTTTTTATCAGTTCTCTATATAATGACCCTACTTTCGTAAAAAATAATAATAAGATAAAAGTAAAATTCACTATATCTCAGTGGACACATCACTTCTGGGACTTGTTCATATAGCAAATTTTTCAGCAAAATTCAACTGCTCCACACTTTTCAAACACCCTAATGAATCGATTAACATGTTAAATCTAATATCAATCCCAATTGCTTTTCTCAAAATGCCTAATTCAAAAGGAATGCAACCAGTGAGCAAGCTCTTCAAGAACAAAATTTCCAACAATTTTGGAGCATGTTATGTCCTTTCCTTTGGTTCTCTTTAGACTTTTCAATTTCTTGGTGTTGCTTTTGCCTCTTCTTTTTTTGGATTGTAAAGATAATTTTTGAAGTACCTAATTTACTTGATTTCTCTTTTTACGTATAATCCCAAAACCTTCACGTAACATATATGTCGTTATATAATTTATTGAGAAACATATATTTATTTATTATTATTATTTTATCATCAGTTAATATCATTTTAACAAGTTATATAAATTATTATATTAACTACCTCATGTTAAATTACTGCATATATGCTGATATTTTTAAATTATCTTTATTTGAGGTAAAACATTTATTCATCATGTATATTAATTACTTTAGAAAAAAATATTTCTTTACTACACTAAATTGTTCTCCTAATTTTAATAAATATAAAGACAAGACACAAAGTCACAACTTTTTTTCATCCTTTTATCACTTTGTAAAGAACTAGATGGTTCATTCTAATTTTCATCAAGTAGGTCATTATTTTTGTTTGTTAAACACCTATTATGTTTTATTGTTATTTCCTATCATGTTTATTTGAAAATATCATAATAATTTTTCTTTTCAAAAACTAATCAAATTTCTATTATAAACATATATACGTTTGTAATATTGGGCCCGTAAATGGGCCTTTCATTATCTAGTGTGTGTGTGTGTGTGTGTTAAAAAAATAGTTTGGTACACGTAGGACATCACATAGGACATATAATAGTCATACAGGATGCCACGTAAGATAGATGTGTTTCTTTATCAATTTTATACGAGTTTAAACGTTTAGTTGGGCACTCAAAGTTGGAGAACGTATATGCCTACAGAAGCCAAGTTAAATTACATATTTATGTATTAACCATTCTATGTTTCGTAACACTTTAACTTTTAAATGTCAATTTTACCATTAATAAAATGATTTTTAGTTGCACAAACAATATATCAAAATGAAAACAATCATAATTTACTATATAGAAAATAATTACTCCATATTATAAGAGTGAATGTTGAGGAGCTTAGGGTCTGCCGGTCAATTGACCGATTTGCCCTTCTCCTCAACTTCCTCCTTTTATATTTCATATTTTAATCATTTTAATTTATTTTTCTTTTTATATTGAAATTTGGGCAATTTAAAATATTATAAACTTCATTAATTCTTGAAACGTTACCCGTATTGAATTAACAATTTAAAATGTTTGAAAACATATTAAATGTAACACCCCAAAAATTTCTAAGTTAAGACTCAAACCATTCTTCATTTACTTGTAGGGTCATATCGGGTTATTCTTAAATTGCTCATATATGTAAAGGTAACTTCTTTAGTGTGGAAATGATTTAGGATATCAATTAAGATCACTAGAAACTCCTAGTATAAAGCAGAGTTGAAAGTTTCCTTTCCGATTAAGTTTTGATCTAAGATTCTACTTGGGTCAACTTCAAACAACTATATCTCTTAGAATATAAAGAGTAACGTGGCTCATAACCTATCAAATTATAGGTAATTGAGCCTACTTTTCAACGCCACCAATTTTGCAAAAATTTGAGTTTTGAGTAAAAATATATGACCATTTTAGTAACCTGATACAGTGTAGTCATGAATTAGCCGACGGAAAAACATTAAAAGGGACGCTTTTGTCTTTTTACCTCTAAGAAAACCCTAAACAAATTTCTCAACTAATTAGAGACTCAAAACAATCAGATTTTCATCTCTTAATCCATCATTATCTTCTCTCTCAAATCCTAAGGCAAAACCCTAAGGAAATATCAAAGTAGAAGACTCCATTCAAGATTCTTTCAATCTTTTTCAAGATTCTTCTTCAAGGTAAGTCTTCCTCCAAGAATTTCATCCTTTCCAACTCAAATTCCTCCATACAATTATGAATCACTAATGAAAATCATAATTATTGGCCAAAAAGTTTCAAGAAACTAATTCAAGAAATCTCAAGAATGGTTTTCTTGATTTTTCTCCTTCAAGCTAGGGTTTCGAGGCTTCTAATCAAGTTCTTCTTCAAGATTCTTCAAGAACCTTGTTCTTTCATGTATGTAAGGTTATCATAGTATTGGACTAGTTCATCCTCATGCCCTACATCTACTTTCAAATCAGTAAAAGAGAAATCTAGGATTCTACCCCTAGATTTGAGTATTCTTGAGATGAGATGATTTTGAGTTCTTGAGTTCTGGATTCTTTTTGAAATTCTATTCCTAATTATTGAATTGCTATATGTTATGCGTTAAGATTCTTGAGTTGATTCATTCATGTCTATATTTCAGCATGAACCCTATGAATTGAGTATTTTTTAGATGAGTAGTATCGTTTAGTTCTGAGTACTGAGTTTCCATATTGCTACTAAGATCATGAACCCTATGAATTGAGTTATAAATCTTGAGAAGCTTTTTAAAGCCAACATTTGAGTTTTAAACTGAGTTTTTGAGAAAGTAAAGATAAATTTTGAGAAACAGAGCTTCTAAAACATGATTAGTATGACAATCGAGTATATCATCAATGTTTAAACAGTATGGTATCTAGATATACCATCAATGTTTATGCAGGATGACTTCCCGAGTCATCAATGATCATATCACAATATGATTTTGATATATTTTTGAGATAGAGATTTTAAGTAAGAATTAAGCAAGAGTATAAGGGAATTAAGTATTCCCAAATGTATCAGTTTTTTCATTGATAAAAGAGAAACTTTGATTTCTCAATGAGTTATGAGTTCAAAAGATATTTCAAGAGCAGTTACCTCTTTTAAATGGGTAGTTTGAGCAATTAGCTCAAACTAGAGGAAGAGTTATGTTTTTAAACATATGGGTATGAGTTCAGACAACTCAAAATCCCCATAAACCATGTATGCCAACATGGGTAAAGGATCATACATTTTAGATGATTCCTTATTTCTTTTAACTATAGCTTAGTGGATCCACTTAGTTGAGGTGTCCTATATCCCAGCAAGGTATAGGACAGTTCTGGCAACGTGGGCAACACGTTATATCATTATATAGCTCATAGTGATGGTTGTCGGTTAGAGAATCTCCCAATAGAGTTAAAGTGTATTTTTATATATCACTTATTATGTTGAGTTGAGAGATGAGAAAGTATTTTGTAAAGCTTTAAATGATTTTACTCCTTTATTTCTTTACATTAAGCTTGAGTTCATTGTTATCTATTGTAGTCCTTTCTTTCAGTTATTTGTTATTCAGTTGTATTACATACTCGTACATTCAATGTACTAATGTCATTCGACCTGCATCTTTTAATAATGTAGAGACATGTTCTTAGGATCATCAACAAGAGTCTGTTAAGATCACTCCATCCGCTCGGCTGCTTATGAGTGAGACTTCCTTGTTTTCGGAGAACTCCAATTTTATGAGTCGTTAGTAGTAGTTCTTTTGAGGAGTCGTGGGTCTTGTCCCGACACTCATCTTTGTATAGTAGAGGCTTCATAAATAGACAGCTTTAGAGAGTCTTTCAGTTTCAGATGTATTTAAATCTTATGTTTCATACTCAGTATATTCAATGAAATTTGGAGGTTCAGTAAACTGGTTATAAACGTTTCTTTCAATTTGATGCTTATGTATAATTGAGTTAGACTTCTACTTGAAGTCAGCCAAGATGAGGGTTCACTTGGGGACCAGCAATGGTTCTCGAGTGTCGGCCACATCCAAGGTGTAGGCTCGGGTCGTGACATTAAAATGTGATGAACTCTCAAAATTTCATATGTGCCACATAAATTATGATAAAGGGAGTAATATATATTATTTGAAAATTACGTTAATAGTACAATAAATCGCAACTTAAAGTATTTAGAAATATATTAAAAATTAGATTAACTCTCAAAATTTCACATGTGCCACGTAAATTGGGGTAGAGAAATAAAATTACGTTAATTAAAAGAACCATATGTTGCAATTCACACGTGCCACATAATTGTGATAAAGAAAGTAACATATATGATTTGAAAATTACGTTAAGGTACTATAAATCACAACTTAAAGTATTTAAAAACATATTAAAAATTTGATCAACTCTCAAATTTTCGCATGTGCCACATAAATTGGGACATGAAAAATAGCATATATTATTTAAAAATTACGTTAATTAAGAGTAGTATAAATTGCAATATTAATAATTTAAAATATTTAAAAAATATACTGAAAATTTGATTGAGTTCAAACTTTCACATGTGTTACTAAGTTGGTACAGAGTGAGTAACATATATAATTTGAAAATTACGTTAAAAGTACTATACATCATAACTTAAAATATTTAAAAACATGGGACCATATATTATTTAAAAATTATGTTAACTAAGAATACCATAAATCACAATAATTAACAACATAAAAAATTTAAAAAAATATATTAAAAAATTAATCAACTTTATAATTTCACATATATCACGTAAATCACAATAATTAACAACTTAAATATTTAAACAAATATATTAAAAAATTGATTAACTTACAAGATATCACATGTGCCACCTATATTATTTGAAAAGTAATAATTCTTTTTTTAATAATTTAATTGACTCTTTAAATTCTATCTGTGTCACATAAATTAAAACAAATAAAGTAATATATATCAGGCCCGGCCTTTTGTATCTAGTATATTAAATATGATGTAATATCTTATTATCATACTAAGATTTATAATAAAATATTATACTGCTTGAGGTTAATAATTGCAGGGACCCATCCAAGGAAATTGCTCAATTAACTCATGTCATTTTTTATTTCTAGCAAGCCACAGAGAAGGGTTATAAAACTGTGAGCAGCCCCCACCTACCATAAATTGTTGAAATTGTGAAAATGGCATAACTCACAGTAAGAGTGGAGAAGTAATTGGTGAAGAATAATTATTTCAGGTCATACAATATGATTTCTGCGAACTGTTTAAAAGTTATCGATCTAGAAATTTGTTATTATAATATTTGATAGGTGTAGCAGCAGCTATAGCGACATTAGCTCTTTAATTTAAACATGTAATTTTATCTTAGATATGAGTGGGGAAATAAAAAAAAAAACTTAAAAGTTATATATCGTTTGTAATTTTTATTGTCGGGCTTGTGCTCGGTACAGGCCATGTCAATCTAGTATATATATATATATATATATAAAAGACATAAAGTGACACCTGAAGTTGTCCTGAATTTTCAAAAAGACACCTTAACTTTGTGGGCATCCTATTACCCCACAAAACATTTCGAAATCACATTAAATACGCACTTTTTACACTATCTGCATTCTCAGTGCTTGAGGGTGAATCTCACCCCAATTAATAATATAATTACATTTTTTTTCCAATCTATTTAGTAAAACTTGGATAAAATCTTGACCTATTCACATTTTTATCATGACCCGCTCCATTTAACCCTAAACCCCTTTTAGATTTTCACTACACTCTGTTTTTGATGATCAAAACCCTAAAGCATTTCAATAGTCACAATAAATTTGTTTTGCGGAGATAATTTCTTGAATTATGGAGTGTAATACCCCAGAAACTAGTAGACTAAACTAGAGCCTTAAGTTAAGGGTTCTAGAGTTTGATATGAGAGTTAGAGTCGAAGATAAGACTTACTTAGAATGAGGGGTTTAGGGGTTAAACGTCAAGGTACGTGTTACACCCCATAGTTTAGAAGACCATCTAGGGTTTAATTGAGGGTTGCAAGGGCAAGTGCCAAGGCAAAGGGGCAAAGCCTAAGCCAAAGGTCAAGGCTGCCCCAACCTTGGCAAGACACTACCCCAAGTTCACGAGCATCACCACGACCGTTAGTCTTGACCACGATTCATGAGAGGTCTCGTGAAGTTCCCTTAGACTCGTGGAGGTAAGTCCTTGAGGCCAAGTCACTGGACCATGGACCATGAGCCACTTCACGGCCAGTGGTCTTCACCACGGTTCGTGGGAAGGCTCGTGGTCATGCCATGGAATTGTGGAGACCAAACCAAGTGGCCTAGATACTGGTCCAAAGACCACGAGCAGGACCACTGTCAGTGGTGAGGACCACGACCCGTGGTGCCTCTCGTGAAGCTTGGACAGTAGGCTACTAAGTGGAGAAGTTTTTAGGAAATTCTAAACGTGGTAGTTATTGGATGGGATCGTTTTACCTAGTCTTAAAACCCCTATATAAGATATTTTAAGCTTTTAACCACCCAATTAAGTCACTATTTCATAAGACCCAAATCAAATCCCCAAAATACTCTCCACTCAAATATTTTTCTCTCAAGAAAACTCTAGACTTGAAGAAGAAGATAGAGCTTGAAGCTTAGGTCAAAACAAGACTCCATTGTTGCAAGCTTGTGTAAGGGCTTTGAATCAAGGTATACTAGCTTATTCATATATGGGATCTTCCATCCATAGAGCCCCCTAGATTTCCCCCAATTGTGAAGATAAAACCCAATTTTAGCTAGGGTTTCTTCCTATGTTGTGGGTAGTGTTAGGTATGATTCTAATTGAATGGATAATACCTAATTATTATTGATATAGCATTGAATTATGATATTATGATGAATTTCTATGTTTCCATGGTTAACCCTAGTCTAATTGATGAAATTGAATTATGTGGGTTATGCCATGAAAGGTGAAATTGAGGGTTCATAGGTAACCTTCTAGAATTGATGTTATGAGTGGTAATTGTCTAAGAATAGAAACATGTAAACATGAATTGAACTAGAATAAAGTATATATGAGGGATCATGACTAGTAAAGCTTGATATTGAACCTTTGTGATGAATTATGACTAGAATTGCTTAAGATGAAGCTTGTGACTTGAATGTCTTGTGATCTAGATATGAATGAGGATAGAATCAAATAAAGCTTTGAGAATAAGGCTTGTAGCCATATTGTTGATCACTAGTGTTTTGAAAGTAAAGTTAATATGATCTATAATGTGAATGTATGCATGTTCTTGTAGAATCTATGTAAATACTATGAATACACTTTGAGAGTAAAATGCAAATGATTAGGTTGCTGTTCTGGGTTGATTGAAAGGTTATTCTCATGAACTCATAATGAAATTAACATGAAAGGTATTCTCACATAGTAATGGTTCTAGGGTTGAAAGGCTTTTCTCACCTAATGGAACAAAAAACTAAAGATCCTTCATACCTAGGTCATGGATGGTGATAGTTGCTCACGCATGGTCTAAAGAGGTATTTTAATGAATTAACATGGATTGATTGTCAAGGACATCTTTCCATAAAACTTGAGTCGAAGTAGAGACTTAATAATTATCTTGTGGGATTTAGGCCTAGCACCGAGTGCATGTTGAAATGAGATGGAGGTTCCCACCTAGTTGAGTTTGGGCTTCCAATATGGGGACCCTCACCTAGTAGAGTCCGGATTTCCCCAAAGTATGTCTCATGAGATGGAAGCCTTCACCTAGTGGAGTTTTGGGTTTCCAGTAGCAATCTATGTATCCCATAACTACGTGCCCCATAAGAAAGTTAGCTAGTGGATCCGACTAAGCTAATAAACTGGTTCTACCTTAGGCAAGTGGACCAATCCTTGACGGTGTGGGTAACATCGGGAGGGATCATGTGATAGCTCATATGTTCTCATGTCGGTTAAGGCTATATCCCAACTACAACAAGATTAGTAATGACCTAAGATTATGCTTGAAGAAGCATCTCTTAGAGTTCAAACCTAACGGACTAAGATTATGCTTAAGGAAGCATCTCCTAGAATCCAACACAATAAAAGAACTAAGATGTGCTTGAAGAAGCATCTCCTAGGATTCAAACTTAATGAACTAAGACTATGCTTTTGGAAGCGTCTCCTAGAGTTCAAAAGTACTAATGGACTTAGACATGCTTAAGGAAGTATCTCATAGGGTCCATATTAATAATGAACTTAGACATGCTTAAATAAGTGTCTCATAGGGTTCAACCTAGTAATGAACTAAGATGTGCTTAAGGAAGTACCTCATAGTGTTCTAAGGTTTAAAGAGAGGTACTAGTTTCCAACTAAGAAGTATGAGTATGAGGACCTAAAAGTGGTACTTAGTATGAATGGTATTATAGGATGTCGTTCATGCATTACACAAGTATGACTTAAGGTTATTCAAGAAAATGTTCTCTTATATGATGTATGTTTAGATAGGATTGTGCTAAAATTGCCTTCCTTGTTAGTATTGACTAAAGGTGAGAGATTCCCTTGGTTATGAGAGTAAGCTAGGAATGAGACTAAATGAATGGTAGGTATAAATATGGTGACTTCAAGGTTATGCTTAGTGTGAATGGTATTATGGGATGTCGTTCATGCATTGCACAAGGATGTTTTAAGGTTACTAAGGAGTATAGTGCTATTATGATATGAAAGCCTAGGTCTTGACTATGCATATAGACTATGATTAAGATGACCAAAAAGGGATACTTAGCTTGGATGGTATTATGGGATGCTATTCATGCATGGTACTAGTATGCTTTGAGGTTACTTGAGAGTGGTCCTATTATGATACGAATGACTAAGAGTTGAATAAGGCTTATATGATGTTTATGTTGGAGACTTTACTTATGATTATGATATTGTCTCGTATGCTTATAGTTGATGTTTCATGAAGTATTTCATATGATCATGCTTATAGTTGATGTTTCATGAAGTATTTCATATGATCATGTCTTATGTTGACTAACCCTTATGTTATGCTCTTATGATGTTGTGTTAGCTAACATATTTAGTACATTTTCTACTAACGCATACTTTGCCTACATTCTCATCAAATGTAGGGTTCGAAGATTTGAGTTCCAATCTTGAGGCTAGGTTTATAAGGAGCAAAGGAGTTTTAAGATTTGGTGAGTCCTCATAGCTTTGAGGACAAAACTCACTATTCCCTTTATGTCTTTTATTTTCATGTTGAGACTATTGTATGGGCTGTGTCCCAAAGGTTTTAATTCAAAGATGAGTTTAGATGGTTGAAAGACAAAAGTGTAGTAAAGACTTTTGCTTGCTTTTATGAAAGACTTTGATTGTATGGATAAAAGTTTTTAAAATTTCCGTACTTTTCTATTATCTTATGTTATGATATGCTAAGGGCTTGTATGAGACCCCTTCGGGGTCAAGTACGTCATGTTACTTCTAGGGTGTACCCCTAGGTCGTGACATGGAGTCAAAACGAAGAAGTAAAGACTCACATGTTAATTGTTTCTTGATTTGAATGCAAATTTTGGTTAGTAAAATGTTCTTTTTATATAGTAGTGTTTTTTGTAAAATCATATTTATAGTGATTTGTTGTTATTTTCTTCTTGTTTTATCTATTATTCATGTGTATGTAGTGTTAGTTTAGGACTAATTTGAGTTTGAATGTTTATTCACTGATTTAGTTTTGAAATTTGTTTGCAATTGCACTTTCAAGATTTACAAATTAGTTGATTTCATAACTTTTAAATAAAATAAAAGGAAGAAATTGAAGCTAGTAAAGCTAGATGATAATTCCATTAAGGATGGGGAATTTTTTTTTTTTTTTTGGTTGTAGATGGAAAGCTCTTCAACATCTATCAATGGAGGTTTTGGAGAAGATGGAAAGTGAGTCTTTTAATAAAGAAGAAAATTCAAATTGTCAGTGCCACATAACATTTTTACACTGCTTTGGGGTGTATTTTTACTCCTCCACGCGCCTATTATAAAATTTGTATACAAATTTCTTTTTTCTTATCCTTCAGACGTATGACATTGACATAATTTAAGATATTTGTTTCTATACATATTTGACAGTATAAATAAATAAAATAAAAAATACACAACATATAGAAATGCTATTTGATGTAGAAGTTCTACAAAATACGAGAAAAAAAAAGTATTTGTATTTTTATTAGAACTATCAATATGGGCTGGCCCATTCTATCCGGGCTAACCCATACAAGCTTTGAAATTTTACGTGTCAGGCCAGGCTAGCCCATTTTTTGTGTGGGCCAGAAAATGATCGACCCAATCCACAAGTATGTGGGCTACGGTCAGCCCTCAAAAGTATATTTTTTATAATTTTTTAAATTAAATTATAATTTTAAAATATTATCATAAATATCGACAAGACAATATTACATGGTGTTAGTGTTACTACTTGTTAATCAAATCCACAAATAAAATTATATTTATTAAGTTTGATTTCAAGTAAAAGCATAAATAGTTAAATAGAAATATTAACTTAATTGTTTTTTCCAATGATCATAATAAAACACAAAAACTATGACAATTTTACATAGGCTACAACCTATGTAGCGATTTCCTAGAAATTTTAGGGAGTTTTTATTTTATGTAGTACATATTTTATAAACATAATTTGTATTTAAATTATAATATTTCAAACTTTAAACAGATTTTGAGTTTACACTCTTTTTATTTTTAATACTTTATTTTATTTTTTATTTTTAATTAATTTTTATTTGGCCCACGGGCTGGCCCTATCCATATTTCTCAAGCCCCACAAATCGGTAGACTTATTCAAGCCTAGCTAAAAAGCCTTTTTCTTAAATGAGCTCCAAAAATCGTAGTCCAGCCCTATCAAATCACGAGTTAGGCCAGGCCGGCCCAACAGGCCTAGCCCATATTGACGGCTCTAGAACGATGAAAACAATAACTTTAAAAAAATAGGATTAATTACTTGGGTGAGTCCCTTTTAATTAATAATTACTATATTTAGACATATTCTTTAATTATTACCATCTATAGCAATATATAGCAATATTATGTATACTTATTCTATTAGATTTATCTTCTCTCTTGTGTTCTTTCTCCCTTTCTTTCTATCTCCCGCTCCTTCTTTTCCTCCCTGCACCTTTTCTCTCTTTATGCTCTTTCTCTCTTTCTTTTCCTCTCTGCATTGTCTCTCTATATGCTTTTTCTTTCTTTCTTTTTCTCCCTGCAACTCTTCGTCTCTATGTTCTTACTTAATCTTTCAATATTATATAAAAAAAAAAATAGGTTTTTATCAAAGACTGAAGATCTATAGAAAATTTAGGGATTCATAAATCGAAGAATTGGGGCAGCTTAGTTTGTAGAAGAAGTCGATTAATTTTTTATGGCATATTCAACTTTTACTCTACCTTTCTAACTGAAAATTTTTAAAGTTAAAGTTTGCAACAATGCACTTCAACTAAAACATCTTAAAACACAAACACGAAAACCGACATAATCGACGATTCGAGCGCGATTCGGTATTTTAAAGTAAAAAACAAAAAAAAAAAAAAAAAAAAAAAAAATTTACTTTTAACCTTTTTTTTTTTATTTATTTTTTTTTTTTCAAATCAAATTTCATTTTTTTTCTTCTCTTCTTCTTCCAACTTTTTTTTTTTTTTTTTTTTTTTTTTTTTTTTTTTTTTTTACAATTATTTAATTTTTTTTTTTTTTGTTAAAATTTGTCAAAATTCGAAAAAAAAAAAAAAAAACCTTTTTTTTTTTTTTTTTTTTTTTTTTGTTTTAAAATAAAAATTTTTTTTAATTTTTACCAGCAAGTGATAGTGCTCAATTTGCGCGTGGCGTTTTTATTGTATATCACACAATTTTATTTGGATTTTTTTTTTTATTTTTTTTATTAATTGGATAGTTAAAGTGTCTACTTGTGCACTATGAAAGTTAGAGGTCATACTTAAAATTTGAAGGCAAGTTTAGGGTCCAATTTATGTATTATGCCATTTTTTATTTATTGCATTGGCGTGTCGACAATTTCCATTCTAATGAAGGTTATATGAATAATTGTGTTCATACTTGATGAATTTGTAGATTTGAATATATTGAAGATATGAAGGTTTAAATAAATGGAGATTTGAAGATATGATGTCATCTTTATGGTCTATACTTTCTCAAATCTAAAGGTGAATTCGCAGGAGAAAAGTGATATTTGAAGATATGATGTCATCTTTTTAACAAATGAAGATATATAATAAGCAGCAAAATGAATTAAACTTGAATTAAAAATGCATTACATACATATAAAAGTTGAATTAGAATCGAATTAAACATGAATACAAAATGTAGCAAACAAAAGAACATTCTATGATCTGTAAACTAAATAAAATTTGTATGAATAATGAATTAAACAAGTAATCCAACCGCAACAAATCAACCAATAACCTGCAAAATGAATTAAACTTGTATTAAAAGTGTATTACACAAATATTAAAGTTGAATTAGAAGAGAGAATTAAGCATGAATAAAAAAACATAACTAATAAACAAGTTAATGATCTATAGAGCGAATTAAACAAGTAATCCAATAGTAACAAATCAACAAATAAACTGCAAAATGAATTAAACTTGTATTAAAAGTGTATTACACAAATATTAAAGTTGAATTAGAAGAAAGAATTAAGCATGAATAAAAAATATAACTAATAAAAGATCACATTGATCTATAGAGTGAATTAAATTTGTATCAATAATGAATTAAACAAGTAATCTAATAGTAACAAATCAATTAATAAACTGCAAAATGAATTAAATTTGCATTAAAAGTGTATTACATAATAGTAAAGTTGAATTAGAAGAGAAAATTAAGAATGATTGAAAAATGTAACTAACGAAAGACAAGAGATCTATAGACTAAATTAAACTTGTATTATTCATGAATAAAACATGTATTATATGTGTCTTATAAATTATTTTGATTTGTATCACTACGAACGTGAGTAATGTTTGCAATATGTATTAAAAATGTATTGTTCACGAATAAAATTTATATTATATGTGTCTTATAAATAATTTTGATTTATATCTCTAAAAAAATGAGTGATGACTACAATAAGTATTAAAAATGTATTGTGCATGTCTTATAAATGTATTATTAGTGTGTTACCTAAATTATTTTTGTTGGTATCACTAAGAAAGGAGTGAAGTGTGCAATATGTATTATGAATGTACTATTCATAATAAAACATGTACTATACATATCTTATAAATTATTTTGATTTGTATCACTAAGAAAAAGAGCGATATTTGCAATATGTATTACAAATGTATTGTGCCTATGTTATAAATGTATTGTACCTATGTTATAAATGTGCTACTTAAATTATTTTAGTTGATATCACTAAAAAGGGAGTGAAGTTTGCAATATGTATTATAAATGTATTATTTATAATTTTAATACAAGTTTAATACAATTATGAAACATATCTAGTACAACTTTAATGCAATTGCGACACAGTTCCGTAAACTTCACCTTTTTCGAGCTTTAATCTAATATTTCTTCTAAAATCAATTGTATAAACTTAACCAAACCTTGTTAAAATTGAGATAGAAACTCCAAACGACATTTTCAATTATTTGTAGGAACAACCTATCCAAACTATAAATTCAGAAAATTCAAATAATGAATTCAAAATTTGAAGCTTTATAATGACTATCAATGGTGAACTCTTGCTGTTGTAATTTTAGAGAATTAAAATTTCTTCTTGAAAACATAATTTTGTACAAATTTTTGGTGTTTCTGTTCCTCTTCTCGTGTTTTTGGAAAAAAAAAAAGAGTAAAATATAGGCAAAAACTAATTTGAGGATAGTTATTTAAATGAAAATTTCAAAGAAGAAAAATAAAAAGAAGAAGAAGAGAAGAAAGATAAGAATGACAGAGACAAAGAAGAAGAAAAATAAAAAGAAGAAGAAGGGGAAGAGAAAAAAGGGCACAGAAAGAGGCGAAGCGATGGTACTATTTTTAGTTCCAAAAAAATTGTTATATTTAGTTAGAAAAATTATATTTCCATAAATGGTAAATATTTTCTTGATATAGCATATTTATGTGATTTACCCAAAAAAATATAAATAGAGAAGTCATGTAATTCTTACATTTATTTTATTATATACTTAAAAGAAGCAAATCACTGGAATTTTTTTCTTTATTATGTGCTTATTTCTATTTTGAAGATGAGAAATAAATCGCTATGTACTAAAAGAAAATTATTTTCTCTTGAGAAAATTTCCGGAAGAAAAGATCTTGGAAAAAAACTATTCAATAATACAATTTCTGCAAGAGAAGGACTTTGAAAAAGGGTTCGAAATATATTCGAACTTTGATCGAAATTGTTATAACAATTTCAAATTTTGGGCAGGTGCTATTACCCTGTACTATTTAATAATGTATTTTAAAGATATATAGGTGTCCACATGGACATCATAAATATTGCATCATTACAAATATATATTTCTCAGTCTTATACACTTATAATTATACAAATACAAATCTTCCCTACCCAGTTCTCTTTTGGCTTTCTCTCTCCCTTTACTCAAAAACAAATTTTACAGAATACAAATATAAAGTGAGATAGATTTGATATTCAAAATACAAATGTTTTAACTCGATTCAATTATATACGAATTCAAATTTTATGCAGATATACAAACACAATCATTGATACATATACATATACATATACAATTCACCTCTCTCCACTCTCTAGCCTCTCTCGCTCGCCTCTCTCCTAGCCACTCTAGCCTAACACAGAGAACATATACATATACAAACACAATTTTCATAGACACGGACGAATTAGCATCCGATTTATACAAATTAAATGCTCCATAGCAAACATAATTTAACTATAGAGTGTAAATAGTAAAATTATAGCTATGGAACGCTAATATAATTTTTATCTTTACTATTCATAAAATTTACTCGTGTTTCATCACACCTTATTCGTTTTTATTAGAATATTGCACTTTGCATGAGAAATTATACATAAAAGTAATATCTTATTTATATAAAATTATCAAAAAAATAATAATTTATCAGTTCAATTATTCCTTCAATTTTCTCAAACAAAATCAAAATAAATATCACCAATTTTTAAAAATATAAATCAATCAAATCAAACCAAATAAAAATAAATTTATTTAATCAGTTAGATTCAAATTTCAATTTTATTCGAACCATGAACCCTCGTTATTGCACAAATCAAATCATATATAAAAAAGGGCAAACTATATAAATCTCACTAATTTAGGTCTTAATTACTAAGATTCTCGATAGTTTCAAATATTACTTCATCTACCATATTTTGTGCTTAGGATACATGAGTCTGAATATGCGAGATACATGTATCCGCCAAATTTTAAAATCGAGATACATATTTTATTTGTTTAAATTAATAAGTTGTAACTGATTTCCATAATTAGAGGAGTATCATTATTCGGGAGATACATGTATCCATCGGTTTTAAAAGCCGAGATACATGATTGTTACTTTGAATTAAAGGGGTGTAACTTATTTCCTTAATTAAAGAATTAATTGATAAATAATTAACAACCCATTTACAGGATCCTTGCGTATCAACTTTAACAAGTTTTCCTAAAATAATGAAATAATAAAGCATAATAATTTTGCAATTGTAAACTTCATCTTCTTCATCAATTCTTTCCTTTGTATCTTAAAGTTTCGAATATTTCGGCATCATTACTCGCGAGATACATGTATCTATCGATTTTACAAGTCGAGATACACGATTTATTACTTTGAATTAAAGGGGTGTAACTAATTTCCTTAATTAAAGAATTAATTGATGAATAATTAACAATCCCAACGGATTTACAGAATCTTTGCATATTAACTCTAACAAGTTTTTCTAAAATAACGAAATCATAAACCATAGTAATTTTGTAATTGTAAACTTCATCTTCTTCATCAATTCCTTTCTTTGTATTTTAAAGTTTCGACGTGAACGTTGGTGGATGAAGACCCTGCAATGACAAAACTCTAATTTGTAAAAGTTTATAAAATTAAATTTTATACCAATATGAACTCGATCTCATATACATGAACGAAATGTAAACCAAGATACATAAGAATAATGAAAAAAATAAAAACTTATCTCATTGATACAACGTTGTGTTGAAGAAACCTTGAACTTCTTCTGGATGATATTGGTCATATGAAAGAAGCTAATTAAGAGTTAACTTGAAGAAAAATTTAGTTTTGAATTTGGGACATGCAAACATGTATTGAGAGTATTAAGGAAGAGATAGAGATGGAGTGGAAGTGTGTGAAGTAGGGGGGGGGGGGTGAACATTAGGGTAATGAGTAAATAATTTGAATTGGTGATGTAACATTAATAGGAGTTTAAAGTTTAAGATAATTATTCAATATCATATATAAGAAATTTGTGTATCTAATTAAATCTTTTAATATATATGATATAAATATTAAATGTGATATTATGGTGTAATTTTTTTAATGTAACGATAAAATAAATATATATGATAGTAAAGTATGTCTAATCAAGATAGTTTTCACAAATTGATGTAGACACCAACACTCAAGTGAAATTCCAACTCTCCTGCGTCGCTCTCATTCCGGTAAAAAATAGCCACTCATCGAGCGATACGTTTAAAGTAAAAATATGCACAAACAAATAAATACTACTAACGATTTCCTACATTTTTCTACCCGAATGCTTTCTCGTCTCAGCAGGACTCCTCCACCACTCGCCATGGCGGCGCGTGTTCTTCCACGCCCTTTCCATCCTACCTCCGCGTCCGCCATGATTGTCTCCACGAACTCGCATTTCATTCTCCCTCCGTCACCTACGGTGGCCCATATTTCCTTCGGCAAATCTTTGTCAATTATTGGTCGGAAGTTTCATTATGGATTGAATTGCAAAGAGGACAGGAGATGGAGTGTTGCAGGATGGAGTGGCAAAGTGTTTGCTTCTCAGAGAGAGTATAGGAAGTCTCGGAAAAGGCCGTTGAAGAAGAAAGAGAAAGAGTTGGAACTTAGTGTAAACATTTGCATTGAAGAGCAATTGCCCGATGATCCTGAGATTGTGGTAATATACCTTAGTTTGCTTTCTGATATACACTAATTTTGATTTGTGTGACACTTTATTGCAATGTGTACAGTTTTGAACGTTAGGTGTTGTTTGGTAGCTGTATAAGAAACAAATTATTTCATGTATTGATTTTCGTATAACTTATACAACCTTGGCTAGGTAGATAGGAAATAAGTAATTTATGGATAAAATTAATAGTCGCTTGGTTGGCAATTTGGAAACCTGCATAATTAGTACATGTATAAGTCACTAGAGAAACTATGTATTAGAAGGTAGAATAACTAATTCCCGCATAACTAATACATGCATAAAATAATACATAGATTCACTCATAATTAATTACTGATACATGTATAAATCTAATCAGCTACCAAACGACTTCAAGTGCAAATGGCAACAGGAAAAGCATATGCAACTCAAATGTATTGCACATTTTGGGCACCTATTGACCATTTTATGTTCCTCATGCATTTCTGTGGATAAGGATTTATCACAAAATTTGTGAAGTGAAGGCTGCCTCTAAAACAAAGTGCTAACCAGGGAAATAAACTGAGAATCATGTGCATGAGCAATATTTGAACTTCTTGACTAAGTCATTTTTCTCTGGGAGAAGAATTTCTACTTTTTGTTTAGAATGTCAAAACGAGTTTCATGAGCCAGGGAAGAAATATGACCAAGAAATCAGTCCTTAGCGGATAATGCTATTGATTTTTCAAGATCTTCAGTATCAAAAATGCCAAAACCAGTAAAATAGGCAGGAAGATATGTGCATTTTAAGTATACTAAACAGCCTCCTCTTGAGCTAGCTGAAAATTTCCAAACAAAAAATTCTATCAAGAAAGTTTCAGGCACTACTTTGCAGTGACTCTAGTTTGTAAGTTCATTTTGTTTCTATTTTATTCATTCCCAATTCTGGCACTGCAGGATATTTCTGAAATGCTTCGTCTTAATGTTCCAATGGCTATGAAATTTGCATTTGATAATTTGAAAGATTCAGACTATCAAACGAGGGATAGAGCAATTAATGACGTTGGTTGCTTTGAAAGTGTTGAATTGTCAGTCTTGCTTTGCAACGATGAGTTCATCCGCGAACTTAATAAGGACTGGAGAGATGTGGATAGCCCTACTGATGTCCTTTCAATGTCACAACATATACCTGAACTTGAGCTGCCAATTGTAAGAAAATGCTTCATTATTCACATGTCGTCCTCATGTAACAAAGCTGACTAGGTCCATGTTCAACAGTTAATGCTGGGAGACATTGTGATTTCGGTGGAGACAGCAGCAAGGCAAGCAGAGGAAAGGGGACATAGTTTACTGGACGAGATACGCATCTTACTGGTAGGTTTCACATACTTCTGAACAATCTCTATATACTTCTGTTAAATCCAATATATCTTTATGACTCATTCCTGTGCCTAATTTATGGTGCAATCTGTGGTTGTCTCTGAATATTGTCCCTGAAAGAAAGGCTGATCCTCAAATTTGGATGTCAATAATATTTTCCACATCTAGTACCCTTGACAATTTTTATACTAGGTAGTCCATCCATTGGTGTTCATCAAATATGGACATGCATAGTTTCTATCACTCATTTATTCCAGTTGTTCATTTTTTATGGAGTTTCTTTCATGTGGTCATATGGTTATAGATTTAAAGCCTTTTGGATTGTCATTGTCCTTAAGTAGGAAGGATGACAGTAGTTTGAACCAAGTCACCAACTGCACTAGAATTTGATGTTGTCTTACAAATGAGACAATCGTTGTTTGTCACCCCTGCAGGTTCATGGTTTGCTACATCTTTTGGGGTTCGATCATGAGATTAGTGATGAAGCTGAAGCTGAAATGGAGAAAGAAGAGGAGCTCCTTCTAAAAAGTCTTGGGTGGAAGGGAAAAGGATTAATTCAGAGCGCATATGATGCTGAGGCTGCTGGAAGTTCTCTTTTGGAGGACATTGGTAATGTACCAAATAAGAACTAAAAGATTGTGGCCTTCTTTGTTCAATTATTCTCTTCTAGTATGTTATTATTCTGTATTGTAAGTTTACATTCCTGATTAATGGGATTGAAGAGTTAATCTTACTTGTTAACTGTGTAAAGACAGGAAGAAAGAAGGGAGTCTACGATTTTACAGACCAAAGTTTAGCTACATCTTCTGTGATATGGATGGTAAGGAAACAAGTATGATGCTTAAAATTGGTTCGTTTAATCTGTTTCACCTGTTTATTATCTCGTTGTTTTCTTTTCATTGTTGGTGTTAGGTACCCTCCTGAACAGCAAAAGTCAGATTAGTTCAGCAACTGCTGAAGCTCTTAGAGAGGCCACTTCTAGGGGTGTAAAAGTGGTCATAGCTACTGGAAAAGTGAGGACAAACTACTTTTTTCCCTATATCCTGCCTAGTTTCTCTGATTTCCTTTAGATATAATAGTATCTCTTGATGCGATATACTGTGTTTTTTTCCTGCTTCTGTTCAACTATCATAAGCTTTGTATTTTTCTTGGTGAACAGACTCGTTCTGCTGTCATTACTGTGCTCAAGAGTGTAGGTTTAGCTGGAAAAGACGGCATTGTTTCAGAGGTTTCTCCAGGAGTATTTGTGCAGGTTTAACTTATTCCATTTCTATCCCTAGCTAATAGCATCTTTTGTATAATCTTTCGAGCCATTCAATATGTACAATTGGATATGGGTAATCGAGATTCACTTACAAAATTATATAGAGATTCATTTAAGATAATCATAACATCTTGTACATCCTCCCAAAACTAGGGATTTTTGTTGATCGCTTACCACCCCCACCCCTCCCAAAAAAGAAGAAGTGAAAGTTCTTCATGTGTTGTAAATAAGCTTGTATGTTGAATGATAGTTCGGAAACAAATGTAACCATTTTGGGACTACAGAAAATGGAAAGTGGAGCAATAAGAGATAGAGGGAGTAGCCTATTTGTGAACTATATCTGATGATGTTATTAAGGACAATCATATACTTGGGAAACAGCTGCTTGACAAATTCTTTTCTACAGCCTGATTTATTCAGTTTATTTCAGCAGCTATATCACGGCATGTTGACATGAAATGGTCTGTTAGTGTTGTGAGTGAAATTGGGGAGAGTTGAATGAGAATTAATGATTTGGTGATTTCCTTAATAAGAAGTTTATGAAGTTGATTTATACAATCTTTTTCATTTTTCTTGGAAATGCTGAAATTTCTGAAACAATTTAAATGATTATTTTTAGAGAGAGGAGGATGAAGTGATGAATGCCTGAAAGGCATGGAATTGAAAATACAAGGAGGTTGAAAGGTTATCAAAGAAAAAGAATTGCCTAAGATGGAGAATAAGGATAAGCTTATTGGAGTTTGGACATCTCTATTCTTATGTCCTGTTGTTTTCTTTTAAACCAAAATGAAATAAACAAGTATGAAGTAAACTGATACTCCTACTTTTATTGGTAAGTATATTAATTAGACCTAGAATTTATTATATTTGAATATATGGTGGTTTAGAATGGAGATGAAGTTCCTTTTTTAAAAAAAAAACAACCCCTTCTCAAAAGGAATGGAGATGAAGTTCACTTTTTTTTGAAGAATGTTCGCATTTTTAAGTTAAAAGTTGTCCCCATTTAAATTTTCTTGGTTATAAGATGTTGAGTTAGAACTGATCAGTCGATAAAAAGAAAGGTTCTCAGGAAAAAGGACACATTTTGGAACATCCCAAAATATAAAGTTGGTCATTAGTTTGGGCTAAAAGGAGTAATTATGTCATTTGATCGGCCATTTAATAGCTTTCACTTTTCTAATTTTTCCCAATGCTAGGGGTTGCTCGTTTATGGTAGACAAGGCCGGGAAATTTCTCGAACAAACTTGGATCCAGTTGTGTGTAGAGAGGTAATTTTCCTTTGCTTGCCTTGGTTCCCTTTCATTGGTTTACAATATTATTCTTGTTGTTCTTTCGGATCATGTTTGTATATTCTATTTTATGGTAGGCAACATCTTATACAACATCTATTTTGTCCATTACTCACATATCATTATTCAATCTCTTTGATTAAAAGATATAATTGCACCGCAGAATGTTGTGATCTACTAGGAGTCAATTCAAATGGAAGGATGTAATTCATATATTTCACGTGTCAGTTTATTGGTTCTCTTCTTTTTAAATAAAATACATAACTTCAAAGAGTGCATCAAGATGCGCCTATTGGTCAATTAAGTGGGTGCAAGACAATCTGGCAAAAAAAAAAAATACTAGGTAACTTCTTTTCATTTGCCTAAGCCTGGATAGACAAAGTTTTTCGGTATCTATGCTAGCGGGAGGTAGCAAGTACCAGGTGGAATAATTAAGGTGTGCGCTAGTTGGCCTAGACACCACACCACCATCAGCTATGACTCTTAGAGTACCTACCTTGTGTTGGTGGGATATATCAGGTACCTCGTGGAATTAGTCAAGGCTAGTACGACCTAGCACGGACACCATGATTATAAAAAGATAAAAATATCACAACTCTAATGTCTGTACTGTGGATAATATGGAAGGAAAGGAATCACAAATGTTTTGATGGAAGATCAGAGACACCTTGTACTACAACTACTCCTTAATTTCAGATTAATTGGAATAAGCTATATGAATCTTCCACATCATTTCACTAATTTCATCATGGTACTCAAAAATGTGTGTTTTCAAACAAAATTAGGATTCTCTAAAGTTAGAGCCTTCTACATCTCATACTTTTTTTCCCTGACATACAAATGTCTATTCAGTGACATATCCATAGTGACGTGCCTTGGTGTATGTTATTCACGGATGACATAGTGTTTATTGACGAGACTCGTGATGGAGTTAATACTAAGCTAGAAGTTAGAAGGCAAACCCTAGAGTCTAAAGGGTTCAGGGTGAGCAGAACCAAGATTGATTACTTGGAGTGCAAGTTTAGTGATGCAACCATGAGGTGAGGCTTGATACCCAGGTCATCCCCGAGAGAGGATGTTTCAAGTATCATGGGTCCTTAATTCAAGGTACTGGGGACATTGACGATGATATCACTCATCGTATTGGGGCGAGTAGGCGAAATGAAGGCTCGCCTAATTAGTCTTGTGTGATAAGAAGATACCACCTAAACTTAAATATAAGTTCTATAGAGTGGTGGATAGATTGACTATGTTGCCAGTCAAGAACTCTCATGTTTAGAAGATGAAAGTTGTGGAGATGAGGATGTTAATGTGGATGTGTGGGTATACTAGGAGATATAAGATTATGAATAAAGATATCCGAGACAAAGTGAGAGTGGTCTCCGTGATGGACAAGATGAAGGAAGCGAGGTTAAGATGGTTTGGACATGTAAAGAGGAAAAGCGTAGATGCCTCAATAAGGAGGTGTTCGAGGTTGATAGTGGTGGGTGTTCAGAGAGGTAGATGTAGGCTGAAGAAATATTGGGGGAGGTGATTAGACATGACATGTGCATCTTGAGCTTTCCGAGGACATGTCCTTAAATTAGAGGTTTTGTAGGTTGCTAATTGGAATAAAAGGTTAGTTAGTAATTCTCTCGCTTTCCTGCGGGGTAGGATAGGTGGTGGTATCGGTACTTACTCTCTTACCAGTATTTTTAGCACTATTCACGTAGTTTCTTGTTCATCGATTGTTGTTATTATTTGTGTTTCTTGTGCTTCGGTTATCACACTAGTTCGTTGTTATTGTTCTTTTCTGTATGCTATGTACTGCTTTTCATAATGCTATATTCCGTTGTTCTTACTACTTTCATTTCCGTATTCTCTTTTTCAAACTTCTTGGAGATGCTTTACTTGAACCGAGGGTCTATCAAAAATACTCTCTATCTTTATGAGAGGTCTGCACACACTCTACCCCCCATACCCCACTTGTGGGAATACCCTGGGTATGTTGTTGTATGCAAATATCTATTCAAATTATAAAAGGACTTAACGCACACACTGGAACTAAGTAAGCGTCCGAACAATGACTATATCTTAATCAAACTAGTTGGTCTTGCCTATTTGTATGATTTTTGTGTATTGTTTTTTGTTCTTTATTAAGTTCGCATGAATTTAAAGAGATTTAAGGTTGTTTGACACAATTTTTTCTCCTGTAATTTTGAGTCCACCTGCTCCGTTTATGATATCAGTCAATTGCTTTTTCTTTTTAAACAAGTTTGCAAAATTTGACACAACTTCTTCCCCTGTAATTTTAACACTTTGAACTAACAGACTATCAATCCTATGGAGTATGGACCAAGGCATTTGAAGGTTTACGTAGGATATGATCAATCCAACTTAGACAACCTTTTCTCATCTTATCCTATATTTGTGTTGCTTGTACCTTTTGTCGGATGTGGTAATTTCGTGTCAAATAATATATGTGTGCACATCCATCTTAGCATCTGCATCTGTATGACACTCATCTCGTGGATATAAATTAAAACCCAACATCATTTTCATATAACAACACTGGTTTACCATTGTGTTTAATCTTGTTGTGTTAGTTAAAGAAGTTCAAGTCCTTTATATTTTGTGAAGTTGAGCATTTTCTTGTGTTGATTTTTGTGAACTAGATTCACTTTAATTATAAAAAAAGGACTCAATAAATTTATTTGTCCATATGAGACCTGATTCTGACCGTTCTTCTATTTACAGGCATGTCTCTACTCTCTTGAGCATAAGGTTCCCCTTGCTGCATTTAGTGAGGACCGGATCTTAACACTGTTTCATCACCCTCTTGTGGATTCACTTCATACCATATATAATGAGCCAAAGGTACCATCCCTATCAATATTTTATATCTTGCTAGACATTGTACAAGCATTGGGATTTGTTGCTGAAGGCTTCGTATCTAATCTATTTTGCCAGGCCGAGATTATTCCTTCAGTTGAGCAACTATTGACTGGGACAGACATACAGGTATGTAGCTGAAATTAGCTGCTAAGCATATGACTAGTACTTTCCAAGTATTGAAGGGTATTGGAGACTAATTGTAGGTTTATAGTGTTGCCCTGAACATGTGCCATTTATTATTGAGAGGGAATTGTACTTTGCACTAGTATTACACATTTAAGCTGAAAGGAAAACTGCATCTGAAGTTGCTGGAAGAGTCCTTATTTTTCAAGCTGGTGGCTGGCTTAGGATGCAGATGCACCACATGATTAGGTAGTTGGTTAAATTCGATCATTGACTTTTTAAATTTTGTTTTTGGGTGGGGGTGGCTTACGTCTTGTAAGCACATTGCTATGTTGTGGAGGTGAAGCCTCCCCTACCCTACCAAAGTTTTTCTAGGTGTCAAATTCCTCTCCATATGCTTGAAATAGTCCATTCATGGTTTTTGTTTACTAATGCAAGTTGAGCTCAGTTTTTCTTAAAAACAATCTTTTCTCTTACTGGTTTTGAAGTTGATAATTTATGTATTATAGTAATCACAGAAAGTAAGAAAAGGTAATGAGCTAGAAATCTGGAAGATAAGAAATAAAAGACAACCTGAAGAGATAAACTTAGCTACTATGTGTTTTATAAGAAAGGTAAAGCTGTATTCCTCAGCAATGAGGGTATGCTGACAACCATAATAAACTGACAAGGCAGGTAATCATAATTACATGGAGCCTAGGAAATCTACTAATTGTTCTACCTCATCTATACCCTCTTCTTTACACCAAAATATAAAGTATTAATGCAGTTTTCTTTTACTTTCTGCATTGGATTAGTAATATTCTCAAAACATCTATTATTTCTTTCCTTCCAAACTGACCACCATATGCAAGAAGGAACTAGGCTTCACCATTTTTTTTGCTTTTTACTCCCACCTCTCCTATCCAGCAGCTTGGAAGATCTGAAGTATGTTCAGGCATCACCCATGGTTGTTGAATAAGATTGTGGAACATATGCCATACCTGAGTAGTCACTCTTTTGATCTGAAGTATGTTCAGGCATCACCGATGGTTCTTTTGAGGGTTGCTTGTTGGCGAAGATGCAGATGCCCGGTTTGCTGGTGTGTTGAGATTTGGGTTATCCTTTTGACATTCTCATGGTCATGGTTATTTTGTGTATTCAAGGTCGAGGCGAAAGGGGACATTTGCATCACTGTATGATCTTTTTAGTTTTCTTTTTCCTTATTGGGGTGTGGATGGGAGGTTCGTCCCCTTTTTAGTGGTGGTGCTTTAAGTAAACACATGGTATACACTCCATTTGTAGGGAGGGGAATTACTCCTCCCTAATTGGTAAACGGTTCTATCAACCTTTTTTGCTTACTTTCAATTGTGTTTCAAATCTTTTTTCACATTTCTTCTGTTTATTCTTAAACTAGTAAAATTACCCGTGCTTTGCGCGGGAATTTAATATCACGAAATTTATAAAATAATACTTAAAAACTACCCGTCATTAAAATTAAAACACTATATTATTTTACATACAAGATTATGTAGTAATAATGTAAAGGAAAATGAAAATTATAACATCTTATCATTTATCCTTAATAACATAAGCATAAATTAATGACTGTAAAAATAAATACCAGGATCTGTAGCATAGGTGTCAGTGAGCTAGTGAGCCACTCAACAGGATCAAAGAATGTTTAATTGTGCAAAAGAAAAAGAAGTAGTTCAGAATTTTTGCTGTTTTAAAATGAGAGGAAATCCCTCTATTTGTAGACAACAAAGGGTAGTGTGAACAATGTTTATTGTGCCTAATCGGAAAGGTCATGACTATTTGGAAAAGTTGCAACCCTTCGAAAGGTCACAACCTTTCATAAAAGTCACAACTTTTCATAAAAGTCTCAACTCTTCATTGAAGTTGCAACTTTTCATAAAAGTCGCAACTTTTCATGAAAGGGGAAGGCTAGTTTTGGAAATAAATAAATTAAAAGGGAATCTTGGATTGTGGTGGCGCCACGTAGGCGGGCCTAGGGTTCTCTTTTAATATCACACGGGAATTTAATATCACGGAATTTTATAAAATAATACTTAAAATCTATCTGTCATTAAAACTAAAACACTATATTTATTATCTTACATACAAAATTATGTAGCAACGAACATTAATAATGTAAAGAAAAATGATAATTATAGCATTTTATCATTTATCCTTCAATTAATCTCTTTAATTTGATTTTATAATTTATCCTTTTACTTCCAGGAAGTGTTACTATTTGATATTTTTGGGGAATCAAATGAACATCAACCTAAGATATACAAATATTCTAATTCTAATGTGTAGAAAAGTTCAGCCCTACCTTTTGCTTTACATATATCATTTTAAAGTTCTCCATCTAAATGCATCATAAGTAATTATTAAAATAAAAAATTAAAGGGAGAATGTATCATATTGGACAACAATTCAACTTATTATATATACTTGAAAGGGAAAAATATTACACAAAACTATTCAGTTTGTTTGGGTCTTTTTTAAAAATCAACATACCAGAGTGATGGAGTTCAATTTGAAACTACACTTCTATTCCAATCGCAATGTCGAAAAACTCATCTATTACTTCAAGAAAAGTATTTACAACTTGAAGTAAATTTGAGAATTTGTCCATACTTCATAGTGAATATGAGCAAATAATTGATTATGTAGCTATCTATGTCTTTGGGATTAAAAGAGGCTCCAGTCTAGTCATATTCCTCTATAGGTCATCCGACACATCCTTGAACCCATGTCAAAAGTTTATTAATTCTTGTCTTCTTTTCTTGGTTCACTTCGCGCATCAAGGTGCGATAAGGTTTTTAATGTCTTTATGTCCTTTCAATGTCATACCAAATTTGAATTTTGTCTTCAAGAGATGATAATATAGATCTTTAAGAATTTTTTTATCGTACCTTCAACAACTTCAGTAGAGAAAACTTGCGTGAATACTCAATTAACGTGTGTTATTTAATCTGTACTAACAAATACTTATAAGAATAACTTTGCAAAAAACATAAACAACAAAGTTTAAAACATATACTCAAGAACAATAATTAATAACATAAAGCATAAATGAATGGCTGTAAAAAAACATATCAGGATCTGTAATAGTAGAATGAAACAGAATGGAAAAACTCGAGCCCACTGACTATACAATGTCCCCTTAAGGAAATTATTCCCCTTTAGTACCTGGGGTATAAAGGAATAGATCCTCTCTCAAGACAGAACGATTCTATTCACCAATATATTGATACAAAAACAATAGTGTCAGTGAGCCACTTAGCATGAGTACAATATACAAAAATTTAATTGTGCAGAAGAAGAAGAAGATTAGAATTTTCGTTGTTTTAAAATGAGAGGAAATTCCTCTATTTATAGACAACAAAGGGTAGTGTGAACAAATGCTTATTGTGCCTTATCGGAAAAGTCACAACTTTTTGGAAAAGTTACAACCCTTCAGAAAGGTCACAACCTTTCATAAAAGTCACAATTTTCATAAAAGTCACAACACTTCATAAAAGTCACAACTTTTCATGAAAGAGGAAAACTAGTTTTGGAAATAAATAAATTAAAAGAGAATTCTAGTTTGTGGTGGCGCCACGTAGGCGGGCTTAGGGTTCTCTTTTATATATGATATATATGATATATGATTTCACTTTTGGCTTTCTCCCCATTTTTATTTTCTTGTTTAATTCCAAGTTTTTCATCTGCAGATGGCAGGGATATTTTTTTTCATTCAGCATCCATATTCTAGGTTTGGTTGTAAGTAATCCTTTATTGTCAATTTGCAGAAGGTGATCTTCTTTGATACTGTGGAGGGAGTGAGTTCTACATTGAGACCATACTGGACGGAGGCAATTGGAGATAATGCCTCTGTTGTCCAAGCTCAACCAGACATACTTGAAATTGTTCCTCCTGGAACTTCTAAGGGCAGTGGAGTAAAGATACTTCTTGATCATTTGGGTGTTTGCCCTAAGGAGGTGAGTGCTATCAAACTTTTTCCAAAATCTCTTATATTACCTAATATCTCAAAACAGTTGAATTGAAGATTGTTAATCAGAACTACATTGACACAGTTTTTCTCAAAGAATAAAATAAAATACCTTGACACAAGTATTAATATTTATCTTCCGTATGTGTTACTCTTAGCATTTAATCGTCACGGTACACTTAAGTTTACTGAAACTTGCCTTGGGATCCTTTACTCAGCAAAAATGTTGTGTCATCAGTTTCGTTCCTGAAACATGCTTCATTCTCTCTGATACACCTGTGCTGAAGAAGTTACCATTAATGGGATTTTTAACCCAGGAATTTGTGACAATAGAATGCCAGAAAAAATCTACCCTCACATATCTGAACAAATGGGGTTTTATGTGCTAATAACTTTGAGTTTTTTTTTTTTTTTTTGAGCTGCTTAAGATTCAGGGGGCATTGCTGTATACATGTAACACACACACACACACATATATATATATATATATATTTTTTTTTTTCAATTGTTTCAAATGTAAAATTAATATCACAGCGGTTAAGTGTGAGGATGGAACTCCCAAATGATCAACTTAATTGAAAAATGTCATCATAACACGTTAGAATTTTCTGAACGATTGGTGTTCCTCTGGTATAGACACATTCTTTCACTGAATATAGTGCAAATCTCACGATGATAAGCTGGACTGGACACCACGATTATCCCAAAAAAAAAATAAATAGCCTATATGGAGTGAGCAGGAGATATCTATATTGTCAACCCTCTCAAAATCACGGAACATTATTTTATTGGAAGATCTGTTTATGTCCCTCGTGGAACACCTATGTTTTGATTGACTGTGGAGCAAGGACGGATCTACAATGTAATCTATGGGTTCATGTGATGACGTGAACCCAATAACTTTTACTCAAACCCTGTATATGTATTAAGAAATCCACTAAATACCTTTATATATGTGACTGTAAATCCAATTATTATTGTTTATTAACTTGAACCTACAGTAGGAATCCATGAACTTCAAATCCTAGATTTGCCTTTGGACTGGGGAGCTTTCTGTTGTTTCTATAGATTAAACATTTCCTTTCTCTACAGCCTTAATGGGGCCATGCCTAGGGGGGAATAGTTGATTTTCCCATTGCATATTTTGCACGACTAGTTCAAGATGGGGCAGAGATGTGATGAAACTGTATCAATTTCGTTTCATCCATGCCATTTTTAGATCTGCATGAGCGTGCACAATCTAAAATTTTGTAGTCTAGTTATAGAGTTTCTCCAACTCCTCTTCCACTTTTGTTTTCAGATAATGGCCATTGGTGATGGAGAGAATGATGTGGAGATGCTTGAGTTGGCTTCCCTTGGTGTTGCTCTCAGCAATGGATCAGAGAAGGCAAAAGCTGTTGCAGATGTGATTGGTGCCAGCAATGATGATAATGGAGCAGCTGATGCAATCTACCGTTATGCTTTTTGAGGTTATCTTCAGGAACGCAAGAATTGGAAAACGGGAACTGGAGAGGCCTATGCATGCTTTCATAAAGTACTAAAGGTTTAGTTTCTAACTTATTCAATTCGAGTAAACTTCTAAGTAGCCACCAATCAGGCTGACGTGGATCAAATCACTCCCTTCTCCATTCATACTATAGGCCATTTATAATGAATTTAGATTAAGAAAACCCTATTTGTTGTCATTTACCTTTTGAAAGAATTAAGGGAAGAAGCATATTTTGTATCTGCAGAGAACACCATTTTTTCCCTGAACATAGGGTATGTCAATGACATCTTATACTCATTGCATGTAAGCCTGAGTTCTTATATATTACTGATCGCGATTCGTTTCTTTTAATTCCACATGCAAGATAAATGGATAATGCTCCAAAGATAAAATCTTCCCCAGTGTTTACACCAAGCTTGTAAATACATACAGTATTACATGTTTATCAATAAATCATGACTGAATATGCATTCTTGCATCAATATACCACTTAACATGGTTTGGTGTAAACATTGAGCGTAGTTAAGTTTTCCCCAAAACTGGACTTTGGAGTCTGGACTCGAACAGTCTTATTCTCTGAAGTCAACCCTAAAGTAACATGCATTCGTAGATTACTACTGGGTGTATAAACTTTGGTGACATTGCCATTGAAGAGACTTATTTTTCAGTCTGAAGAAAGAAAATACTACTGTCGTCGTTGCAAAAAGATTGTCCAGTAAACAGAGAGAGATATTGCAATCTTGTGTGTATTATTATTACAAAGTTGAAAGATGGGAACATTTTGATGGCTTAAATTGGAGAATGCATGGCAATTTTATAAAACTCACATTTTAAAACATCATAAAAAGCAAACAAATAAATGGCAAAACAGAAAACTTTTTTTCCATGAAACTCAATATATGAGTAAAGAACAAAATTTTAAGTTTTTAAGGGGAATATTATCTACATAATTATTAGTATAAGATTTTTTTTATTTCTCAAAATTTAATTTCTTGATTATATGGAGTCATGGTGAGTCCCACCTTTCTTGACCACGGTGCTTCTTCGTTATGGACTGTTCAGCACTGAAGGCAAAAGAAGCTGCAGTCACTGGAAAAAAAAAAACACAAAACAAAATAATTGAATTTCATTGGGGAGAATGAAATATTATAATTGAAGATAAATATTACTATATAGTTTTGGATTACTTACATGCAGATATGATGAATGTTTTACCAGCATAATTTATATTTGCCTTTGCCCATGGACAATAACGAGTAGAAGCACACTGAAAAAAAAAAAAAAAGATACTAAGGACAGAGAACAAATAATCGCTGAACTTTCATTTTGTTGTAATTAAAGTTGTTAAATTGTTTTTTTTTATCAGAAAAATCACTAATTTTTGTACCCAAAATGTTACTCATTTTTGCCTACGTATCATAGGAATCACTAGAAGAAAATAAGAGATATTTTACATGATATTTAGACAAATTGAATTTGAATGACGTTTTGTTTAAAAGAAATTGTTTAGTGACACGTTCTGATTCTCAAGTGAAATTGAATGATTTTCATGTTGTAAAAATAATAATTTTAGTGGCTTTCTGTGATAAGTAATCAAAGTTAGTGATCATCTATAATATCAACCTTTTTTACTACGTACTTAATATTTATTACTTAACCATGATTAAAACGATATGTACCTTCACATTATTTTTAACTAGTCCTACTAAAATTAAGCTATTTGATTTGTTATAAATATCGAATATGACTAATTTCTCCACTTATTTGACTTACTCCAAAAAAAAAAAAAACTTTTTAGAAATGGAGGGGATAGATTACCACAACTATAGAAGTAAGAGCACATGTAGTGGCAGCTCCTTTAAATCCATCTTGAATGATGTCTGCATAATCAAGCAACATTATAAATTTCTTAAAAATTAATGAGATGATTAGACAAACAATAATTAGAAATGATACAATATACTTCTCAAAAGGAACAACAAATGAGATAACTTTCTACTAACCACTTTCTTTGATGAAGAAAATTGAAATAAAAAATGAAAATTGACTTTTTGAAATAATAATTATTACTCCCTCCATTCCATATTAACTTAAGCTTTGAGGTGTTTCACACCCTTTAGGAAAAGTAGGTTAGGACATAAATTGAACATAATTTTCCATTTTTACCCTTATTAATTATTGTCAAAAATAACTAAACATTAATTATAATAACTAATTCCAATACTAACTTAAAGGGTAAAATTGGAAGAATGTTTTAAAAATAATCTTGAAGATTGAAAACTTAAGTTAATTTGAAAAATGGAAAAGGGCTCAAAGCTTAAGTTAATATGGAATGGAGGGAGTAAAAAAAAAGAGGGAAGAAAACACCTTGAACGTCTTGATTTTTCTGTTCTTCGGTAATTGGTGGCATTTTTTTTTTCTCTAATTATAATTATAATAAATTTGAATGTCAAGAAAGTGATGGTAAAATCAAAATTTTAGTTGTGAAACTTCAATTTTAATGTTTTTCTGGAGAAAAATCTTGATACTGTCCCTTTCTTCTCTCAAAATAAGGTTAACCTTCTCTATAGTTGTTTTAACAAATTTGCCAAAAATTAAGGGAAACTATTAAAAATTAAGTGGACAAAATTTTTTGTTGTTGCTCTTTGTAAGAAGGGAAAGGGATTCTTCATCATTTTTACATTAATAGTCTTTTAAATTAATCAATAAATTTTACTTATACAACCAAATTGTCTATTGTTTTAATATTTATTTTTATTATTTGAGCTACATAATAAAATATTTTTATTAGATATCTTTGATTTGAATTATGTTGTTTTTTTGCTTGTATTCTCAAGTGTCAATTACGATAAATATGTCAACCAATTAAAATATATTACCTTCATTAATTATACGTATTAGCCTCAATAAGCCGTAAAACTGCAAACATGTTCCACTTCATTTCCTACCTATTCTCTCTCTAGTCCATGTTAACACCTTTTTGGATGGTTGTTATCCGTTATATTGTTAGTCTAAATACAACATTTGTTTTGATTATTACTCAAATTATATTGTACCGTATTGTATTGTTTAAATCCATTGTTAAGTAACGACGAAAAGACCTATTTTATTTAACAACCGATTTGGTATGATCGCGTTGTTGGTGTATGACGCACCTCTTAAGAAAAATATTTAAGGACATAAATAAAGACTACTTTCTACTATTACCTTTTGATTATTCCAAAACTATTTTTCTAAAAAATATAAAGTAGTTAAGAATCTCATTAAAAAGGAAAAAAAAACTCCAACAATTCTCTTAAAACTTAAAAAAAATCAGTTTTGAAGTTTTGATTTTTTTTTTTCCAAATAATCTAGGATTAGAGGGAGTATTTAATAGACCCATTTTCCGACATTTTCTAATTCACACTTCATTTAAAATATAATCACCCAATAATCAACTTCACTCCATTACACTTTTTTTTTCTATTTTTTCAGTGCACATTTGGATTAGTGTCACTTTTCCTATCCAATTTTAATGAAGCAAGTTAAATTTATTTAACAAGTATTTTAACCATAATTAAAAGAATAAATTTTGGAAATGAATATAAATTGAGAAAGAGTGAATGGCAGATGAAAGATTATTATCTCACATCTAACTATCTGCCCCAAACCAAAATTGAGAGAAAAATGGTGTATTTACCATGATCATCAAGACCAAATCTCACAAATCTGATGCTAACATGCAGATTATTCAATCTCCACAAGCAAAGGAAGAAGAAAATTACTCATATATGGTGCAAATGCAAACTAGTACATTTGTGCAAAGATGAAGAAATTCATAAAACTTTCATAGATATCCTTTTAAGACAAGATACATAATAATGGAGCACACACAAAAAGCATATTAGGATCTCCAGACCAGTGTCTTAAGCAGATTTATCATAGTGACTGTTTCTCCTTGCACATTCCAAGATTGTCTTGTCAGCAGTAATGAAGTATGCAGCAATTGAAGCTGTTCACAGAAAGAAAACAATAGAATATAAAACTAGGGACTTTGAGAAACATGTTAGGAGCTGCAGAAAGAAAACTAAAGCAAACAAACACAGAAACTATTATTACTACGGATTTACATAGAAGTTGAAGATCACCTAACATGCTATGTTGTTCTAGACGTACAGTACATGCTATAATGTCTGGTGACCAAAAGCAAAAGGTGGTTGCGACAAAACTGAAATACTTAATACTCATAAGTGATAGGATCAAAAGATGATTGTGGAAGAAGAAGCTCTTGCATTGAGCCGTCCAAACTGGACTTGTAAGATTAAAGGAACCGGATAATGAAGTTTCTCATAGGAAGGATAACTGAAGCATTCAGGAACTTAAAGAAACTACCGCACTTCACGAACAATTAACACAGGGTAACTGAAGATGAAGTACCTAACCAGCATTACATGCCTTAGGGTACAAGTACATGATCAGAATACGGAAAATTATTACTAAAAAAGAATAGTGCAAATTATCCTAAATGAAAGGTCTTTATGGTGCATCTGAGTTACTTTTAAGAAAATGAGTGCACAAATTGCGTTCTTCATCAGAACAATGTATCCAAAAGTGTGACATTTTGAGAAGGAGGACGTCACTTCCTCTGCCTTCAGAAAGAAAAGGTGCTTCTATGCTCAAATCTGTTCTTGATATCGAACAGCACTCTAATAATTTTTCTATCAAATCTTATAACCATTTCCACAACGTTTTATTAATATTTGTTCACAAAGTTTTGCCATAAAAGAGTAGTACCATCATGTTTTTACATATAAGGATATTAAATTCTTCCACATTTTACAGGGATGATAGAAATTACAGCTCTTCAATAGAAATTAAGGTTCTTCAATAGAGTTAATTAACTTTAAGCTTACAAAACGTCATCGAATGGACTGTGTGAAGTTAAAATAAATTAAAGGGTTAAGTATATACTAGAATTTGTTGATGTGCTTAATCTCATGATAACCAAAATATTGTTATTTGATTTAACATGCATGATACTCATGCACAATTGGCATGCTCATTTCCGTTTGAGGAAAAAAGATGAAACAAGAAGAAGATGATGATAATAATTCACATAAAATGTAGTCAAATGAGATGGAAGATTTTGTGTCTTCACCTGTATATAAGCCTAAACAGAAAATCACAGACCCCTCACACAATTAACAGTTGAAGGACTAATCAATAAAATATGTGAACATATGTGTTAAGGTCATACCAGCAGATATGATGAGTGCTTGAGCAGTATAATTGAGATTTGCCTTTGCCCAAGGAATTGTCCGCACAGCAACCAACTGAGAATCAGAGAACCAAGATTTATAAGATACAGGCAACTGAGACAAGAAAAGTAACTTCTCCCTTTTAATGAATATATCTGCTGTCCCAGCAATGGTGCTACAGCATCGAAGTGTTAGAAAGAGAAGAGTAGATATCAAAAAGAAGGATCTGTTTCATGAAATATAAGATTAAAGTCATACTTATCTAGAGCAAGATCATCTTTACTATACAATTAAGCTGACGACTGAAAATAATTCAGACATAAAATTGGTATGCCATGACATCTCATTTTTCCCTTTTCATGAATGTGGGAGATTCTTGGTAAAAAATGTAATTTTCTTCATATGAGTTGCAGTCAGCACTATCTAGCTACTTTTTGACCATCAATAGCTATCAGAACCAGAGGACTGCAGATACATGGAACTCTTGACAAACTAAATCCAAAATGAAATTTGAATACAACATTCTACTTCTACATTGAACCATGATCGCGATGGTCAATACCATGCGAAAGAGTAGTTCTGAGCGAAAGCTGGACAGAAATGGAATTTCAACTTCGGGAATTCGGAATGTATAAATTCAAACTTTAGAAGTTTTTCAGAGTAGATTTGGCTATATTCCAAGCTTAGGGAGCAAGGATCCATCAACCAAACCTTGGAGATCGAAGATTTGGAGCAAAATTTATGAGAATTTCTTACTCATTTCTTTAAGTCCTTGCATTGTAATGAAATATTTGGTTTTAGTTGTTGTATTTTCAGTTGAATAATGTTGCTAGAGATTAAAAATTATTAGGGTTTTGGTTAGTACTAGTCGCTTTTGTATTAATTGAATATTTGTGATTTTATGAATGGATCTTTGTTAATTTAGTTTATCTAGTGCTATCATTTCTTTCCAATGGGAGCGAACAGCCCTAGGACATCCCCTATTAGCCTTAATGAAATTCAAGAGAGGGAGTTGAGGTAGGGCAAGATTAATAAACACACTTTGGGCTTTAAACCTTAGCTAATAGATTTAACCTATGGATAGGAAGAAGCAAAGTGTAGCCTGAAATTAAAATGTGCTTAATGCTTCTTAGTTCGATTCGAGAGAACTAGCTAAGATAGACCCACTAAGGTGCTAAGAAACGGTTAGTGGGTAGTCAATAGTCCATTAATTGTTGAGAAACACTTTAGGCTAATCGATTTCCAAGACTGATTGCTAGACCTATAATTAAGTAATGATAGTTAATTAAATCCAATGGATTAGTCTTGATGTTAATTTATTCCCTATTTTCCGAGTCCCTTGATTTCCTTTGCTTGAGAGTGACTCCATTAATCACTCTATATGCTTTCTAGTTAGTAATTATATTTATTAGTTTAGTTAAAAAATCAAATCTTAATTGGGTAAATTATATTGCATGCGACTCTGTACACTTCCTATTTGAATATAAGTGGATTTGGACGTTAGCAGACAATAATCAATCATCAGAACATCAATTCACGAACCGTAGGAATAGCACTAGCAACACAAGCAACTGCGGCTGCTTTAGTTCCTGCACGGACACCCTCTGCAAGTTCAGCAAAATGCACAAACAAATCAGGTATAAGACATATCTTTTCCACTTAGTGGTACTAACCAAAATTCATAAAGAGGCAACCTTCCCATATAATATGTAAATTAACTAGCAGAGCAAAAGAAAAATGAGTAGCTTCGGCTTAAGTCAGCAGCCTGAATCCACAATTCATGAAGTATGGGATCTTCAAGTTTGGAACATAAGATTTAGGAGACTTTTAAATGACTGGGAAGGTACCAGAGTAGCTGAATTTCTTCAGAAGTTTAGAGCCATTCCAAGGTACTACAACAAGTGAATATAAAAAGGAGACTGCACAGTGAAATCTTCATATGCAGCACTCAATCACTATGGACAGCAGATCAACAATTGTCCCTAGAAGCACATCTAGAAAGTGAAAATACCATGCAAGGTGGTATGTTTCTCATGGTTGATTGCAAGGTAAGCATGCCTAACTCAAGATAAGTTAATGAGAAGGAGAATGAAACTGTGCTCAATATGTTATTTGTGTAAGAAGGGAGCAGGAGCATTAGTCATCTCCTTATACCCTTTCCAGTCACTGACAGATATGGCAATTTTTTTTTTTCAAATGAAGGCATGACGTGGATTATGCCCAAGTTCTGGAGACTTTTAGCTTGCTGGAACGATGTTGGCGGTCCTGATTGGCAGAAACTAGGTGGAACTGAGTTCTTGCTTGCATATGGTGGACTATTTGGAAGGAAAGAAACACAAGATGCTTTGAAGAAAGATCCAGCATTGTGCAGATAATCAAAATGAACTGTCTACAGTTATTTCATTTTTGGTGTAAAGAAGAATTTGTAGAAGATGTTGATACACTGCAAGACATCATAGAGGTCTTGTAAAAAGAACAAGGACCTATTTTTTTGCCTTTTGTAATGTCCATATGGTTTCCAGCACTTGCTTTGTGCTGATGATATATTTATTATACTATACCACTCTCAAATAAAAAAGAATGAGAGAACTTTCTTTTTACATTGTCAACATTGCAGAAAAGTTGTTGAAGTAAATATCCATACCATGACTAAATAAAAAAACAGGACATTCAAACTTTTGAATGCACTAAAATTTTTTTAACATGAATTAACCTAAAACCAAGCATTACAAATTTTCAATCAATTTTAACATGATAAAACTCGAGGCAACTTTCTAACAGCGGCTGTTTTTTCTTTTTTTTTTTACAAGTCTTCATAACAACCTACAGAGAGAGAGGTGAAATAATGTAGACTTACAGAACTTGAAATTAGCAAGGATATCATTCATGCAAAGTTTCTTTTCCTTCATGATCATGAAGATATTTATCTCCAGCAAACCAAGTCCAGAAGAAGCAATGTAATGTACGAAACCTGATCACTTTGACCAACCAGAAAGCAGAAGACACTTTATAGTTTCTTAAGAGGTAAACAGTTTTTATCCTCTTTTTTTTATAAGGTAGGCAACAATAGACTTTTGGAGGATCCAACGTGCACCCGTTGACATTTTTGAAGCGTCCGAACAACATATGTGGATATTCCTAAGACCATATTCTAGGTCAGACACGCCAAGTATGTAAAAGCAACAAAAAGTACCAAATCATTGGTATTCATATTTTTATGCTATTTTATATTACAACAGGGCTGATTCGACCCTACTAAGTAAAAGTATCTTCTATCTCTTCCACAAGAAATCACAACACAAAATGTGCTGAAATCGTGAGCAAACAGCTTCATAGTTTATTCAAGTTATCATAGTTCATGAAACATGATAAATGGTGATCCAATAGGCTGGTGCATTTTATATTTTTCAATATTTTTGATGCTTTCCAACATCAACTAGAACATAAACAACAAAACCCTCTTACGAAATGAGGTTAAAAGGTGCTTTCCGATATATAACAAAACTTGCTAAACAAAGCTGTTTTAAATGGAAGCTTGTACCTGCAGAAGGATATCAAATAATATTTCCCTGACAGAAAAACTAGACTTCACCTGTGTTTGGTATAGAGGAGGAAAATGTTTTCTTATTTTCGCATGTTTATTTGAACAAATTTTTTGAAAAATATTTTCTCAAGGAAAACAAGTTCCTTAAAAATGACGAAATACTTCATTAATGGAAGTAGGGAAAACAAGTTATGTAAGTGATGTTATATGTTTATTGTCTCCTCCGCACCTTGACCATCCCAGCCCCGCCACCCTTGAGGCTCGCACCCCTATAGTGTTTTGCTAAGATTACATATAAATTCTCTTGAGCTAACATTTTTTTGCTCACTTACCATTACCAAACAAAAGAAAATAAGTAAGAAACCCACTTGTTCTCAAAGAAAATATCTTCTAGGAAAATATCCTCCTTCATACCAGACACACTTGATCCAGCAAAAAATCTCCATAATATAAAATGAGGTCCATCTAGTGTTTCCAGAAAGGCAAATTAAAGTCTGCAGAAGAATTCTAAACTAGAGGCAAGATCAAACAAAAATGCTACTCCCTCTGTCCCTTTTTATGTGGCACCATTTCCATTTTGGTCAGTCCCAAAAAGAATGTCACATTTTCTTATATGAATAATATTTAAAGGTACAATTTCTCTTTTACCTTTGTTGGTCCCACTTAATTTTAAAAATAGTATTCCAATACATTTATGAAGGGGCAATTTAGTAAACATTTCAAAGTATTCATTTATTTCTTAAACTCCGTGCCCGGTCAAATGTTGCCACATAAAATGGGACGGAGGGAGTACTTAACATTAAAGTTCCTAGCTTTTCTCTAGAACACAGTACAACCAACATGAAAAAGTAACATTAATCTGAAAAAAGAACAGATAAGAAAAGGAGAATCTATTACAAATAACACCCAATCAAGCAAAAAAAAAAAAACTCTAATCACAAAACAAGGCTAAAAATCCAATTTTTATTCCTCCAAATACCTAGAAAAACTATGAAAAAAAGTTGTGAAATTTATAACCTTGAGTACATTCCCTAGACTTGCGAATTCTGTCCTCTTCATATGCAGAAGCAATCAATAAAGACTCCCTTCGCTTGGCCCATGAGTCCTCCCTTCTCATCTCTGATGAAATTCCCATTTCTCCTTTTGACAAATTAAGAAGAATCTGCTTCAGAAAAAGCACAAGTATTCAGAAAGAATTAACTTTTAAATGAGGAAGTAAGCAGAGAGATGGATCAAGAAAATGACCAGATTTATGGTGGAGAAAGCAAAATGGAATATTGATGTACTGCTGCAGTTGAGGACGGCGAGTTGAATAAACAAATGCAGCCAGCACACAGAGATGGCAGCAGTTTTGGCTGCTTTTTTGCTATTTTTTGTTTTCCTTTTTGGAGTGAGTGACTACTCTAATTTATGCCTTCCTCCCATGTGAGTAGGTTTAAATTGTCATGAAATTTAAGAATGAAAAATCTTTGATATTTATAATTTAGAATAAGTAATAAGTGTTTGTATAGCTATAGATCGTTTCATTAATACTAAAATATATATTTTAAAAATAAATTTAAGAGTAGAATGCCTATGTTGTTTGTAGGTTACTCCATTCATATCTTTTTATATGTCATCTTTTAAATTTGCACTTACATTAAGAAATAATGTAACTTTATCCTTCTATCCTTATTTAATGTTTTTCTTAAGTTAACTTTATTAATAAATGACAAGATTAATTAACTACTCTATCAAGGGTATAATAGATAAAATATGGTAATTTATGCATAAATTTTATAAAATAACAAGTATTGTGGTCCAGCTATTTATAGAAAATGATGACATATAAAAAGGGACGAAGGGAGTATTACACAGTGAGAGTTTACCCAATGCACATAAAGTGTTTGCCACAGAGTGCTCACTCGAAGGGCAGAAACTAGCAGAGGTTGTACACAAAAGCGAACCCAAAATTTGAAGAATGTTGGTGCCCTAATATTATCTTAATTTAGTGCCATTCTAATGTTATTAATAAGCCCCCTTTAAATTCAAAACTTATAATAAAATGGAAAAGGCTTAAAAATGCCCTTAACCTATTAGAAATAGTTCAAAAATGCCCTTCTTCCATCTAGTGGTTTAAAATGCCCTTATCGTTTTCTTTAGGTTCAAAAAGAAATATGACATGAAATTTAACTAAACAAATGCCCCATTGTTTATGTCAAACAACTTTTTCTATAAATACAACAATAACTCTTTAAAAGGACAATCAAACTCTTGCTCAACATTATGGAATCAGAGACAGCAGCTTGAACATCACGATGTCCTAACAGTATACCTGTCCTATAGGCATTACAGTTGCAACCTCTTGGCCAACGACACAACATCCAAACCCCAGGAATCCATATACAATGTAAGCAGCAATTCTATAAGTCTATGAATATTTACACCCTAGACTTTTGGGTTCAAATACACTGCTGGGAAGCAGTCCAGAAGCAATTCGCAGACAACCAGTGAACCCTTTATATACATATTGATGATAGCAAGACATCAGAAAAAAGGTACGGTGACCATTGTGGCTAAATTGGAAGTAATTTCTGTAGAAAACATAGATCCAAGACATGGTTAATATCCATAAAAACCATCTTGCATAGTAGTAGTAGCACCATTAACTATTGGAGCCACCATTTTGTACAAAAGGAAAAGGGCCCATTGAGCTGCGGCAATGTCACATAAGTCCCACAAAATCCTGCAATAAAAATGCAGATCACAGCCATAACCTCCTTCAATTGACCGGCCATGATGGACCAGTCGGCAATGCCAAAAGCAAGCTATGCGATGGCCCCAGAGCTTCTGCCAACTCCATTGATGAGCAAAACTTTGTAAAAGGTTAGCAACCACAACTTTGTCATCATGACAGGAGAAAAAAGGACCAAGTGCAGTAACAAGATCACGATAACAAAGGTGAAGATGGAAAGATTTGTGAGCGAAAAGCACAAGATTTCCCACCATACAAGACTCAAAAGGGTAACACTCAGTAAAAGGGAATAATCAAGCCTTTGACTAATACAAGACAAAGTAGGAAGTCTTAAGAGAGGAACCAAAAAGGACACATATGCATCAGTATAGTAGAATAACCATCACTTCCCTATCCACATACAGTCGTGCATCCTCTTCAAGATCATGTCCATGCCGCAGAAGTTCAGGTAATACAGGAACTTCACCCATAAACCGTAACCTGGAGCAAGAATATCACGAGACTGCATTGAATTGAACACATCGTTTGTGGTATAAAAAACATCTAGACAGACATTAACAATATGACCCATGTATTCAATGAGGAACAGGACCATGGTGAGAGCATTCTTGGCTTCAACTAATTGTCCCGTGTCATTCCAAGTACACTAGCTCCCTCACTAGGTATAAGTATTGTGATCCTGTGGCAAATACCAGAATAAGTTTATAGACATAGATGAATACAATAGAAACAATATCAAGAGTGTGGTACGGAAGAACCATCCATAGACCAACAATATTTGCTAATTCAGTAGTAAACTTAGTGACCATAGCCAACTCGGAGAGCGCACGAACCACAGGACTGAAAATTGAACCATTGTCATGAGCCTGCCAACTCCTTTAGGAATGCACGGTCATCAAAATGAACCATCCGTATTACCACTAGTGTTTGTGATAAGAAAAGAACCAAAAACACCAATTGTCATCTGTAGAGTGAGGAAGGAAAAATTAAAGAAATTACCAATATGATCCTTTTCTTGAGACGTAGAAATAAAGTTCCAATTAGCGAGGAAGGGTCATATTTGACAAAAATATGGGTGTGCCAAGAAGTGTGTTGCCTTTGAATACCACACCAAGGGGCAAGAAGATTATCAGGCAATATAAACTCCACCCGCATTGCACCAACAAAAGAATACATAAGGGAAAGTTTGGAAAACCATCCTAGTAGCTTGTAAGGTGCAGAAGCAGTTCACTGCCTTCAACACCCATTTTAAATCCACCTGAATCATCCATAAAGTCCTGCCCAGTATCAACCCACGCATCCACAACACTATCAAATGGTAAAACACCTAGTATTGGTTCAAGCTCAAAATGGAGATCTGGGCACATCCTCATATGATAGCTAAAACAACTTATAGACTAGATAGACGAGGAGAAGAGCTGTACTTTATTTATACACTAATGAAGAATATATAGGAGTTGATACAACAATGAGTCCTAAAGTGATGCAACAACTAATCCCAGCTGTACAAGCAGATAACTGTGAAATTAGTGCATAAGCATGAGCTATGGCTAATAGAATCCGATGCACATTTGGATAGACTCCCAATTGTAGAAACAGGGACAGTTAACTGAACATTCGCTAAGATTGGTGCAAAATTGTCTAGAACAAATTCTTAGTCTTTAACAACCAAAACTTCTTGAACCGCACTCATTGAACCTTCAAATTCATCTTGAAGGTCGCACACCTCCTCTGATTTTTCATCTTCTAGAGCAGAGTGACTCTCTGAGCTAAAAACTGTTGCATCAGAACACTCATCGACGAACACCTTGTGGTTGGTTCGTTGGGAACATTCATCGAACAGGTGGGCTTCGATAGTGCTGCATATCCTTCTGTAGACACAAGTACCTCATTATCTGAATTAAATGGTGAATCTTCTGTTTGTCGCATTTCATCGAACAGTTGTTCTGCGTCTGAATTTCCAACTATGGAAGTTGATTCAAATGCACAAAGGTAGGGGTATTGCTCCGATTAGCAAACAGAAACCAATATAACAAAGTAAGTTGTATTGATCAATAAAAGGAACTCACAATCAAATTGTTCATCAATTTAGTAACCAAAGAACAAAAGGAAACTAGAAAAGGGAGATTCCAGACTGCTATTACGTAATAGCTAATGAAAAGAAAATAACATATGTCTTGACATGAGTCCTCATAGATTATTTCTCTCTGTTATATGTAGGCATCTTTCCAAGGTCCCAAATGTAATTCGACACTCACACATGGTTCTTCCACCATGGCTAGGTTAATAACACCAAAGGTCCCCAAGCTCTCCATTCTGAAAGGAACTAGACAAATATCTAGTAATTCATTGCTCTATGGCCAAAAGATACTTGGAAGATAATTAATTATTTTAACATTCAAGGGAAGTTATTATGTAAGCTAGTATCAGATGGGAAAAGGGATAAAGATTTGTCCAACCCCAACAGGTCGTTCCAGCATCTCAGCAAGGCTCAAGTGAACTAAAGCATTAAAACCCGTATCTGGGCTTCTACATCTGCCCATGGGCAGGCAGTTTAGTAAAATGAAGATAAGAGACAATAACCATGAAAGGAAAGAGTAAAAAACATCTTGCAATTACTAACTTCAATCATATTCAGAATGGTTACAGCAGAGATGAAAAAAAGCTTCATGGATGTATATGCAAGCTGATCGTACTGGTCTTTCTTTCAGAAAAATGCATCTTGATCACAGGATGCATATATCGCCAAGAAAATTACTGCATTTACATTTTTTTTCGCTGTTGAACACATCAGAATCAACCTGCTAACTCTCATGTCAGCTTGAATCATAACCCCTCTCTCAATTTGACAAAAAAAGAACCATCTGAATTTCAGCCTATCCAATAACTCAATTCTTCCCAACCCTCCATCCTCTTTTATATCCAACTGAGAGGACAGTCACCTGCCACATTTTCAAAATGAGACTAAATTACTCCCTCATTATAGCTTTCTTATACAACTTCTGACTCTCCATTGACTTATGTTGCCGCCACTTATATTTGATTGGGGCTTGTCTGGTCCATCTTTTTATGGACTTACTGATCTATTGGCTGCTTCTTTCGCTGGGCTTGATATGTTGACGGGAACTGTTTTCTCCTTCAGAGGATTCTCACTCTCCTTTGAGACAGTCGCAGCTTTCTTTGGTTTACCCTTGTCTGAAGTTTTCGGTGAAACTATATTGTCATTTGAAAGGCTAGCACTGCGTGGCTTTGTACTTTGTTTCTCGGTCTCGGCATCTGGAAGTAATGCACGTCGGCTTAAGCGAAGTTGCCCCTTGTCATTGATCTCTATGAGCTTGACATCCAGGCGGTCTCCAACTTTGAAAGCATCTTCAGCCTTGGCTAGCCAATTTGCACTCAGCTCACTGATATGGCATAATCCCTCTCGTCCAGGCACGATCTCCACAAAAACACCATAAGGCGCAACAGATTTAATTTCACAATTCTTATAAATGTCACCAACAGTTGGAACCATTGTTAGATTACTTATGATGGCTTTGGACTTTTCCAGGCTTAACAAATCCTTTGCAGTTATTTTCACCACACCATCATCTTGTGTTTCAATAGCTTCAACACCAGTTTCTTCAATAATGCTCTTCACCTTCTTTCCACCGGCGCCAATTATAAGGTTTATTTTTTCTGGTTTAACCTTCATAACATGGATGAGCGGAGCATATTTTGACAGCTCTCTTGAAGGGGGTGGTGAGCATTTTGACATCTCAGCAAGAATGTGCTTTCGACCATCTTTTGCTTGTAAGAGAGCTTGTTTCATGATTGGCAGTGTAATTCCTCCAACCTTTATGTCCATCTGAAATGCTGTAATACCAACATCATTTCCAGCAACCTTGAAATCCATATCTCCTGATGCATCTTCAGAACCCAATATGTCTGAAAGGATGAGTGGAGTTCCATCTCCACCAAATTCCTTTGTGTCCAGAACCATACCCATTGCAATACCTGCAATAGAACACTTAACAGGAACACCGGCATCTTGCAAAGCTAAGCACCCACCACATACAGACGCCATACTCGATGAGCCATTGCTTTCAGTGATGGTACTCTCAACACGAACAGTGTAAGGGAAGTCATCTTCAGGGGGCAGTATTGGTTGTAGTGCTCTCTCTGCCAGCGTTCCATGACCAACTTCTCTTCTAGATGGGGCCCCTACCCTCCCAACTTCACCAACGCACGAGGGTGGAAATGAGTACTGAAGATAAAATCTCTTGTATTCATCTTCATCCACAAGGTTGTCTATCTTCTGTGCCATTTGCTTATCTCCAAGTGTTACCACCGCCAATGACTGTGTTTCACCTCGAGTGAAGAGAGCACTCCCATGTGCCCTAGGAAGCAGTCCACAACGTGCATCAATCAATCGTATCTCCTGAGGGCTCCTTCCATCACTTCTCTTACCCTTGTCCACAATCTGTTTCCGCAAAAATTTGGAAGTAACTTCCTTAAATACCAGCTTCACATCAACCTCAGAGAACAGCAATGGCACAGATTTTCTTGCAACTGGCTTTATGTGAATATCACCCTCATCAACTTCACCATCAACCACCACTTCTTCATCTTCGTCCTCCTCCTCTAGCAAATCTGGCATCGCCTCAGTTGACACAAAAGCTTCCATCGTACTGATATAACCCTTCTCAGACAATATGCTTATTACATTTTCTTCCAATGATGATAACGCCTTTCTTCTTGGAATCTTGTTTTTGATTTGTAGAACTTCCACTAACTCACTGCCAGCAATTTCTTCCACTAGCTTATACAGCTCCTTAGGAGGTAATCTGATTGCATCAAACATTTTGGGTTTTCCGCATTTCTGCACTAAAGCTTCCACCTCCTTGCAGATACCCCGTACAGCATCCTGCCCAACTTCTACAGCTTCAAGCAACTTATCCTCAGGTAGAAAATCACAGTACCCCTCGATCATCAATATTGCATCTTTGGTCCCTGCTAGTAACAAATCCAACTTGGAGTTTTCCATTTCCTTAATGGTTGGATTCAGGATGAACTTATCACCAATAAGACCAATTCGAACTCCAGCAATAACTTGTGAATTCGGTACTTGTGACAAAGCCATAGCAATTCCAGCAGCAGTAACTGACAATGCATCTGGTGGATGCACACCATCATAACTTAATACCCAAGAAAGTAGTTGCGTTTCATGATAAAACCCCTTAGGCATGGTTGGGCGTAAAGGCCTATCTATCAATCTACAAATAAGAACCTCATGATCTTTCGTCCTCCCTTCCCTTTTAAAAAACCCCCCACTAGTCCTACCAGCTGCTGAGAAACGTTCTTGATAATGTACAGAAAGTGGGAAAAAATCAGCAGGCTCACTTGGTACATCAGCTAAACAAACAGTTGTATAGATAATAGTTTCTCCATCTCTAATTGTAACAGCCCCACTAGCTTGCCTTCCTATAAGACCTGTCTCAACCGTAACATGTCTATCGCCAACAGGAATTCGAACAGAGAAAGGGGAAGGGGAACCTGGAACTCCTGCACTATCCGGAGGTAAAACAGACACTTCCTGAGGGTCAACTGAAGCTCTTAAGGAGAATTGCGTAGAATTTCGTCTTCGGCTTCGGCTTCGGCTTCGGCTCCTCCTGTTTTCCAGTGTTGATGAAGTAAGAAACTGATAGGTTGTGCTGTGAAGCTGTAGAGGGAAAGCGTAGGACCTGCATAGTTCATTGCTAACTGTTGGTAGGAACTGTAGAGGTCGGCCATGGAAGCTAGGGTTGGCGAACATTGCTGCTTCGCCACAAACTATCGGTGCTAAGTGAGACAGGGATTGGTGAATATCCCTTTGAAATAAACGAAAAATGAAAATTATTATATTATAAGATAAGAAAAGGAGAAAAGAGAAAAGAGTTGACTGTTCTATCTATATACTTAAAAAAAAAAAAAAAAAGGACAGAATTATACTTATTTGAAAAGTGAGAACCTACCAAGAGAAAAATTGAATTTATCAAATTATTCATTAAATTTATAAATACACATATAAAGGGAAGATAATAACATACAATAAAATAAATAAAAATATGTTAAATTAATGGTCACAAATATAAAAGATGTATTAGAGAAGGGTCAAATCCATATATGGCCTCCTAAAATTGGCAATAAGTTTCACTTAGACACCTTAATCGAGTGATGTACATTTTAAACACATCATGTAGGGTCATTTTGATACTTTTTGCTGACATGTCAAAGTGAGTGTCATTTTAACTATTTTTTTATTTTATTTTCTCTTCTTCTTCTCCATTTTTCAAGCTACCACCTCCCACCATTTTTTGAAGCTTAAACTTCTTCAATGGAGGTTGAATTTTTTATTCAAATCTATTTTCAAGTCATTTTTTTTCTTCTTCATTGTATTACTTTTCTAAATCTACAATCACCCCCTCCACCTTTTTTATCGGAAAAATAGATACCAACACTCATATTTCATATTTATTCTCTCTTTCTTTCTTCCTCACCCTCTTCTCTTCCCACAAAACAACACTAAAAAAAAAAAGATCCGAAACAATTTAAAAAGTTGATAAAAAAAAAAATTGTTGGGTGCAGTAGAGAAGACAACTACCTTCGGGAGGGAGGGGGTTTAAATTGATTTTTTTAGAATAATATTTTTATTTTATTTACTAAATAGATTTTAAAATATTTTTTAACTTAAAATTACACATGTAATCATTTAATTGGTTGTTTGTCACGTCATCAACAAGTGTATTACACTCTCCTTCAGCTTTTTGCTTATTGTAAAAAAATGTCAAAATGACATAACAAGACGTCCAAAATGAACATTGTTCAGTTGAAGTGTCTAAGTAAAATTTGGTGCCAACTTTAGGGAGTCACCAATGGATTTGCCCTTAAAGAAAACTTGCTTATGTCACATGGTTTAGTAAGAGATGGATGCACGGAGACGATGTCCGAAGAATATACAAAGACTCAAGAATTTAATCCTTTTAGGAATGCAGCCTTCGGAAAGGTATAGGGGAAAGGGTTTATGCCCTTGATGACATGGAAGAAATGGCAAAAGACACGGTGGCAAGCAGTGGCGGAGTCAGAATTATCAGTAAGGGAGTTCAAAAACTGAAGAAATAGACACACAAAGTAGCCGAAGGGAGTTCGACATTAACTATATATACCTAAAAAACTATTTTAACCATGTAAAAATAATATAATTTTTCGTCGAAGGGGGTTACCCTAATGATAATGTGGCTCCACCACTGGTGGCAATGGTACCTTTGCAGAGACAAACTCGTATAGATTTGAGCGGTCAAATACATATGCAGACTCTAAAACTTGTCCCTAAATTTTATTTTGGCACTCCAACTCAACCTTGTTCCACTCCAAATTTTATGTTCCATTTAGACACTTTTTTCCAAAGAATCAACAAAGTGGAATGTGCGTACTTCACACTCCATGACATGGCACAAAAGCCAATTAGAAACACGTACACAACTCCTCTAACTTGCCCCCATTTTTTATTTTGACATGCTAACTTAGTCTTGTTCCATTTAAATCCTTCACCTCTATTTTGTATAGTACCATTTAAATAGAAAATATTAAATTTACGATTTCTTCATTCTTTTTATTTATGTTCTTAATTTCCACTTTTTCATTTTAAAAACCAATGTCATATCTTTTATTTTTTAAAATAAAATAAAATAATGGATGAACATCAACTTTTTAAAAAATATTTTTATAGAGTTTTTGTACATTATTGTGTGAAAAAATAATCGATGAAAGTGTGTTGGTTTTATTTTTAAAACAATTAATTTGATTAAATAACACCACATATTTTTTTCATATCTAGTCAATTTGGACTAACTCAAATACCATCTTTCTAATTTTTCATTCAACTAAATACAAGTAAAAAAAACTCATGTTGATTGCTAATTAATAAGACTATAAAAAATTGTTGAAACTCGATAGGCTTCATTAGGTTGTTATTGATTTTCTTAAGAAAGAAAATCGACACACTTTCGTCGGTTATTTTTCACGCAAAAATACAAGGAAACTCTCAAAAAGAAATTGTTACTTTTTTTAAAAAAATCAATGATCATCCGTCAATTTTAATTTTTTACAATAACTAACGGATCAACGTTGATTTTTAAAATACAAAATTGCAGTTGAAGAGCATATATAGAAATAAAGAAATCATAAAATTAATATTTTGTGTTTAAATGGTTACATAAAAAAAAATAGAGTTGAAAGGTTAATTTTTTATTATTTTAAAAAAAAATACTTTTATGGTCTTTCACTCTCTTAGAGAAAGTGTGATGCACACTTTGCTACATCACTTAGAAGTGCCTAAATGGAACATAAAAATTGGAATTGAATTGCCAAAATAAAATTTAAAGACAAGTTTAAGAGTCTGCATATGTGTTTGGCCATTTGAGCATGACAGAAATATTTGATGGTATATCCACATACGAAACCGTTTACTTTCGTACTAGGATTATGGTGGAATATTTTTATTGGTTACAATAACCTATTAATAGTTTAGTTTATTCATTTTTTGAGGCATTCTGATTTCAAATAGTATAATGATAATATAACAACGACATACTATTTTCTTGAGTTTCAAGTTTACTTCGATTTTGATTTGAATGTTTGCTTAATATGTTCATACGAGGATACTCTCGAAGTTGAGGCTAGAGCTTCTTGACATGCTTGCAAACATACTAAGTGCAAAAAAAGAAGTAGTTTTTAAGTCAAAAATAAAAAGTCAAATTGAAAGACTTTTAAGTCAAAAAATAAAAAGTAGGGGGAGACATACTTTTGGTTTCTGACTTATTTTAAGCCATTTTTTATTGCCAAACACTCCGTAACTTATTTTAAGTCATTTTTGACTTATTTTAAGTTATTTTTTATACTTGCCAAACACTTTCAGAAGTCAAAAACTGACTTAAAAGTAGGGTTTGACTAACTTTTAAACCAATCCAAACAGGCACTAAGACGTGTGTTATTGGCCTCATATAAATTCAACTTTACTATTTTAAAGGTAAACAATTTAGCACCCACCGTGAATTCAGAACAAATATATGTTGGTTTAACTTTTCTCATGCTAGCTTAGTTAGTTCTTCTTTCTCAGGAATTTGCAATGACGAAAAGAGAATAAACGACTTAGACAATACCATACACTTTATAATGTACATGCTCAGGTCCTTGAGGTGTCACATGGTGAACCTGATTCACGATTCGTGAATTAATTTGTGATAACTTAGGACTGAAAATTTCAGGCTAATTTTTGTATGCATAGTGATGCGTATTCATTTGTAGGTTTGTAATTTGAGGTGTTATAATATCAAGGACTAAGTTTTTAATTTTTACCAAATCGGATCACCTCCTTCATGAGTGAAACTTTGAAGAAAACTTAATCATCAACCTTAAAACGTCAGTCTCACATCCGAATAAGATTTATGTAGACTTTGAGCACCGTTTCCTAATCAACGTACTAATTTTTTTCAAGGCAAAGTCTAACCCTATGAAAGCAGTCTCACCAACCAATAGAAGACCTACATCAATGCCTTGAACTATCTGAATAATTGTTATTATAAGCAAATTCAGTTAGAGGTAGGTAATCATTTCAATTACCTAATCGTGAAAGTCCTCTGAGACATGAGAGTTTGAATGGTGTGTCTGCCTATTGTACACAAATGCCTAAACCCTTATGAAAAAGACTTCCAGAGCAGTTGATGATTACAAACTTCTCCGTTGATCTTGTACTCATTTAATAATAATAATTGAGCTGAATGTGGCTGTTAATTTTGGTTGCTGAGGATTTCACGCTTCACGTTGGTATATCCACGGTGTCAATTATGGATTCACAAAAGTGACTTTTACAATAAAAGGTTAAAAGAAACTCCTGCATTATGCTACAACTCAAAATCCATCATTTTTACTGAAGAATCGATATCCCAGCAGTATATATAAACACCACGACCAAACAAAATGACAACAGATGAAAAATCCAAATTTAAGCAATTCTCCATTATATATAACCAACCAAGTGCTCAATGGCAAAAGCTTATATCAGTAAAAACATAGAACAAAGAAATACAATGATAGAGCAGTTGATAGACTACAAACTTCTCCTCGGTAAACAGCACACATGATGACTTGTTAACGGCCACAACTATGTAAGGATGACAGTAATACACTGCAAAAAGATTCAACTCATTATAATTTAAGTGTGGAATTAAAGAGACAAAGAAAACTGATGCCAATGGCAGAAATTTGGAGTCAACTTACCAATATGCCTAGAGACCTTGTTCAACAAGATAGTCACCCAACCTTTCAACAATCATATTGCACTGTCCAGGAGTCATCGGCTCATCATATATTCCAATGATCAAAGCCTGGTTGGTCTTCTTAATGGTGATACCACCTGGACCCTGAAAATAACAACCACATCCAGACTGAGTCACCACTCACCACAGAATATAAAATATTACAGAGAACAAATTAATTTGTTGGTAAACAAACACTCGCTTTGAATAATGAACATTAAAACAGAAACCAAAGGCCCTCAAGCTCCCCATTTCCAAAGGATATCATTTAGTTCATTACTGTGACCAAAAGATACTTGGAGGATGATTAATTATTTTAACATTCAAAGGAAGTTCTTATGTAAGCTTGTATCATCAAATGGGAAAAGGGATAAAGATTTCTCCAACCCCAACAGGTCATTCCAGCAACTCAACGAAGCCCAAGTGAGTTAAAGCATTAAAACCTTTTTTTGAGAAAAAAAACAAGGATCATGTACCTTCTTCCCTCGGATCACAGCTCCTGGCTCTCCTTGAATCACCATGTATTTTGTTCCCCCAAGATACAAACCAGTTGGAGCAAGGGTTCCAGGTTCCGCAAAGTCATTCATGATGCCTGTTATTTCTTCGGCCTTGAACTGCCATAAAACATGTATCAAAGTTCAACAAATAATTCAATAATAGACAATTTATAAACAACAAATGATCATCTGTCTCTGAAAAAGAAAAATTGGCCTCTTCCACCCATCCCCTCATTACTCACCATGCTTCCCAAGGGAAATGGTGGTGGGCACAGATGGAGGTGGCTCTAGTGCTAGGATTTCAACTTTATCGGTTCTAGATTAGAATGAAGATAATTGGAAAATTAATTTTGATATTTGTACATATTTAATGAATTTCTTAAAAGAAATATATTGTTTGTGAAAAAGTCACTGGATTCGGGCAAACCCGTATTTGGACTTCTACGATTGACCTTGGGCAGGCAGTTTAGTAAAATGAAGAGGAGATAACAACTATGAAAGGAAAGAGTGAAAAACAGAGGAAAACACAATTTGAATTTTCTACATTAAAAGCACATAAATTACCATTTTAAATAACCACATTTATAATATGTAATCTTCACACTAGCATAAAACAAATCGAGAACAGCAATCATCATGAATGCAAAGTTTCTCAACTATTTAGCTGAGCTGCTATAGCTGTAACCTGAAACCTCAGCACAATTAATCAGAAATTATATCCCCTTTCTGACATCCCCATTGTTCCGAGCCAAAAGAAAAGGGGAAAATCTGTTAAGAACTCGAGGTTTTCGAATCAGACTGGCCCTCACCATCACAATAAAAGTTTAACTGGAGAGAAATAGTTCTCGAGTTCTACCTTTACATTTTGTTCCCTTTGACTGGCTATTCTTTTTCACATCGATCTTCTAACTCTTCTTTGGGCCACATACTCACATCTGCTAAATTAACCTTTTCAGACAGGTAAGGTTCTCACCATTTTTTCTAATTATTTGACATGTTCTTCGTGAGACCATGCACTCTCAGAAAAATAAAAATGGAAAACCAAGGGAAGATAGGTTCAACACCTTGTTGGGGACACCATTAATATGCTCCACCAAATAGATATGGCTCTTACCAGTAGGTTCAACCAGATTATAGCTCATAGAAATAGGGGTAAATGAAAAAGCCTGAAGTTTTTTTACCTCATTCAAAGTTAATTCCTCTCCATATTGTACTCCGTTTTACATCTCAGTCTTCACAGAAGGTCACAATTCCCATACACTTCCTGATTTCCTTTGATAATGGTGGTGTTTGGCAACTTACGCATCAATTATTTCACCGATAAATTGTTATCCCTCACTCGCACATATACCAGGTAGTTATATCCACCACCAAGCCATAGGCTAATGGGAAATTTACTGATTTTCTTCTATAGGTTTTAAGCACACAAGGGCTCTAGAAGAGCCAAATAATCCATATTCCTCCTTACCATGCTTCCAAAATTCTGAGGTACACAAATATCAATAAACTATATGAATCCTCTGTATCCATTCTGTTCTATTCGGATCTATTTTATTCCAACATAAAATAATCATCTAGAACCCTTCATTTCTCCTATCTTAAAGACTCCCAAAAAAATTAATAATAAAAACACCAAAATCTTCTGCCATACACATCGGGATATATCTGTTTTCATGCTAAGTTCACCAAATATACAACAATTCAACAAAACCACGACTTCCCACTTCATAATTCTGAACTAATAAAGTAAAACATCAAGAAAATTCTGAAACCACTTGAATCTAAGTTAGAGCAAAAAAACAAAAGGAACCCAGATGAAATCTAGCAAAATTAGAGGTGGGTATAGAATAAAACCTGTGGGAAATTGGCAGATTGAGCCCAAACAGTTCCATCTTGGCCAATAATAGCAGCAGAAGTGAGATGATTACCTTCAATCTCACAAAGCAAGTGCTCATCAACATATGTTTGCCAAGACATCTTTGATTCAACCCAAGTTTCAGCTTCAGTTTCTTCTTCAAAGTAGCTCTGAATTCAAGATCTATGGTTCAGTGAAAATGGTTGACAATGGCTTTTTCTAGAAGTTGCGTTGATGTTAAGCTCATTAATGTAAATGGTCAATATTTTTCTTTTTATGGTGTAGATAGAATAATTAGAAGATTCGGACAATTATAAAAATCTCCTTTTGACGTAAGTATGACTATGTTTTGAGTATATAGGGTTATTATTTTAGTAAAATGTAACATGAAAGTTGTGAATATAAGAAAAATGATTTTTAACGAGGAAAAAAATGTTTTTAATAGTTTAAAATTGATTATATAGGTTATTAATAGCTAAAAAGAATGATTGTTAAAGAATTTTTAATGATAATATGATTTTAATCCTTATATGTTTTTTTTTTAGGGGTAGAAATTTTAAAAATCTTAACAGTAATATTTATATAAAACTTCATTGTTAATAATACAAAATTATCAAAGAATGATATAACATTCAAGTTGTCTGACATTTGGGACATGAGGATACGAAAAATCCCAGGAGGGCCACATATGACACACTTGTATTTACTATTTTTGAAAAACTCATCCGCAGTCAACATGCAGAAGATGTAGCCTGTAGGTCAGTCATCACATGCCAAATCTGATAGTTTCTATAAACTTCCTTCCACATGTACGCTATTTCAATCATAATTTCTCTTCCAAATCTACGTTTTCTCTTGCACAAGAGCCCAAGTGAAGAATTGAGATTTTACTTTGACCTCCACTACAACATTTTAGGCCTAAAGCCACACTAAATCAAGACAACGCTTGTAAAGTGTTGCCTAAACCATTTAAGTCTACACTTAGTTTTTAGCTTTTGACCATGATAATATTGGCAACACTTGAAAAACGTGTTCTTTAATAATATAGGCTACACTTTATAAGCGTTGTCACATCATGATATAATTGGCTACATCTATTCATATAAATGACTACACTTTTAAAGTGAGCTATTTTTATAATTATAAAAACAACACTTACCAAGTGTGGTCTTACAGTTTTCACTAAAATATTTTATTACCGTGTAGGTGGCCTTGTCAAATGGCAAGAGGATACATGGAGGGTGAGTGATGCGGCTCTCCAGGTTAGTCTTCCCAATTTCACATATTTTCATAGCCACTGCTTAATGATTTGCATAGTATCCAGAGCACACTTTTTTGCTTCTATTTCTACCAAATTCTTGCCAATTTTCAGCTTCAGCTTGGACGTTCTTGTTTTTCCCTTCTATATGTGTTTATATATTCTGGAAATCTGCATTTATGCAAACTTTCCAGTTTGTTGTAGTTCCCTTGTTATATTTTTGATCAGAAGAATCCTTTGTCTGTAAGATTTTGACTTGCCTTCTGATCCCAGTTCCATTTGAAATAGATACAATAAGCTATGTGATGTTAAAAAAAGTAGCACTGGTGCATGGTCCAAATGTATATACACATTATTCAATCCTTTTAGTAAGGGAAAGTGTATATATATCACATTATCCAATCCTTAGTCAGGGAAAGTGGTGTCTGCATTATATTCATTCATTAACAGCTATAAAATGTTTAGATATCATGAAGCTCAATGATCAAGTTGCTATACAAGTTATAAATGTATTAATATCAGAATAAGTGGGCATTGAATGTACTTACTACCTTGACTCCTTCATGTATTGTATGACGAATGATAAGTTAATGACTTGTGTTATAGAAGTATGGAAAATATTTGACATTCGAAAATTATAGGTGGGGGTGGTTGACACCTCTAGACTAGCAGCAAATAGCAATGGATCTGTATTTGGCAGAATACATTATTTCAACAATTGGTGATTTAGGCGGGCCTTGTGAGGAAAACAATGGAAGAAATAGTTGGTGATTTAGGATCTTCCAAAATATAGATATTGTATTATCATTTAGTAATCTGATTGCATTTACTTTCTCTAGGTCACAAGGTCTATCGGCGATGATGATCTGAAGCCAGCTGTAACTGCGGAACCTGAGATAACTTTGACTACTCTTTCTGCCGAGGATGAATACATTGTAAGGATTACAACAAGAAAATTTCATTCCGTGATATTTCAATGACTACTTATTGTTATCAAATCCTAGTAGTGAATCTATCTATATGTTTATATGTGACCACATTTTACCCACTTCCAGACCAATAAGTTGATTCTCAGATTGGATTTAGCTTCTTATCTCTGGTTCTATCAAAACAAGTTATTTGCAAGCACATACTGCGTTGTTGCACAATCAGTTCCCACATGAGGGTCTGTTTTTCAACTTCCATTAAAGATAATGACAAATAACATACAGCTAAGGACATGGACTCCAGTCTGTTACTAATATCATTTGTTTGTTTGAGGCCCTATGTTTCCTTGACTGTTGTTGCTTCCTCTTTGCAGCCACTCTTATTACTTTGGCTTTGACATGTATGGGTACGGTCAGACTTTTTAATTTGACTTTGAAATGTATGGGTACTTGTGTTTTTGTTTTCTTCCTTTCTCCTCTGGTTTTAATAGGGGATTGGATATTAATTTAACTGGTAGCATGAATATTTTGGGTGGGGAAAGGAAGTAGAGTAGGGATGCGAAAGTCTAATGCTGATATTGGAATTTGTAAAGTGCATTAGATTTTTGAAGGGCCACTCACAAGGTCAATTCAAGGCATTCATAGTAAGGTATGCATAGTTGTTATTAGTTAAGAAAGGTCCCTGGTGAGAGATATGTAGCCCCTTGTGTATAGAAAGAGCACACTATTATCTCGTGACTCCCCTTTGTCTTTTCTTTATTTTTTCCTCTTTCCGTTGTCTCCTTTATTCTGTGTATATTAGGACATTCTCGTTGCCATTTTGCTTCTAATTTTGACTTGATAATGTGTCTGTACTAAGGTTGATTATCAACAACTCTCAATTAATTGCTCCAGCAGTTGACAATATGTATATAGTTATGCTGTTACAGTTGCAGTGGTTGTTTTGTTTGGGTTTAAAATGATGATTCATGTTTACGTGGTTTATCAGGTAATGGCGAGTGATGGGCTTTGGGATGTTGTTAGTGAGAAAGATGTAGTGAACATAATCAGAGACACAATGAAAGAAGCAGGAATGTGTTCAAAGAGGTTAGCGACAGAAGCTGCGGAAAGAGGGAGCAAAGACAATATAACTGTTATTGTTATTTTCTTGCGTCCAGTTTCCACAGCCGAGAGAATCTATTAGCTACCTCTGCTTACTTACTGGTATCATCATTCTTCGTAAATCAATTCATCACTAACTTATTTGGATCAGTTGATTATTTACGCTTCTAGCTTCTCTTTTTGGAAAAATCTTAAAATACATAATCAGTTGATTAGTTACCTTTTCTAGCAACAACTATTGTTCTGTATTTTTCATCTGTATAATAAAACTACTTCTTTTGGTTCTAATTTTGCAGCTAAATATAACAGCTAGTATTGTAAGCAACTTCCCAATTGCTAGAGACAGAATTAATATTGTTTCATCTCAAAATCATACAAATTCTTTGATCAAAATTCAGAATGCTACAGAGCAATTGAAGGTATATCTTTCTTGCTATTTTCCTTTGGAAAGAGTTTGTATGCACATTGAGTGACATTGTTTGATGTTTGAGATTATGCACATTTTTCATCTGATGTTTGAGATTATGCACACCAACATACCCTAATGCAAGGATCTTACATAGATGATTCAAGTACAACACAATTTTATTTGGGTCTGGACAGTTAGCAACATGGCTTACTTGATTGATTTGGGATTTACCAAATGAACTTTGTGGATTTAAACACTCAGAAGATATTCTACATGTCATTTTTGTCAAAAGAGACATACAAATCTTTGTTTCTTTTATATGCTGTTAAGATACTGCAAATTCCGCAGGACATCTCTAAAATTAACTTCTACTCACTAAGTACTTTCTGTTTTTGGAAGGGATTCCCGTTATTTTTCCATCTTTTGCTAACAAGTTACCAGCAGTGGCGGATCTAGGATTTAGAGTCCGTGGGTGCCAACTAGACCTCCAACCATGGCACCACAAGCCAATTTTATTCACTGGGTGCCACGCTTTATATTTATATAAATATTATATATATATACCTATGTATATGTAGAGTTTCCGTCGAAGTCGGGGGGTGGCGTGGCACCCCCCGAGGCCTTCATAGATCCGCCCCTGGTTACCAGTGAGTTTCCTGTTACTCTCTCTTAAGTTGCCTGTCAAATATTATCCTGAAATAGTGATGTCCATATCAGTTGAACAAGCAGCTTGTTTTGTCTGACCCTCCACTCCTTTGTTTCCTTTGAATGTGCTGGAGTCTATGCCCGTTCAAACTTTGGACATGAATGAACATGTCAATGTTAGTTGTCCGATGTATGAACATCTCATAACTGCTGATTTGATACTTGTTGTTCATAGTCATGTTTCCAAGAAACTCTGGGTGTCAACATAGAATTAATCCAAGCTCTAAACTCACGTTTTTTAAAAAAAAAATTTGCAGGGGATCTCTCTTTTGGAAAAGATGATTTGTGCACACAATATGATTTTATAACAACATTTACAGACATAACAAGATCATGTAGAGGGGGAAAAGTGTTTTACACTTTAGACTCGTGTAAATGTAAGTGTAATGCAAGACTATGTTTCTTTGGAGCTTCAATCAATTATCCTCTGATGTAAATACCCATCTGGAGTTTGGTCAGTCAATGTTTCTACCTATGTCAAACAATAAAATAAAAAGGGCAGCTCGGTGCACTAAGCTCTCACTACGCACGGCCACGAGGTTCAAGTAAAGGCCGGATCACAAGGGTCTATTGTACACAACCTTTGCGAGCTTGTGCTCGATATATTGTATTGAACGATGAAGAGTTTTTGTACTATTGTCATATTTGTTTGAATGCATTTGATTTTGTGGAATTTATTGATAGTAGAGATCTTTAAGCAATGACTTTCTAAGTATTGGTTGTACAAAACATGTTTTTCGAAGCTTATTTGAAATATATAGCTTCGATTTATTTATTAGCTAATTTTGTGATTTGGATCACTTATATATTTAATTATGTGATTATTGAATATATGCAAATAAAAATTATTATTCTTAAAAATGAAAAATTGTGGCTACAAAAATTTTACACAACATACCACACTTTATAAGCGTTGTTCTAGATGAGATATAAAAGGCAACACTTTTTAAATGTGACCATTAACAAAGCAAAGGCCACGCTTTTAAGTGTAGTATAATCAAACAAAAGGTGTTTCTAATGAATCACTACAACGCGTGCCCTTTATACCTCTTTAGCCACGCTTTTTAAGTGTAGCTGCTATGGCGACATTTCAAAAGTGTGGCCTAATGCAAAGGTTATGCTTCTTTTGGCCACCCCCTAAAAAGTGTTGCTTAAAGTTCAAAAGTGTAGGCCACACTTTTTGTTAGTTTAGACTACACTGACCATAGGCCTAAAATGTTGTAGTGCTCCATGCATGATTTGTTAATCAATTCAAAAAAATATTTTACAACCTGAACACAAAAATAAATCAATTTCATACGTAAAGTTTGACTATTGCCGCGACCAAAGCAACAACAACAAAAAGAAAAAAAAAAAGCTTACACTATGCTACAACGTAACTGAATCGTCAAAACTTCTTTCATTACAAATTGACGCCTTCATCTAATCATTTACATTGTTAATTTGAAAATATAATTGAAGATAAAGACAAAAAATCAAATCACAAAAAAAAAAAAAAAAAAAAAAAGATATAGGCTAACTTTTAGCAACAAAGACATTGAATTGAATGAAATAGTGTCAACCTTGCCTCATCCATTGAAAACATCGAATTTCTTAGAATATGTTACTGAAATTTTGATTATAAGCTTATGGAAAGAAGTTGAACTTCAAAAATTATGAATCGAACAAATTTTGAAGTTTTTGCTTTGATTTTAGTTAAGCAATTCAATTTCAGAGTCAGGTTTTAATATTTAGATGGAGGATTATTAATAGGTTTAGGTAGAATGGAATGGGCTGGAGGTTAAATATTAGGATGATTAATTAGTAAAAAGTTTGTAATATAATAGTGTATGTAGAATGGTAATTATGTTATTCAATATGTGGCATCATTGAATACGTATTTCCATTCACCTAGGCCTAAAAGGAATAAATAAATTCACTTTGATATATATAAAGGATAATAGATCGCTCTATTAGTTAAAGTGGGTAAATAATTTATTTGAATAAGTGTAACGTACAATCTTAACCTTTCATTTAAAATATTTTTAAAAAACTATGATCATAAAAGTTTGTTCACAAAATTGATCTTGTTAGAAAGTTGTTCCAATACTCAAATCCTAGCACAAAAAAATTATGATGTCATACTTTTGTCCTTTTTAACATGCAGTGCAAGATTTAATTATAGGAGTGTAGCAAATATTGAAGTTCTAAAATTTATGCATATATTATACATGATTACATATTGTCTAGAAACTTTTATTTGTCAAAGTTGGTGAAACTTAAGGTGAAGACTATGAAGGATCTAGGAAAAGGATCAAGTTTTTGGCTTTTCTACAATTTTGTTAGTCAAATTAATCATACTTTAAGGCATATATGGACTATGGTGCATGGTTTGTGACAAATCTTAAGATCTAAACTTTATCTTATAATACCTAATAGAGGGGAGCTACATGGTTTGAAAGAGGTTCAAGTGAAAAATCTTTCTATTACAAAGTATTTCTACAAATTAAGTAAACATTATTTCTTTTAATAAATATATATAAATTATTGAAATTTCTTACGTTGAAAATAAAATTTTAATATAATGAGACCAAATTTATTTTAAGTCGTAGATTCTTTATAATATAAGGATTAGTTACACATACATTAGGAATGTAGGGATAAATTATTGGTTACTATATGAAGGGGTTCTATTATTTAACAATTTAATATTATTGCTTATCTATAGAATAATATATAAAATCTTACCTAATATGTGAAAAAGGAAAAAAAGTGAAGCTAAGCATTATATATTGAATTTTATGTAAATGTACATTTATGAGAAATAGTTTATCTATCTCATAAAAATAAAGATAAAACCTGTTATATCCTATTATTTTTAGACCTGCGGAATTTTATGATATGTTGTTAATTGTTATCATGGTACTACATTTTATGTGAAATGGAAAAGTGAGATCAAATAGAATACTCTCTCAGTTCCATATTAGATAGATACTTTCTATTTTATACAATAATTAAGAAATCATTAATAGATTGATCAACTTTATTATTCTATCCTTTGTTCATATTAATTAACCTTTTGAAAAAAAAAAAACATTCTTAGATCTTTAAAGTTTGTTTAAACTTCCAAAGGCCATATTAATTGTAGCAGTAAAATAGAATTTTTTTAATTAATTCTATTCTGATTTAATACGTGATCGAGTAATATGAGACGGAGAGAGTAGTATTAATTTTTGCATGGAGATTATATTCCCCATTTAAGAAGCAATTGTTCTTCCATGACTACAATTACAGGGAAAAAAAAGGAGAAAAATAGTTGGCTTCTAGACTCCAATTGAATGAGAATCCACCTTTTGACTTCATTTGGCTAATGGTTTTGCTCCTCTTTTTTTTTTTTTTCCAAGGGAAAAGTTTCACATAAGTAACATCATTTTTGCATGTAAAAAATGTACGTCATAAATAATTCATAAAAAATCTATTTTGTCATTTTAATATTGTATTTAAATTATTAATACAGTTAACATACACTAAAGCTACGCTTATTGAATTGTAACAATAACAATTCAATATGAAGAGTTCAAAGAAATTTTATGTAAATCCGATTGAAGTTTAATTTATTCTTACTATATAGAATAAGCATAAATTATTTTAGAATAAAGATTTCATGTAGCATCCAAAAGTTTATAAGATAGTCAAATTAAATGCAAAATACTTTCTATTACTATTAAGAGTTGAATCATCAATTCATCATAATTAAGTTGTGTAGCAATATTTTTCCAAAATTTGTCATAATTTTGAGAGATTGGAGTTATACTTTTTTGGGTACATATATGTTATAGTTTTCAAATTGAATTTGTACTTTCCAAAATTTGATGTGTTTTTTTCCATTGAAAATACATTATGCCTTATTAATATACGGAATGACTCGTAGAATATTATGAGACAAGAATATAGTTTTATATCCCACCCCCAAAATAAAAGGAGTTGTTCAATAACACTGAATTGATTAGATGGTGAATTCATTTACATCTCTTCTTAATTTCATTGTGAAATAAGATTACAATACTATAGTTTCATCATAAAATAAACTAATATATTAATACTTCTTCTAATATGGACGAATCTAAGGGATCACGAGGGGTTCATCCGAACCATATCAACCAAAAAATATATTGTATATATAAAATTGTATCCGCACTAAATATAAGACTCAAGGTTGGTGTTTTGGGAACTCAAAATTCATTCCCACACAATATATTTATTTTCAAATCTTCTTATTAAAAATTCTATCTCCATTATTTTTATATGCATTCTCTATCTCAATTCATGCAACACGTTTTGCTTCTCGAGACTCAAACAATCTAGTTTTGATCGACATGAAATTTTTAAATTTTTTGAAACAAAATTTATATATATTACGAAACTATATAAAAAGTAGTATAAGTCATGATAATTGTCAATTTAAAATATCTAAAAAGTATTTGAAAAAATTATAATAAAAAATAAATTTATTTAAATCTCGATATTCGAAAGGTGCCACGAAACACGCACGTGACAGTAGTAGCAGAATTATAGTCGTTTGAAGACGCCATACAGTTATTTCCAATACCATCGGCGTAGCTTTCTGGTTTTCTCCTTCTCATTTCAACATTTTTAATTCTGATTCTGACTATGACTCGCTCTTCTTCTTTTTTTAACATTTTCTCTTCTTATATACCTTCTTTTTCGCATTTACAACTAACTATCCATTTTTTCCCCCATTTCAAGAATCAAAAAGGAAAAAAAACCAATCTTTTTATTTGCTGTAAAAATACAATCTTTCTACTATTTTTAGACACCCTTTTGAGTTACCATTGAATTAGTGTTATTGTTTTTTTAATTTTTGGGAAGATGGGTACAGAGGGTAACTATCAAATGAAGGTGGTGAATGGAGATTTTGGCTACGTACTTGAAGATGTGCCTCACTTGACTGATTACATCCCTTATCTTCCTGTACTCTTTCTTACTCTCTAAATCTATCGTATATGTGCCTTTTCTGTTGTTATGTGTATGTATTTCAATGGCTTGTTATGAAAAGAATGAATCTTTATTTAGCTTAAGAGATGCTGAGTGAACATGCATCAACTTTTGTTGTATTTTAGTGAGTTCTTGGAAAAATTGATATAGGGACTTGTCCTAAAGGTTCTAAGATCCAATTGGGATCGAAGATGAGTGCAAACAAGGTATTATTTAAGTAGTTTATTGGAAGATCTAACATTGCTTAGATAATTTGTGTGCTCTTAATTGAATATAAAGGGGTGGACATATTGAGCAATTTCTCTAAAGAAATTCCATATTTATTTATATATTTTGATTGAAATTGGACTTAGGAGAGGGAGAGAGACATTGGGAAATAGGCATCAGCTGTGTTGCTATATACTAATGAGTTCCTCAACAACACTTAATGATTCATGAATGAAGGATGTTAACTCTAGCTCATGTAGAGTAGTAACTTTAACACCTTGAGTTATCATGCTTTGTGATACACTAACTTCATCCATGTTTAGAAGGTATTTTTTAATTCATTTTATTTGAGACTTTACGATGAACTTCTCGTGTTCTTCATTTAAGAGGACATTGAGATATCACAAGGCCAAAACTTAGATTTTCTCGCATGCTCATTTAGTTGAACAAACTTGAGCTTTGTATAAAAGAAGTTAACTTTTATGTCTTTCAGATCAAACAAGCAATGCATTTTCGTCTTCTCCCCCTGAAGAGTTTCTTATACGTACTCTTTCTCTTCATGGTTGAGGGGCAGACTTTCTCTTAGAGAAGAGCTTTTTAAATGCGCATTGTTTTCATCGTGGCTGTACCCTTTTCTAGGAAGCAACAACTTTTAAAATGTTATTACTAATCTTTGTTTGTTTTCTCTCTCTGAAGTTGATTCTAATTTGAAATCTCTATTCTTACTACCACTCTCATTTGGTTTCGTTCATACTTTTTGGTGGGAGAAATTCACTTCTACTTTTTGCCAGAGTTGTCTTCACTTTTTCAGTCAGAAAATAAAAATTGTATCTGTCAGACACGAAACGCTGTGATTTCGCCTAGTTCAAATATGTATCTGTGTAATCCCCTCAACCATGTGTGTTTGTTGCTCTATATGTTGATATATATACTAACTCGGCTTTATTCTTCATTTCATTGCTTGGTGACAGACTTATGATAACCCCTTGCGGTCTAATCCAGCATACTCAGTTGTGAAGTGAGTCCATTATTAACCTTTCTTTTTTTAATCCTATCAGGCCAATGTGGAAGTTTTTATGCAGTAGTTCCTTGACAAGTTATAGACTGTCTTTATGATTTCAGGCAGTACTTTGTTGACATGGATGATACAGTTCCTCAAAAGGTGCAATCTTCTTTCTAACATGTTCTGCCTGTATTCTTTCATAGAGAATGTCTGTACTTCTTTCTTACTAACAGATAGCTACATTGGTCTGTGATAGTTGAGTTAGTGATTCTGCAAAGTGGGATGCCAGTCATATAAATGAAGTACAAATATAACTATCTGGAAAGCAAGATTAGAGGACCATTATTGTCTGATGTGGGTTTTGGAGAAACAGTAGATCCCAAATGATATCGAATTACCACTTCACGAGAAATTCTTTGGCCCCTTTCATCACTCCACTGCTATAAATGATGCATCAGAAAATGTACTCTATGTGAGCATATACTATAGTGGGTTCCTTAAAGGATCGAAAGGCTGAAGTAAATGTGAACAGAGTAAGAATTAATTGCACCTATTGTAAAGGCTAATGAAAAGGAAGACATGGCTGACTCTTCAGAGTGTCTACAGAATCTCCAAACTGAACTTTGCATTCTGAACCATTTCTTCAGTCTTGCAGTAGTTTCCAATCTACTTTGCCATTGGAGTGAAAGGGCAAAAGAAGTTTGTAGAGTTTTTTTCTGAGTTGGTTTTCTGGGACAAAATTATTCAGCAAGCCCTCTATTTTACTTTCAAATTCCTTGTCAGTTTCTCTTTTCTTTTGCCTATAATGAAAAAAAATTTGTCCGAGAGAGCTCCTTTGTTCAGTAATCCATCCTCTTTCATTGTGGTAATAATTATGAAATTGTTTGATCACTTTGTAGATTGTTGTTCATAAGGACAGTCAGCGAGGAGTACATTTTCGGCGTGCTGGTCCCCGTCAGAAGGTATGCCTACTTTTTTCAAGGATGGCAATATGCAATTTGTTGCCATTTACCAGTATAGCTATAAGCTATTGATATGAAATCTTTCACTCAGAAGAAAGCTTCAATATTTCTCAGGTTTATTTCAATTCAGATGATGTTCATGCTTGTATTGTTACATGTGGTGGTTTGTGCCCTGGGCTAAACACAGTGATCAGAGAAATTGTACATAGTCTTGACTATATGTATGGTGTAGATAAAGTCCTTGGAATAGAAGTGAGTTGGCTGATGTTCAACTCTTTTATTCTTGCTAAGCTTTTGTCTGGCAGTTAACAGTACATTTTCTCCTTCATAGGGAGGCTACAGAGGTTTCTATGCAAAAAACACTATCAATTTGACTCCAAAGCTTGTAAATGATATTCATAAACGTGGTGGTACAATCCTTGGAACGTCACGAGGAGGCCATGATACCAAAAAGATAGTTGACAGCATACAGGACCATGGAATAAACCAGGTACCCCAACTATGAAGATTGTCTAAATACGTCCACTGCTGAATCTTAGAGGACCTTTTCTTATTTTGGTCTCTTTTCTCTCTTAGGGATGGATTTCCTAATTGCTATAAAGCAGCTTGTTTAGGAAGAAATTAGTATCTTGGTCATAAGAAAGAGCTATGCATAATTGTAGAAAGTGGTATGTTGGTCATAAGAAAGAGCCATGTAGAATTGAAGAAAGTGGTATAATGGTGACTAGTATCTTCTTAATATAAAAAGAAGTTTGAGTAGCATAATGTTACAACAACATAAATGACTTCTAGAAATTTTCATTGTTCTATTTTTGCAATTTGCTTGTCAACTTTGTCGTGGGCATCTTTGATTTCATCGCAAAAAAATTATTTCCTGCTCAAAAGCTTCCACTTGGTATAATGATTTTCTTATTGATTCAGGTCTATATAATTGGTGGTGATGGGACTCTAAAAGGAGCAGCTATCATTTATGAGGTATGTTTGTTTCTGCAAATTAAGAGACCAGGTAGATAGTTTCAACTAGAGCAATTTGGTTTACTTATTTTACTGAAAGTTTAACGATCCATTCTTTATACTTAGTCTGTTGATCGGATTCTCTATCACTCTACAAAGGTCAAACCAAATATCTTGTTCCAAGCCTGACATCCTATGTCAACATCATCTGCACAGAGATTCGATATGTTTTAATATACCTTACTAACTAGTTCTGGCTAGCTCTTGTCAGTATGTTATAGTAGTTTCCACGGACTTGCTAGTCTCTTACATGATAAATGTTTCTTTTGAATATGGTAGATGCATATTTAGTTTCACTGCAATGGTTAATGGAACACCCTACTGTTATATGCATTACTTGGTATTTTGTGTTCTGATGGTCCTTGATGGTATCAATTCTTCACTTGGTAAAAGAGAAATTCTGTTCATCTTTGCAAGAACTCTTAGAATATTCCTGCTCCCTTTTTGCAGGAAATTAGGCGGCGTGGTCTCAAAGTTGTTGTTGCTGGGATACCCAAGACAATTGACAATGATATTCCAGTATTTCTCATTTCTTCATGATATACTTTATAATATTTTGTTCTGGTACGATAAACAATTTAGCAGCCTTAGGAAGTAATCTGAAGTTTCTTGCCAAGTGCAAAGCATAAACTTTACTACTCAATTTTAAATGTACAGTGTAATGTCTCGAAATCTCATTTTGGTAGTTTCCCGTCTCATTTGACTTAAGAAACTAGTAGCTAATAGTGCTCTTCAGTTTGAACTCCTGTATGTAAAATCAAGTTTCTTCTGTTATCAGATCATCGACAAGTCATTTGGCTTTGATACTGCTGTAGAGGAGGCTCAACGTGCCATCAATGCAGCACATGTTGAAGCTCAAAGTGCTGAGAACGGTATTGGTGTGGTGAAGCTAATGGGTCGCTATAGTGGTAATATGCTTTTACAAAGTTTTTATGCATGGCAAATAGACTAGTATATAATTTTTTTAATATCAAGTTTTTATAAAGACTTTTATCTTTTATATCTATCTCCACTACAAATCTTATCTGTCACTTCATTGTTGGTTGTTTGCTGTTAAGTAATAAGCTCTTCTCTGCATAGTTAGCTGAAAAACTTGTCACTAGATAGTCTATAGTTGTTATTGATAAAACATAGCTAAAGTGAGTTTCTATGAGACAGCAAAATGTTTTTCAAGTCATATTCTTAATGCTTAACTGCCTAGACGTGTCCATGCTTCCATAATCTATAGATTATTGTACTTTCCAACAAACAACAAAATGTGCAGGATTCATTGCAATGTATGCTACTTTAGCAAGCAGAGATGTTGACTGCTGTTTGATTCCAGAGTCACCCTTCTTTCTTGATGGAAGTGGTGGTCTCTTTGAATTTGTTAAGAAAAGGCTTAGAGAGGAAGGACACATGGTTATTGTGATAGCCGAAGGGGCTGGGCAGGAACTTCTCGCAGCAGAGAATTCCAATGCTGGAAGTCAACAAGATGCTTCAGGAAACAAGCTTCTCCAAGATGTTGGTTTGTGGATATCCCATAAAATCAGGGTAAGGTTATTATAGACTGAGTTGTTCAATTCTTACAGTTTATACATAATGCAGAATTAGATGCTAATTTGTGGAAACGTGAGAGAACTAATATCATCTGTGTTGGAGAATTAGATGTACTAAAGTTCATACCAAATGTACCTGTTGGCCAACTCAGCATTGAGGTGTGTTTTAATACAAAGGGAGTAATATTTTAGGTAGGTAAAGAGAAAATGGATAAGTATGAAACTCGCAACAAAGTGATAGTTTAGGTGTGTTTTCACCATAAACTCTTTGAATAACTTAAGAAATATTTGGTGAGCCATTATAATTCTATATTTATATATTTTGTTATTTTTATTTTGAATGCATTGTTGTTTATCCATCACCTTGAGGAATGATATGTTATAAATTTTGTACAAAGACCGGACTCCTAAATTTTCCTTTAAACACTGTTCTAATTACTATATCATCTAACAGAGATGATCAACATGAAATTTGTTGAACTGCTCACTGAAAGCACCCTGAAGCAATGCACAGAAGTTGTCTTAGATTGTCATGTTTATCCTGAGTAAAGATTGCTATGATTCAAAAACATGGAAATGGTTCTTGGCCTACTTTTTTTTTCCATATTTTCTTGCATCTATGGGAAAACCATGATTCAGCTTATTTAAATAAGTACATGTATTAGCATTGTACTCACCATTTCTTTACTTCTTGCAGGATCATTTTGAAAAAAAGCTTAAGATGCCCATTACTCTTAAATATATCGGTAGGGAAATCTCAACCATCTGAATAGCTGATTTTTTTAGAAAACTTGTGGACCTAATCAGCAATTCATATTTTCATGCAGATCCAACTTACATGATTCGTGCGGTTCCAAGTAATGCATCTGACAATGTATATTGCACGATTCTTGCTCAAAGTTGTGTTCATGGAGCTATGGCAGGGTACACAGGCTTCACCTCGGGGATTGTCAATGGTCGCCAAACATATCTTCCCTTCAATGTAAGTATCCACATTTGTTTGTTGATCTTTCTAGTAGTACCTCCGTTGTTTTCTTATTAACCTCAAGGTATCAACTACTTCCATCACTGCGCCAATTAGAATCTCACTGGGACTTGGCTGCGAATTATCATACCATAGGCATAAATCTTAGTTCCTAGCTGCTTTAAATTGAGCAGCTTCCGGTCCAATACCTGGTTTTGAGGTTTCCCTTGGGAATGCAACTCATGTTCGTAAAGATTGATGTCCTTTTTTATGGTCACTCCTTCAACACTCACACCATGCATTTAGATTCTATCCATCCAGTTTTTCTTGAATTTCACAACGTCTGGGGAGATTGTTTGCTGCCTTTCAGTAAGTATGTTAAACAGTCAGGATGTTTTGCTCTACCATTCAGTTAGAAGCAGTTACACCTTAGGAAAAACATATGCTGTTCTCTAAGATTGTTATCAACAACCCGTTGTTCTGTACTCGGGGTTATGGTGCTGACCTCTCTAATATGACATTAAACATGTCATTATTCTAATTTCATGGCATAACTGAAATCAGCCACAGTTTTGTGCATTATATGTAAAAGCTCGATTAGGATCATTTTCACCATTGTGACTTGGTGGCCCAAAGGGGAACCAAAAGCCATTCAATCAATTATGTCGCCGGTTTTACCTTGTCAAAACATATTCTGTTGTGGGCACTAGTTTTATCTTGATTTGACTTTCATAGCCATTTAACTCCTATTACTAAGGACACACCATTTTCACAAGTTGTTGAATAAGCGTCTTTGCTATGCAGCGCATTACTGAGAAGCAAAATAATGTGGTCATAACAGACAGGATGTGGGCGCGGCTTCTTGCTTCAACCAATCAGCCTAGTTTCTTGAGCACAAATGACATTGTTCAAGTGCATAACCGGCAGCACTCACAAAGTCGGTTGTTAGATGGAGATGACAACGAGAGTGAGATTACAGGTAAACAAAACACCAGCACAACATGAAACAAAACACTATAGTTATTAATTGTTTTCACTAGTAGTCATTGCAGTTGCTCTCTCTCTGCTACCTTTGCCTACCATAATGTCAGATTAATCGGGCCATGTAGGAACTTATTTGAAGGTGTTGGATCTGTTACCGTGCCTCAGCTGTGGGCAGTAACAGATGTATATTGAAGATTTTGTTGTATCTAGTGAAGTTGTGTCAAAGCTTTGTTGTATTTAATTCATAATTATGAACCATATTTATTTCTATGTTGTGGAGGTGTTGCTCCACAATTTTTGGTTATCATCCTGTTAATCAATTTCTCCCTCAATATGACCATATTTATCCCTTTTGTATTTATTCCTTCTCGTAATCATCCACTCCTCTGTATTTTATTTGTTGCTTTACCATTCTTCCGCTTGACAAAAAAGAGCGAGAAATTTCACGAAGGGTGTCCAAGAATTGCGTAGGTAAAAAAAATGATTTAACGAATGGGGGACTAAAATTATGAAAATCAAATTACATAGCATTAATACTATTAATTTTTTTAATTAAAAAATATATCAAAATTTTTAAAATCGAACTACATGATATTTAGCTTGAAATGTTCATGTTTATTTAATAGGAAGTGAACGGAAAAAAAAAAAGAGAAAGAGAAAATTCAGTTTAGAATAAAACCACTTTTTACTTTAAGATTTCATCAATCTCCGGTGACTTAACAACGAAACATGAAAAGAAATTTTGAAAAGAAATTTTGCACGGGGTCTTTTTCACTTTTAGTAGTTTTATAGAAAAAAATAGAATTTCAAATTAAGTTTTATTTAAAATTTTAATGAAAAGAAATAAAAAATTGAAGGATATTCGCTTGGAGTCTTATATATATAAGGTGTAATTTTTTGACAAAGCATATTCCACTTGGATTCTTGGACATCTTGAGCATAGTATAGCTCCATCTTTATTATGCAAAATCAAAACCAGACAAACAAACTAAAATTGAAGGAGTAACATTTTGTGTATGTTATGTTGCTCAGTTGTATTAGGCAGAACAATAACACTCATTTTGTAACGTATCACACACTAGAAAAACATGTATTTCCTTGTATTAAACAAATTTTAAATTTTAAATTTAGTAAGAATCGTATGGATTGAGTTATGATCTTTTTAGCTCATTTCAGCAATTCGCTTTAATACAAGTAATATTTAAATGGATTAATACCCCGTTTATTTGAACATTCTCAAATTCAGCCTAGCTTACTCGTTTGACACCCCTAATTGCACCTATTATACTAGTATGTAATTTCATTGAAAGAAATTTTTTCTATGGTTGTTAAATATGTATGACTAATAATATAGACATATAATATATCATAACGAGTCGGCAACATTCTTTTTTTATTTAGAAAAGATAAACGCGTATACTTTTTGAAAAGGTATATTGTATCACTAGTAGTAAACTTTTGAGGAAATTGACTTAGGTCAACAACAATAATGCATTATTATATATAGGCATAATACATAAACATGTCCTAATCTGATATCACAAGTAGACATTTAAGCTTGTATAAAATTGAACAAAGACACATTTGTCCTATGTGGCGTTCTATGTGGAAATTTTGTGTCCTATCTGTATTATGTCACGTAGGACGCGTGTGTTTACTTGTTCAATTTTATACAAGTTTAAGTGTCTACTTGAGCACACCCAATGTTGGAAGACATAGATATCAGCTGAAACCAAGTTAAAAGACATATTTAATTATTAAGCCTTATATATATTACAACTTCCTAGCTTAGCTAGTTAGATATATCTAATGGAGTACCAACAATTGATAATATGTTTCTGCTTTTTTATAATTCTTTTCCAGTAATCTCAGCTTACATATGCAGGGCAACAACTCTGTGCCCGCAATGAAGCTTTTTATTTGCTTGAATTTAAGCAAAGCCTCACAGTTGATCAAACTGTTCCTCACTATGGCTGTGATAGCCATGCTTATTCCAAGACTTTGTCCTGGAATATTGTTACAGAAGATTGTTGCCAATGGGATGGTGTTACTAGCAATGGATTTACGGGTCATGTCATAGGACTCGATCTTTCTTGCAGCTTTCTTAGTGGAGCAATCAATGCTAACAATAGCCTCACAAAACTTGATCATCTACAAAGACTCAACCTTGCTTTCAACGAGTTCGATGACTTTCCTCTTGGAAATAGTATTAGTCAACTCAGAAGTTTGACACATCTCAATCTTTCATATACTGAATTTAATAAAGGGGAGATGATCATGATCCCGCCAGGATTATCCAACTTGTCTAAGTTGGTTTCACTTGACCTCTCCAGGTATTTCAGTGATCTCCAAGTTGATCGAACAACTTTCACAAGCTTGCTTCACAACTTATTCAATTTGGAGGTATTGTTGATTGACTTTGTGGAAGCACCATTTGAGTTACCAAAGAATTTTCCGTCTTCTCTTAGGTACTTAAGTCTTCGAGGCACCAGCATGCTTGGGAACATAAGTGAGTCTCAGATTTTTTATCTACCAAACTTGCAAGTGCTGAGATTGGGAGAGAATCCTTTATTGACAGGCACTTTGCCGAATTTTTCTTGGAGTTTCAGTGGAAGTATTTTAGAGATTGATTTTCCTTATACTGGTATTTTTGGGAAGTTACCCGATTGTATCGGCAACCTCACTGCAATTAGAGTGTTGACACTTTCACGCAACAACTTAACTGGTAATGTTCCCTCAACTATCTCAAAATTAAACAAACTCGTTGAATTAGATCTCTCTTACAACCACTTTCGAGGCTCGATTCCAGAATCCTTTGGTAATCTCACTAGAATAACAAGTTTGGATCTTTCAAAGAACAGCTTCACTGGAAATGTTCCCTCAACTATCAGAAAGCTGAACAAACTTCACTCCTTATCTCTCTCTTCCAATAATTTCGAAGGCTCGATCCCAGACATATTCTCCAACTTTTCAGAGCTATCTTTCATAGCTTTTGATACTAACAATTTCACTGGCCCATTCCCCTATTCAATCGCAACCTTGACACGCCTTGAAAGTTTAGAGTTGCAAATCAATTCACTAACTAGTCCACTTCCCTCGAATATAACCGGACTTCAAGAGCTACAATTACTTGATTTGTCCTTCAATTATTTCACTGAAGCAACACCCCCTTGGTTATTCCAATGTTCATCTTTGTTCAATTTATATCTTCAACACAATCAATTTACTGGAAAATTGCCATATGAGTTCAATAGAAGTTCCTCGGAATACTTTAGGATTTATCTTTCGTACAACAATTTGTATGGAGAAATCCCTAATTGGATGTTATCCATGAGCATTGGTCGTCTCGATCTCTCTCATAACTTCCTCACAGGCTTTGAAAAACAAGTGTGGCGCTCAGACTACTTGTCCTACCTTAATTTGGAGAACAATTTTCTTCAAGGGCCTTTGCATCAATCCATTTGTGACTTGAATGAACTTCAAGTCCTCATTTTGGCTCAGAACAATTTCAATGGTTCAATTCCAGGATGTTTGGGTAATTCCAGTAGCAGCATTTCTATTTTAGACTTGCGAATGAACAATTTTTATGGAGTGATACCAAGATTCTTACCTACAGGGTTACAATATCTTGGTTTATATGGCAATCAGTTGAGGGGACAAGTCCCACGATCCTTGGTTAACTGTACAAGCTTGGTAGCTCTTGATTTGGGGAATAACAAGTTATATGACACGTTCCCCGTATGGCTGGATAAACTTCCAAACCTACAAGTTCTGATTCTTAAATCAAATCTCTTTTATGGTCCAATAGGTGATTTGGAGTCCGAGTTTCCATTTCCTGAGTTACGGATCTTTGACCTTTCCTTCAATAAGTTCACTGGAACTTTGCCATCTAATCTTTTCAAGAGTTTTAAAGGTATGATGGATGAAGAAAAAACAGGAAGTACAAGCACTCACACGGATTACGTTTACAATATTAGTTTGGTGATAAAAGGTAATGAGTATGATATGAGCATCACGTCAATTATGACAAGTGTTGATTTATCAAGGAACAGGTTTGAAGGAGATATTCCAAATTCCATTGGAAGTCTGAGCTCACTTGTGTTACTCAACCTGTCTCACAACAGCTTTCGTGGTCCTATTCCTGCAGAAATTGCAAAGTTGCAGGCGCTCGAAGCATTAGATCTCTCATGGAACAAACTCATTGGAGAAATTCCAGGTCAATTGTCGAGTTTGACATTTCTTGAGGTCTTAAACCTTTCCTACAATCATCTGGCTGGACACATTCCTATTGGGAAACAATTCAATACATTTCCAAATGATTCGTATTGTGGAAATCCTGATTTATGTGGATTTCCACTATCAAAGGAATGTGGAAACAATAATGTGTTGGATGAGTCACAAGATGATGATGATGATGATGATGATAATGAGGATTCATTTTTTGCGAGCGGGTTCACATGGGAAGCTGTGGTGATAGGGTATGGTTGTGGTATGACATTTGGATTGTTGATGGGAGGTCTTATGTTCCTATTGGAAAAACCAAAATGGTATGTGAACTTTGCTGAAGATATTGCTCAACAAATTGCTGCTAAAAAACGAAGAAGGCAAAAGAAGAGACGTCAAAGACATGGTCTAAGAATGAACTAGCAATATACCAGGTATGCTTTAAAACTTTTTGTTTTGAATCAGGAACAGACTATCTGTCAATTGTTTATGTTTAAGAAAATATTCAAAATCTGAATTTGTTTGTGCAGAGGTTGCTGGAGAGTTGAACAAGTTTATTAGCAATGGATGCATCTGTTACAGTTGATTTTGTGGCAAATAATATATAAGCTTTAGATGTAGCAACATCTGCACTATGTTTGGATTGTTGTTTCATAATGTATTGTATTGTACGGCTAGTTCCATAACTATTATCTATCTCACTTTATTTAGGACAATTTTATTCTAGTTCTAGAAAGAAAGCTAAATCATACCAACAATTAAAGCAACAAAATGAGAAATTTCTAAAATATATACTCCATAAAAATTCCTTCAAAATAAAGTAGTGGTAAAACTTTACCTGAACGCTAAGAATCTATGATACATGACCGATGAATAAAAATAAAATAGGGACAACATTCGTAACTAAGCCATTCTAGTTGTTTAGGATTTTCATAGTACATGAAATATAAATATTTGATTTTAAAATAAAAAGTTCTCAGTTTTTTTTTGTAATTTTATTATTGAAAAAACTTACAATTCTATGTATAAAAAAATCACTTTACAATACAATTAAAATTTTGATATGATATAATTTCATGTGAGAGATTAATAAAAAGGATTGTAGCATGTATTCAGGGCTGAACACAGAGGTGTATCTAGGAATTCGGAATAACAGGTGCATTATTATGAAAAGGTAGATCTAATTGGTTTGACATTTAGGTTTTTATCATTGAAAAAAAGTTAAATTTTAACATTACATGTCTAAAATTGAAATGCTTGATTAATTAAAACACCAAAAATGCTATCAATAACCACTTAGAGGGGTGTTACCCAATTTTAGAAATAAAAATAAAACAAGATAGATATAAAATTTAAATTTCTAACGAGGTGCACCCAATCTCGCATTATATGGTACTTCGAGTGTTGTTCAAGCATCTATATTTAACAAAAGATCAAAAAATATAACAATACTATATGATTTCGAAAAGAAAACAGAGTTCACCTATCACTCTGCATCCAAACGAGGTGTCATTTGAGTAGTATTATTGAAAGATCTAACCTTTTTGCGCGTTCTCAATTTAATGTAAAGAGGTGGAGACATAATTGAGCAATTTATAGACTTTTCTGTGGGTCCCACTTCCTCAACGGCCAACTCTTATCCTTGAAACATTTCTTCTTCTTCTTCATCCTCCTCCTTCCCCACTTTCTCCATACACAAATTTGAGAAGCAAAAGTTGCATCCATGGCTGAAAATGGTGAAGAAAAACTTATAGCTGTAGCTCGTCATATCGCCAAAACACTTGGTCATACTGATACTATGACTGATGATATCCTTCAAATCTTCTCTAATTTTGATAATCGATTCCGTGAAAAACTTACTGATGATCAACCACTTGAGCGAACCCTTAAATCTCTTCATCGTCAGATCTCTCGTCATCTCTCCGCTCAGCATCCTATATGGTCTGATTCAGCTGAGTCTGCTGCCTTCCTTGATTCTGTTGACCAATTATTGGCCGTAATTCATGAATGGAATCCTATGGCAAATGACAAATCTGTTTCTGCTTCTCTTGATAAAGCTGATGATTTGCTTCAACAAGCTATGTTTCGTTTACAAGATGAGTTTACTACCCTCATGCAACGCGCTTCCGAGTCCGTGGATCTCACGCGCCACCAGAATGGTGGTACTAATTTGGGAGACTACTACGAATCTGAAGAGGAAGAAGTTGATGATGATGATGATGATAGTGGTGAGATTCCTATAGCACATCCTGTAACGGATTACGGGATCCTTATTGAAGCTTTACCGGCGGGAATCATTAGCGATCTACATGAGATTGCTAAGAGAATGGTGGCTGCTGGGTATGAGAAAGAGTGTTCACACGCGTATAGTGTGTCTAGAAGAGAGTTTTTGGAAGAGAGTTTAAGTAGATTGGGATTGCAGAAGCTGAGTATGGATCAAGTGCAGAAAATGCAGTGGAATGAGCTTGAAGATGAGATTGAGAAATGGGTTAAAGCGGTCAACGTAGCTCTCCGAATCCTGTTCCCGAGTGAACGTCGACTTTGTGATCGAGTCTTCTTTGGATTCAACTCTGTTTCTGATCTATCTTTCATGGAAGTTTCTAGAGGTTCTACTATTCAACTTCTCAATTTTGCTGATGCTGTTGCGATCTCTAGTCGGGCACCGGAGAGACTTTTCAAGGTACTTGATGTTTATGAGGCGCTTAGAGATTTGATGCCTGAATTTGAATTGATGTTTTCGGATCAATATTGTGTGCTATTGAGGAATGAAGCATTGACTATATGGAGAAGATTAGGTGAAGCTATTAGAGGGATATTTATGGAGTTGGAGAATTTGATTCGCCGTGACCCTGCTAAGACTCCAGTGCCTGGCGGCGGACTCCACCCAATTACTCGATACGTGATGAATTATATCCGTGCAGCTTGTCGATCCCGGATTACTCTTGAACAGGTTTTTGAGGAAATCGTTGTGCCATCTGCTAGTGCTGTTGATTACAGAGATGGGGATGATAGAGCACTTTCGTCTTCTTCATTGGCTGTTCAAATGGCATGGATTATGGAGTTACTTGAGAGTAATCTGGAAGCAAAATCAAAGATTTACAAGGACTCTGCTTTGTTGGCTGTTTTTATGATGAATAATGAAAGATACATTGTTCAGAAAGTTAAAGATAGTGAGTTGGGATTGCTTTTAGGTGATGATTGGATACGAAAACATGCAGCCAAAGTTAAGCAGTATCATGTAAATTATCACCGAAGTTCGTGGAGTAAGGTTTCAGGAGTTCTGAAGATTGATAATAATGCTATGTCACCTACTGGAGCATCGAGGTCTTTGAAAGAAAAGCTTAAGTTATTCAATTCCTACTTCGAGGAGATATGTAAAACTCAATCAACTTGGATAATATTTGATGAGCAACTAAAGGAAGAATTAAGGATTTCTGTAGCACGGGCTTTGTCTCCAGCATATCGCAACTTTATTGGGAGGTTGCAGAGTAATAACGATTCCAGCAGGCACACAGAGAGGCATATCAAGTTAAGTGTGGAAGATCTTGAAGCTCGAATCTCTGAGTTGTTTCAAGGGAGCAGTGGATCGGGTGGTGGGAGGAAGTGAGAGCAAAGTCTGTAAGCAAGTGATTGCATCTCCTTGTACCATATATCTATGCTAGTTTAGCTGTTAGAAATTTTCTTGTCTTCATGTAATGCTGGTCATTAATCATTATGGCCTTTTCATGCCTCTAAACCGTCTCCTCTAATACTTATTGTACACACTAATGGTTAGTTTGTTTGAATGGCTATGTTTGTATTGCTAGAACTTTTTGGCTGGTAGTTACTTTTTTTTTTTTTTTTTTCATTTTATGGCAAGTAACTCGAGAAAACACAAGTCATAGGTGAATGTTCTTGATTCCTAATCACTTTTTGTGGGGATAAAAAGTAGGTTAAGCTGTGCCTTTTGAGAGGTAAAAATGATCAAAAGAACAGACAATAATCACTATATATTATGCAGACATAACCAAACCTTGTCACCAAACAATTCAAGACTGTTGTCCACCCGAAAAATTATCTTTTCAGTATTCAGTAACTTCCTACCAACATTAAGCCCTGAACTTCCTTTACTTAGTTGTAGTGTAAAAGTAGCTGGTATTCGTTATATGTTGACCAGTAAAGGTTTAAGCTTTAAATACCAAGAGGGTATAGAGAAGTAGTAGTCATGAGTGCAAGTGTACATACAGAAGCAGGATAAGAGATCTTCACTTCATACCACTTATTGGAATTTAACCCTTGCAGTTCATATAGTCTCGATGCAGATTGTAATGGAAGAGTTTCCCTCATTAGCTCCTGTCTGTCTTGCAGAACTATTATATCATTATATAACATTATGAATTTTAACTTTTTAAACATATTTACTCTATGCAATTATTTAAAGAGCAATTGCAGGTAACTTGGAAAAGGTATACAAATTCTACACCCTGCAACTGAAATCCTTATAGCCTATAGGTAACTATCCCTAATAAGCATGGATTTGTAACCTGGAAAGTATGCTAAGCTGATCCGACCAGTTAAATTACATTGACAGGTCAAATTTATGTATTAAAGTTAAATCCAACAATAATTTCAAAACTTTCATGGGGATCTACAATGACAACAACAAACCCAGTGTAATCCCATAGGTGGGGTTTAAGGGTAGAGTGTACACAGAGACGATTTCCGATAGACCCTTGGTTGAACGAACATGACAAAGTAGCAGTGACATGCTGCTACAACATCAAGAAATAAGATATGGAGGCTAAAGAAAAGAATAGCAGGTAGTAATAGAAATCTAAAGATAAGGAAAAAACAGAAGAATAATGCTCAAAACTCCGAGAATCGGAAAGAAATACATGTGACTTACTACTAACCTTCTTCCCTAATCTTTGGCCTCCACACCCTACTATCAAGGTTCATGTCCTCGCCTCCTCAGTGAGCTGAAGTTGTGGCATATTCTGCCTAATTGCCTCAGCCCAGGGGCAGATCTAGGGGGTCACAAAGGATTCACCCGAACCCTCTTGGTAAAAAATTATACAATATATATAAGGTACGTTTTATATTTTTATGTATATATATTGATTTTGAATTATTGAATCATGAGTTGTTTTAGGGGAACAGTGGATCGGATGGTGGGAAGAAGTGATAGCAAAGTCTGTAAGCAAGTGATTGCATCTCTTGTACCATATATGTATGCTAGTTTAGGTGTTAGAAATTTTCTTGTATCTTAATGTAATGCTGGTCATTATGGCCTTTTCATGTCTCTGAATCGTCTCCTCTAATACTTATTGTACACACTAATGGAAATTCACATTTACTTTTTGCAAGAGTTGTCTTTACTTTTCAGTAAGAAAATCAAAAGTGTATCTGTTAGACACCAGACACTTGATTTCAACTATGTATCTGTGTTATCCTCTCAACCATGCGTGTTTGTTGCTGTAGATAATGATATATCTACTAACTCGACTTTATTCTTCGTCTCATTGCTTGATGACATACTTATGATAACACCTTGCATTCTAATCCAGCATACGCAGTTGTGAAGTGAGTCCATTATTAACCTTTCCTTTTTTAATGCTATCAGGCCAATGTGGAAGTTTTTATGCAGTTGATCCTTGACAAGTTATAAACTGTCTTTATGATTTCAGGCAGTACTTTGTCGACATGGATAATACAGTTCCTCAGAAGGTGCAATCTTCTTTCTAACATGTTCTGCCTGCATATATAAATTTCTTTCGAAGAATATGTTTGTACTTCTTCCTCTTTCAATAGTTAATAAAATGGTAAGACAGATGATAGATAGTAACAGATAGCTACATTGATCTGCGATAGTTGAGTTAGTGATTCTTCAAAGTGGGATGCTAGTCCCATAAATGAAGTACAATTATAACTATCTGGAAAGCAAGAGTAGAGGACCATTATTGTCTGATGTGGGTTTTGGAGAAACAGTAGATCCCAAATAATATCGAATTCGAACTTCACAGGAAATTCTATAAATGATGCATCAGAAAACCTACTTTATGTGAGCGTATACAATAGTGGGCCCCTTAAAGGATCAAAAGGCTGAAGTAAATGTGAACAGAGTAAGAACTAATTGCAACTATGGTAGAAGCTATTGAAAAGGAAGCCATGGCTGCTCTTCAGAGTGTCTACAGAGTCTCCAAACTGAACTTTGCATTCTGAACCATTTGTTCAGTCTTGCAGTAGTTGCCAATCTACTATGCCGTTGCAGTGAAAGGGCAAAAAAGTGTGTAGAATTTTTTTCTGAGTCGACTTTCTGGGACAAAATTATTCAGTCAGCCCTTTATTTTACTTTCAAATTCCTTGTCAGTTTCTCTTTTCATTTACCTATAAAGAAAAGAAATTTGTCCAAGAGAGCTCCTTTGTTCAGCAATCCATCTTCTTTCATTGTGATAATTGTTATGAATTTGTTTGATCACTTTGTAGATTGGTATTCACAAGGACAGTCAGCGAGAAGTACATTTTCGGCATGCTGGTCCACGTCAGAAGGTATGCCTACTTTCTTCAAGGATGGCAATATGCAAGTTGTTGCCAGTCACAAGTAGAGCTATTAATATGATATCTTTTGCACAGAAGAAAGCTTCAATATTTCTCAGGTATATATTAGTTCAGATGATGTTCATGCTTGTATTGTAACATGTGGTGGTTTGTGCCCTGGTCTAAAAGGAGAAGCTTTAATTATGAGGTATGTTAGATTCTGCAAATTAAGAGGCCAGCTATATATCCACCCAAAAACAGTTAAAACTGGGGCAATGTGGTTCACATATTTTGCTGAAAGTTCAACAAACTATTCTATCAGTCTGTTGAGTAGATTCTGTATCACTCTACAAAGGTCAAATCAAATATCTTGTTCCAAGCCTGACGTACTATGTCAACATTGTTAGAATAGGAATAGGTATACGCAATCCTATTTAGAATAGGAATAGGAATAGTATATAGTATCCTACTTGGTAAAGGATTGTATTATAGTGTGTATAAATAGGGTTTTGTGTAATAATGTAGATGCACAATAATAATATTTTTCTCCAATATTTCTCACATGGTATCAGCGCAATAGTGAGAAAAACATTGTTGTACATCATTCCAGCGAAATCAGGGTCACTGTGCAGATTTTTCAGTGACGGTCAAAGGTTGATTTACATCCCTTTATTGTTTTGTAAGTGTTGTGTGAAAACCAACAACACCACAAGGTGCGTAATACTTAGGTGAGCAAACCCCAGTGAGCTCCTTTGAGTTCTGGTTCTTTACGCGCCACCAGAAGCCTTAGATCTTGGCCACCACACATGTCAGTGCGTGCAAGCTTTTCCGGCCAGTTTTTTGACAATTTTTTTCCAGTGAGGTCGCCTCTCCATCCTAAGGCTGACCATATATTTTTTTTTCTAATTCCTACAGTTTCCGGCACCCAGATCGTATTTCCGGCGACTGGATGTTTATTTTTCAGATTCCAACACCCTATTTCCATTTATTATTATTTGGGTTTTGGGGGGGGGGGGGGGGGAGAAATTTAATTTAACAAGATGTCTTTTGGGGTTGACACTTTTGGAATAAAAAATATGGGAATTGGAAGTTCGAGCGTTATGATCACTCCCGAACCATTAATGGGATGTTCAAATTATCTAGCTTGGGCTTCCTCGATTGAGTTGTGGTGCAAATTTCAAGGTGTCTAAATCACTTAATGAACAAAGTATGTGTGGTAGATGAAAAGGCAAATTCTAGTGCGGAAGATGCAATAGCCAAAGCAAAATAGGAGAAGGTTGATGCTCAATTACGTAGTCTCTTGTAGCGCTTGTTATTCAGTTTAGGAAAAGGCTCGTGCTTTATACACTAATGACATATCTCATTTCTATGATGTGATATCTCGAATGACCAACTTAAAGAAACAAGAATCCAATATGTCTACTTATTTGGGACAAGTACAAGCAATCATGGAGGAATTTGAAACGTTGATGCCCGTCACTACGAATGTGGAAAAACAACAAGAGTACAGACATATGTTGTTTCTAGTTCTTACACTTGTTGGATTGCTAACTGACCATGATTCATAGCGTGATTAGACTTTAGCTAGTCCTACAATTCCTATAATAGATGAGTTATTCTCTCAGCTACATCGTCTTGTCGTGCGTCCCGGTCACAAAGGCGTTTCATCATCCACCATTGACTCCTCTGTTCTTGCATCTCAAACCATAGAGAAACAAACATATTAGTCTATGGAGAACTGGCGAGGAGGGTGTCGTTTTGGGAAACCTCGATCCAAGTGTAGTTATTGCCATAAGCTTGGACACACTCGTGACATATGTTATATTTTGCATGGTCCACCCCTAGTTATGATCCTATTGCTCTAAAGAAATATAATGAGTTTCTTCGAAATTGTGCAAGTAAACAGACGTCTCCAAAAGTGGCCTCGGTTTCTCCGCCTGATCGACCGTCCAATACTGCCCATATTGCTCAAATAGAATATGGTGAGTTCCTTCAATCTCGAGCAAGTAAGCAAATATCTCCACAAGTAGCTTCTGTTGCTCAGCCTGATGGTTTTATTGCTGGTAATTCTTTAACTTGTTTTTCACAGCCTAGTACTCCTGGATCATGGATCTTGGACTCGGGCGCTTGTAATGATATTTCTGATTACAAATTACTTTTGTACGATATTGTTTATTCACAATCTCTTCTTGCTATTACTTTAGCCAATGGAACCCAAACAAGTTGGACAAGCCAAACCCTTATTTTCTGTCACTCTAGACTCTGTTCTTTTTGTCTCTGGTTCTCCGTATCTGGCATCTGTTAGGCATTTGATATGTGCCCTACATTGTGGCATAACATTTTTTTGGGGATTTTTGTCTCCTGCAGGACCACAGTATGTGATAGATGATTGGCACAGGACATGATTCACAAGGCCTTTATTATCTTACCTCTTCAAATTCCTTCACAACATGCTCTGTTATAGATCCTCCAGACCTAATTCACAAACGTTTGGGACATCTGAGTCTATCCAAGCTATAGAAGATTGCGCCTAGTTTGTCTAGTTTATGCACATTAGATTGTGAGTCGTGTCAACTTGGGAAACACACCCATGCTACATTTTCATGTAGCATTGATGGGTGTTCAAAGTCTATTTTTTCATTAGTTCATTATGATAGTTGGGGTTCTAGTAAAGTGGGTTCAACCTTTGGATTTCATTATTTTGTGAATTTCATTGATGATTATTCAAGATGCATTTGGGTTTTCTTAATGAAAGATCGTTCTGAGTTATTTTTTATATTCAAAAGTTTTTTTTACTGAAATACAAAATTAGTTTGGTGTTTCTATTCGATTTCGTAGTGATAATGCCTTAGAATACTTATCCTCCCAATTTCAGGAGTTTATGACTCACCAAGGAATTATTCATTAAACATCTTGTCTGTACAGAATGGTGTAGCAGAAAGGAAGAATGCTCTCAAATGTGTCTTCCTTGGTTACTCTCGAGTTCAAAAAGGGTATCATTGTTATTCACCTAATCTTCGTCGATACCTTATGTCTGCCGATGTCACATTCTTTGAATCTCAACCTTATTATACATCTTCTGATCATCCTTTTGTAGATACACAATAATAATATTTTTCTTCAATATTTCTCAGAAACATCATCAGCATTCAGCTTCATCATCTGCATAGAGATTCAATATGTTTGAATATATATACCTTATTAACTAGTTCTGGCTAGCTCCTGTCAATATGTTCTAGTAGTTACCACGTACTTGCTAGTCTCTTACATGAAAATGTTTCTTTTGAATATGCTAGATGCATATTTACTTGGTATCTGATTTCGTGTTCTGATGGTCCTTTGTGGTATCAATTTTTTGCTTGTTAGAGAATTTATGTTCATCTTTGCAAGCACTCTTAGAATAATCCTACTCCCTTTTTGCAGGAAATTAGGCAGTGTGGTCTCAAAGTTGTTGTTGGGATATAGCCAAGATAATTGACAATGATATTCCAGTATTTCACATTTCTTCATGTTTTAATTGTATTTTGTTCTGATACTATAAACAATTTAAAAACCTTAGGAAGTAATCTGAAATTTCTTGCAACGTGCAAAGCATAAACTTTACTACTCAATATTAAAAGTACAGTGTAATGTCTGAAAATCTCATTTTGGCAGTTTCCCCTCTCATTTGGCTTAAGCAACTAGTAGCTAATAGTGCTCTTCAGCTTGAACTGCTGTATGCAAAAACGAGTTTGTTCTGTTATCAGACATCGACAACTCATTTGGCTTTGATACTGTAGAGGAGGCTCAACGTGCCATCAATGCAGCGGATGTTGAAGCTCAAAGTGCTGAGAACGGTATAGGTGTGGTGAAGCTAATGGGCTGCTATAGTGGTAACATGCTTTTACAAAGTTTTTATGCATGGCAAATAGCCTAGTATAGAATTTTTTAAATATCAAGTTCTTATAAATGACTTTTTTATGTCCATCTCCACTACAAATCTTATCTGGCACTTCATTGTTGGTTGTTTGCTGTTAAATAATAAGCTCTTCACTGCATAGTGAGCTGCAAAACTTGTCACTAGATAGGCTATAACTGTTACTCATAAAACATAACTAAAGTGAGCTTCTGTATGGCAGCCATTTTGTTGGAGAGCATAAATAACTGTAAACATATCTTTGAAGACAGCAAAATGCTGCTTCTTTTTATTTTTCAAAACTCGTCACAACGTCAAGGGAGATTGTTTGCTGCCTTTCTGTATGTAGATATTTTTTGCTCTGCCATTCAGTTAGAAACAGTTTCATCTTAGGAAAGACATATACTCGTTTTCTTTAAGATTGTTATCAGCAACCTGTTGTTCTGTACTCGGGGCTATGGTGTTGGCCTCTCTAATATGTCATCGTCTTGCATGTAAAAAAGCTCTATTAGGATCATTTTCACCACTGTGACTTGGTGGCCCAAAGAGGTTCCCAAAAGCCGTTCAATCAATTATATCACAGGTTTTACATTGTCAAAATGTATTTTGTTGTGGGCACTAGTGACTCCTTTTACTATGGACACATCATTTTCACAAGTTGAATAAGCATCTTTGCTATGTAGCACATTACTGAGAAGCAAAATAAGGTGGTCATTACAGACATGATGTGGGCACGACCTTGTTTCTTCAACCACCTAGTTTCTTGAGCACAAAAGACATTGTTCAAGCGCAAAAGTGGCAGCACCCACCAACTCAGTTGTTAGACGGAGATGACGATGCAAGTGAGAGATTACAGGTAAACAAAACCACTAGCACGGCATGAATGGATATCCAATGGTGTCTAGACTCTTGCCAGACAGTGCAGATAAGTAAGTAAAACATTGAGAAAAAGCAAAATGAATAGATATCCTTTGTATAGAAACCTCCTTTCATGCAAGGTTTGAAGATCACAAAGGTTTAACATCTTGGTGTGGTTATTTTACATCACAAAGTTTTACGATCCAGCTGAGCAAGATGCTCTTCAGTTAAAAAATGAAACAATTGTAGTCTGCCACAAAGATTGAGAGTAATTGGTGATGTAGAACTCTCTCATCAGCCCTTATAAACGCCTGAAGGATCAGCATTCTGCACAATCCAAACATGCTCAAGTACCTTTTTCAGGGGAAGACGCTGGGAAGAATCCTTTACAAGCATCTGTATCCCACAAACATGAAATCAAAAGAACAAGTTAGGCCCGAGGCTACGTGCTGCTGTATTTCAAAGCACTCAATGGATTAGAGAAAAACCTGACTAATGAGGTCCTTGGCAGCTGATGAAACAACTGGTTTGGCAGGAAATTTGAGATCCACTTGCACAATCCTGTCATATATCCATACGAAAACCTTGTCAATTAACCACAGACCCACGAGTGTGAATTGGTAAAATTCATAAAAATTTCCTGGCATTTTAAACTCATCCATGCAAGAAGAAAGGCTTGAAAATTGTACAAGTGTAATGATATGTGTAATTCATTGTCATTTCATATTCAATCATGAGTTTTTGAAGTTGAGAAAGAGATTCTGAAAGTATTTAGTGACTGGAGATTTGAGAATTAGCAATTCACACATTTTCTAAGAGGGGAATTGTGTACAAAAATGTACTATTTCTTCTTAAGTAACATCTACATTTTGGAAGAAAATCTCACCTCCTATATGTGTCTGAGTGCTCCTTTGCTTCAAATGGGGGCATCCCGTACAGAAACTCAAAGCATAGGACACCAAGGCTCCAAATGTCCACACTTGCATCATGCTCCACACTTTCCACTGCAAGTTCAGCAATTTATGTATTAGAAAATATGTAAAAGCAGTTAAAGAAATGCTAAATCATTTGAATAAAACTTCCAACATATGTCGTATATAACATGAAACCTTCTGCATAAAATATTCATATCATATAACATGCATACCCATCTCAGGTGGCAAATAGTCTAGAGTGCCGCACATAGTCCGCCTTCGATTAAAGGTATGCACTGACCACCCAAAGTCTGCAATTTTGAGTTCACCCTAACAGCAGAAATATTAAAAATAATTAATTTCAGCTGTCATTTTATTGCAATGCAGTGTGTAAACTGTTTAGCAATGTTAAATATATACCTGTGCACCAACCAAAAGATTCTCTGGCTTGATATCTCTGTGTATTACGTGTTTCCCATGACAGTATATGAGAGCCCGGGCTAATGATGCAACATACTGCTCCAAGACCCAAGATAAAGAAAAAAAAATAGAGAACCTATTGTCAGTTTGAAAGTAGATGTGAAGGGCATGAATATACTTTAAATGTTGGAGATATATAAATCCGCTCATACTCAAGGCTATCTAGAATGTGACCAAAACTGAAAATGTTAAGTGAAAAAATGCTCATTTACCAATTTCTCATGATTCTGTAATTAAAGATTATGAAAAAGGAAATCCTACAATCCAATAATAAATGTAAGAGCAGTTTTGTAATTCAACAAGAACTCACAGTTGCTGCACGTCGTTCACTAAAATATTTGCATTTCTGCAACTCCTTATAGAGTTCACCCTTGGCAGCATATTCCAGGATCAAATACACACGTTTCTGCATTAGGAAGTGCTATCATCAGTCTCTTGAAAGTTCTTAAGACCAAAAATTGAGAACAAGAAATGCAGAAGAAGTTATGACAAGTTACCTGGTCATAAAAGTAACCGTAAAGCCGCAGAATATTTGGATGGCGAAGGTGGCTTTGTATTTCAACTTCACGACGAAGCTGATGTTCAACCTGGGACTGTTTTAGCTGACTCTTGAACAGCACTTTTAATGCAACAATATGATTGCTCTGTTTTCAATAAACAACTAACCTTAGTATTGGAATGTGATTGTAGAATGTTAAGTCTATCTAATAGAATTCAAAAAAATCTTTTAAGCCTTGTCCATAAGATATCATCCCCAACCTCCCACCATTACCATTAGACGCTATATAAAATTTCTTATCTAGAACCTCGAGTATACAGACACTACCATAGCTGATAACTAATATGTTAAATGAGAGATTCTCACTCGCAAAGCATAAATCCGAGGCATTGAAAAAGTAAGTAGCTTTATCAGCCATTTTTAACATGTAAAGCTTTAAGGACTTACCCTTTTCTCCCTAGCTAGATATACATGACCGAACTTTCCTCTTCCAAGAGGCTTCCCAATGTCGAAATCATTAAGTGTCCATCTCTTTTTATCAGCCTCTGATGATGCCTCTGATGAAGTCTGTAGAAGTTGAAAATTCTGTAGTCCATATAAAAGATCAGTTAAGTAAAAATAACAATAAATTCTTCTTCTTCTTCTTCTTCTTGCACAGTATATCATCAAAAATCAAAATTGGAACTTTAAAAAAATAAATAAATTATCCCGTTCATCAAAAATGAACAGAAAAACCCTAATCATATCATAAACCGAGCTGGAATCTCTACAAATCTTCCAAATTAAGGAAGAAAAACTTAATGAAATCATGCTCGTCCAATGTAAAACCCTAAATTACTCAATAAATTTCAAAAGTTGATGGAATCCTTACACATAATCTGTCGAAAAGCTCTAAATGAAAGTTTAAAATAATCAAATCAAATTTCAAAAAATCATGGATTTGTTTACCTTGTGTTGTTGTTGTTGGTTCTCCATCGCGATCCCCATCCTCTATATCTATCTAGAGAGAGAAAAAAAAATGAAAGAAGAAGAGAGTGGACGGCTAAACGGGAAAAAAAAAATGAATGGCGAGTCGTTTGAAGTTTTTTTCGATTTGAATATAGAGGGGGGACGGGGGACATAATTTCTCTTACAACGGTCATATTTTCGGTAACGTGCCACGTGGACCAATAGCGATCTAGCACTCTTTTTGTTCAATAAATTCCTTTTTAGAGGAGCGTCTTCAACAATTTTAAAAAAGGAAAGAGTTTAGAGTTATAAAGAAGTCAATTAAAAATATATTTAAAAATTAGTGTGTTAGCAAATAGAGTTATTGTATATGTTAGGTGGACGGAAATTTTAGGGACAGACACACTTAAAAGTATTTCTGAAAAAACATTTGAATTTTGATCTAGTCAACATTTAGGTGTGTTTCGTTAATTATTGAGTGATAGTTCAACTTGAAAACTCACGCTCTTGATAATTCAAGTGTGAAACTCAATAAATAGGATAATATAAGTGTGTTTTTTACTTTTTAACCCTTAAATTAATAATGCTTCAAACATATAGTTGGGGGTTTATATGAATCTTTTATATTATTTTCGTGCTATTTAAGTTATTTTATTCCACGGTAAATGAATTTATTTTTAATGGAAAATTAGGAGTTATCCAATATTAATTTTGTACTATTTAAGTTATATGGGGGAACCCATCGGTAGCCCCCTAAATTTGGTACCAATTTTCACTTAGACACCTTAAGTAGACTTTGTTCATTTTAAACACCACAAGTAGGGGTCCGTTGTGTCATTTTGACACTTTTTGCTAACTAAGCATAGTACATGTGCTACATGAATTTTGGGCGCGTCAGAGGCTTTTTTTGTAAATATTCTGATTTTTTTTGTAAATATTTTCTTCTCCTTCTTCTTCCTTGCTTTCTCCCTTCCACCTTCTCCACCTTCTACCATCCTCCATCACCACACAACTTTTTAAAAAAATTGGGGGAACCCATCGGCGGCCCCTTAAACTTGGCACGAAATTTCACTTAGACACATCAACTATGCGATGTTCATTTTAGACACCTCATGTAGGGTTCCGTTATATTCTTTTGACACTTATTTTACAATAAAAAAAAAGCTGAAGGAGAGTGTAATACACTCGTTGATGACGTGGCAAATGACGAATTAAATGATTGCATGTGTTATTTTAAGTTAGAAGTTATTTTAAAATCTATTTAGTAAATAAAATAAAAATATTATTCTAAAAAAAATCAATTTAACCCCTCCCCTCCCCCCCTTGCCCCCCATGGTAGTTGTCTTCTCTACTACACCCAACAATTTTCTTAATTTGTTTTCTTAATTTGCTCTTTAAAATTGTTTTAGATTCTTTTTTTCTTTCTTAGTGTTGTTTTGAGAGAAAAAGAGAGGAGGAGGGAGACAAGGAGAGAAAGAAAGAAAGAAAAATTATTAAATATGAGTGTTCATATCCATTTTTTCCGGCGAAAAAGGTGGAATCGGAAATCGTCTTTTTTCATACACTCTATATCTCTTTTGTGCTATTTTCTAAAGAATAAGAATGAGAAGATGACGATGGTTGTGGTGATTTTCGGAACTGAATAAATAAAAAAATTAATTTGATTGTATTAATAGCGATGGTGGAAGCGGTGGTAAATGGATGGTGTGTGGTGGAGGAGAGATGATGAAGAAGAATAGTAAAAACCTTTTAAATATTATTTTTTTGGCCTGAAAAAGAGCCCCTTCACGCGCTGATTTTGGGTGCATTACACTTACCATGCCATGTCAGCGAAAAGTGTCAAAATGACACAACGGAATCCTACCTGAGGTGTCTAAAATGAACATCGTCCAGTTGAGGTGTCTAAGTGAAATTTCGTGCCAAGTTTAGGGAGCCACCGATGGGTTCCCCCAAAAAAATTCTACAATATTTTACTAGGTTACACTCTTTGATTCTTCAATCTTCTTTGAAAATCGAATTCGCATCATGATTCATATTCAAAAACAAAATCGATTTCAAGGGAACAAAAAAAGAAATCAACTTCTTTCAAATGGAAAAACTGATTTACATTCTTACCTTCTCCATTGAAAATTAAATTGATTTCAAGGGATAAAAAAGAAATAAAGAACAACCTCCAATGAAAAAAAAAAGAAATTTATTTTACATATCCTTCATTGTAAATCCCAATCGGAATAGCACAAGAAATCATCTTCTTTTAAATGTCATATAAATTTTTTTCGATTTGGTGTGATTTCCCTTATTCTCCAAAATGTATTTTACTTTGTAAACTAACCTATATTCTTGCCTTTTTGATGGAGAAGAACAGATGAAGGGGAAGGAGGCGCAAGAAGAAGAAGAAAAGAGGTGAGGGCATGGGGTTTGGGATCTGGAATAAAGAAAAAAAGAAAGTAAAATTGAGTTTTTAAAAAATAAAATAAAATTTCCACGTGTCACATACCAATTCGTTTATTTTTCCACATAAGAGCGTCTGGATGTACGCACTTAAAATGTGGTTTTGAAAATATAAAAATTGTCAAAATGACACAACGGACCCCTACTTGAGGTGTTCAAAATGAACAAAGCCTACTTGAGGTGTCTAAGTGAAAATTTGTGCCAAATTTAGGGGGCTACCGATGGATTCCCCCAAGTTATATTGTATTGTAAGTTTAAATACCATATTTATTTTAATTGTCACTTAAATTTTATTATATCGTATCTTTTAAATGCATCCTTAGATAACAACGAAAATGATTGATTTGATGTACTTGTTTTAATTAATCAAATTTTATTCTTTACCCTACTGTTTTATATCATAATGTATCATCATTCAAATGGTTGATGTATGACATTATTGATATTATGTAACAACAGAGACAATACAATCTATTTAAATATTATATTTATTAAAACAATACAATACAACAAATACGATACAATACAATATATTATGAAGCAATACCTAAAAATCGTACAAACAGAGTTTTAACAGAGATAATGCTATGCCAGGATCAGTAGGAACAACACAGACATTCTCTTTTCCCCCTTTATTATTAGGATATTACTCGAGAGTCTTAAGATAAGGCAACACAAATTGCACTTTAATAACATTTCATATTATTAGGCTTCAGTATTCTCCTGGGCCTTGTTCTGCACAAATTGTCCACCCTCTTTAGCTCTTTCCTTCATATCCCAAGCTTTGCTTGCACTCCTCATTCTAGCAAAATCAAGTTGGTCTGCAGCATACGGGAGTTGCCCACGAGCTTTCCTATACAACCACAATATTGCAGCTAATCCCCCTATGCCACTCCCACCAGAAAACAAGAAACCAGCAGTGCTCAAGACGAGAATCATCGCAGCTGGAACAAGAATTGGGCTGAACATGACAAGGAATGGGGCAGCAAGGATCAGAAATATAACTGTCCCTGCAAAAGTAAGACTGGACAAGCCTAACAAAGCAGCAACAAGTGTTCCTGCTGCCATGAGCCTCAAGGCTTCGTAATTTGGAGGTGATCCACGGAGTTCTTTCTGCTGATCAGACATGGCTTAGACTTCTAACAATAGAGGTTGTTATACCTTTAGGAAGGAACTGAGAATGAATGCAAAGGGCTAGGAGAGTCTTGCATTATATAGTGTTTTTTGTGATAAAAGTGGGGACCCAAAGGACACATGAATATACAATTGGCATCATCTTCTTGGGTGGTGTGAGACATGAGGGGGTCTAGAAAAGTGTGCAGGAGGAAGCTTGGCATGAGCCTTTAGTTTTATGAGCATTTAGGATCAAACATTTGGCAGGGGAAGAAGGAAAAGATGGACAAAGTGAAAGTAACGTATAATGCATCTCCAGTTCTTCTATAACCAAAAAAAAAAAAATAGAAGTTCAAATAAAATAAAAACACCAACAAATTACTTTTTTAAAACAAAAAGGCAAAAAAGACGGCAAGTACAACAAAGAAGGGAAATAAGGAGGAAAAAACTTCAAAATTCTTAACAAGGAATTCATATTATTGTTTAAAATTGAGAAAAGATTCCCGGTTCTACCTCAAGAAAGATAGCAGTATGGGAAAAGTAAGGTGTATCAGATGTATCTTGATGCTTCTCCTGGTTCTGAAATAGGGTTAATTCCTTTCCGCTAATAACAAGGGGCACATTTATGAACAGAGGCTACTAGATGTTAATTCACTTTAACAATATAACATGAAAATTTTGCAAGCAGATACTTTATTCAAGCTAGAAAAATGACAGAACAAACTAACTCCATGTTTACAGCCAAGAGAAGGGAAAAGAGTACATAAAGAGATAGGGTTTGTGAGAGTTGCATTGAGTAATGACTCAGATCTTAATCATTTGCAATTAACAAAACTACCTTACACCAGTTAGAAAGTTTTCTAATACTTGAGCTTCAAGATCTACTACCCATTGCTGAATGTATGTTACGTCACTGGTGACATACAAGAACATGATCAAGAGTCCTTAGAAATACCATGATTAGCAGCATCTAATCCTTGATTCCTTGGTAGAAGATATGATGGAAGAAATGACGGGATTACAAGTGCCAGTGCCAAGCAGAGCACCACCAACACTACGACATACCATGCTTGATGAGGGATGCCAAATAGTAGCTCATCACATACTGCCATGGAAATGCACATAGTATTAGCAAGACACTGTGAAGGAGTAACAATTGAAGATACTAACAAATACACAGGCCACAGCTGCCAAAAAGCTTCAGTAAGACAAGACTGTTGGACGACAAGCATATCACGAAACAGGGGTCATAATCATCAAGCAAAGCTGTTCATTTGACCATATTCTACATGATAACAGTCATTTTAATGTTCTTAACATCATAGGGAAAAGGAACAGGAAATCCACGAGCTGTCCACAGCTTCACAAGTCAAAATTTTACAATTGTAGGTAAGATCACATTGTAGATAGACCAGTATAGAAAAGCAGATATGCAATTGAGCTAAGAAGTTTTCTATTGAATAATGCTCCACAATAGTTATTACAATATTTCAACATCAAAGAAAAGAGGGGGACGCAGTTTAATGAGATACTGGGTGCGATAATACAGAAGTCAAAGCTACATTCTGTCAATGGGTTGGAACAAACCGAAGGACCTCATTCGTCTTCAGATATTATAGCTACAAGCCACTTTTTAGCCTACATTTGCAATCCCTATCATCACAACCAAGAACACAATTGATGACCCAGAGATGTTACAAACATTCAACACATTTCTCTTTATTTGAATTGAATGCCTTGAGTGATATTTTATTGCTTTGAACTGCCTAATTGTGTTTGTTTTGAAGGTGGGTGTAATTGGTACGAGGAATGATTTTCCACTGTTATGTATCAAAAGCATGCGCAATGAAGCTCAAGATCTCAAGCCCAGAGCAAAGAAACTACAGATGAAATCCATAAAGACAAGAAGACGAGGAAAATGGGACATCCAGAGGGAGAAAGGTGAAACAGCACACTGCATCGCATTAAGCTCAGTACATCAAGATGGCTTACTGCAACTCATTGTTAAATTGTCCTAGACAGCAGGACACCATGAATTAAAAAGAAAATCAAACTACACAAATGCAACATATTAGAACATGAAAGATTAATGTAGTACTCAAGTGCATACAAAGTCGCACTGTGAAAAAAGATTTCTTCAGCACAGTGCACTTTATATGTTGAGCGGGAGTATCCCATCAAGCGCTATTCTATCCTTTCCTTTTCTGCGCATAAGCTATACATAGTTTGGGCTTGTTTCTGGGGACTCATTCAGATGTCTTGTGAGCTATTGGAGAAGAAACCAGAGACTTCATCAGGGATTTATCTTTCCTTCTCTTTTGTATGAGTTCTGTGCTAAAAAATCTATTGTTCTTTCATGTCCATGCATAACTAAACTCTCATTCTAAGATTATGGTGAAATTTTACATGGACATTATGCCAGGCATTCAACGCCTAGTATTCTTATTTAATTGATTGTTTATGCTTTTATAGAACAGTTAGGCATCATCTAGGATGAACTTGAGAAAGCATATCTAGGGCTGTTTTGGATAGAATGGTGTAAGTTCACAAAGGTTACACGCATCACCCCGTTTAGGTGGTGCTTTACTGTCTGTGCTAAGATACAAGGGCATCAACCGTAGACACTGTCTTTAATAGGACAGCACTAAACAACAAATGTAGTTGGCAAACTGATACATTATTTGTTAGAAAACAGTATGAATGAAATTTTAATTGTAAGGAAGAAGAAGTCAGAAATCTAGTACCATATGAAAACCAGACCCAAGAAATATAAATTATAACTTTTTCATCTAAATCAGAAACTAAAATTGTTCTACTTGATTGACATCATTTCGTTTTGGACAAATAGGAAGAAATCACCTAGTGTTTTTGCCTCGGTGGGTTTTGAACCTGAGACCAAAAGATTTTCAACCCAATTCATAACCATTGCTACACCCTTGGGTGCTGTATTGACATCTTTTTTTTTTTTTTTTTAATGACAAGGGAAACCCGCAGCCGCTGCCCTTTGGGTGCGCACAGGGTAAAATCCCTGCTCCTATGCAATAGCTCGCAAACCACATAGGAGAGGCAACCCGCACTAGGCAAGTCCGCTTTATTGACATCTTTTTAACTTCATATATTTCACTAAAATATAATTTTTACAGTTTATTTGTCCAAATAAATAGTTCCCTTTTATTGCATTATATATAAAATATTTTTCTTCATTAGTGCCACTCGTGCTTTAAGTACCATAATGGACTTAAAGCCCCAGTACACTTTGGCGTTTTTCTATGCTTTTCGCTTTGACTACTTTGTTTACTAGTTATGGATTCAAAAACTTATTTCAACTACAGGTCCATGAGAGAAGATAAAACACACATCAGTTAACTCTTCTCATTCACATTAGTTTTCAAACCAAGCAAATTATTTATTCTGATTGGATAGGCTAATACTAATAATAAACAGAGATACAGCTCGAAAGATATAACTACTTAAAGTAAGTTTTGATAAAATGTTAATATCTAAATAAAAATGGGAGAGATCATGGCTGATATACAAAGAATGAGCCTCAATTCCTATTATGGTCAGGGGATGGTTTGTCCACATGCCCTCTTCTCCTTTACTCTAGAAAAGTATTTTTGCTATCTTATTGATGGAGAAATATTGGTCAATCCACTGGCTGACTCACCTTCCAATCTTGTCTCCTTAAACTGCCAGACATGTGCGGGAAGTGGCTTCTTTTTTTCCTTGTTAAACTTGGACAAATAGGTCACAAGCCCAAGATTGGTGTGAAATCCGCTAACAAGACTGAAGCTTAAAAGCAACTTGGCTATGCAATACTATGTAGTTACAAACATCAACCAGAATTTAGCTTGTCCTATTGTTTCTACTCCAGATTAGAAATATCTATATTGCTATGATACCTTTACTAGAAAACTGCTCGGAGGCATCTTAAGGCAATATATGTGACAGGTGTTGTTATAATAGGATTTGATGTGATCAATTCTATAACCATCCACACAGAATTTTATCTTGCAATTCTCCCTTCTTAAGGGGGCATCATAAAATACCAGCTAAAATTGAACTTCCCAAGACCAACACATCTCCTGAAAGGAGTTTGCTGCTAACCTCTAGCTGCAATGGCCACTGGTGACAGCAGCTCAAGGAGTTCTGCAGATCATGGTTCATAAATTCTCGTCCCCATAATAAACTCTCATCCTATATCATAGAACCTCCACCAATAAACTCTCATCCTATATCATAGAACCTCCACCAAACTACAACTTTTTAGCATATATCCAGATGAGCACTTAAGCCTGTTAAGCATGCACAACCCTTTCCATCTTTTTTTCCCACATTTTACATTTCTCGCACCAAATTACCTTTCTTTCTCTTCAAGTGACAAGTAACGGAAATCTTTATAGCACATATTAAAATTCAAGTTTCTTTTAATAGGGTATATAATAGAAGAATCACCAGACAATGGCAAGAGGCTTCACATGTTCAATGTTCTTCCTTTGACAATCTTATGCAACAAGTCTTAGATCTAATGGGGTCTACTTGAATTATTTTTTTTAATCAACTACTCTTTCATTAAATCAACCATCTAGAGGATGCAATTGATTGCAAAGAAAAAAGTCAAGTCTCCTGATGACCAAAAAACTCCTAGCTATTCAAGGAGCTCACAAAGTTCTAGAGATCTAAAGGACTTGACACTTGGAGCAATATGGGTGATTCATACAGCCGACCCCAATTTGCTTGACATTGGGAATTGTTGTTGTTATGACGTGGTGTATCTGTAAAGCTAACTGACAGCCTACATAAATTTCAACATTGCATACTTTGACATCTTTCTGTTTAACATAAATGTGCCTCCTAGATCAAAGAGTGTTATGCGAATACGCCTTTAATTTTGGGAATTCCAATTTATTAGCAGGTGTTCAGTTATAGCATTTATCTTTCTTTTTTCATTTTTATGGTAATTGACTCAAAAATACAAGTCATAGGTTCCCTTCCCACTCTTTTTTTCTGAGGATAAAAAGGAGGTTAAGGTGTGCCTGAAAATTTAGCATTGCCAATTCGCTTCTAAATGATGACAATTTGGGTAACATAATTACTATATTGGCATGTGAGAAGACGATTAAATATAGAACTCTGAACTATCTAAATAAAGGGGAAATGTTTACCTATATTATATATGATGTGTTCCCTCTCCTTTACCCCAGGTATTGCAACAATTCCCTCAGGCTCCACATTTACCAGGACAAACATTTCTCCCTGTGAAAAATTCCATTATCAGTGCCTCTTCAGAGGTAAAAAAGAGCAAAAGAATAGATGACAATCATTATATATCATGCAGACATAAGCAAACCTTGACACCAAGCAATTGTAGACCGTTGTCCGCCTGAAAAATAATCTTTTCAGTATTCAGTAACTTCCTACCAACATTTAGCCCTGAACTTCCTTTACTTAGTTGTAGAGTAAAAGTAGCTGGGATCTGTTATATGTTGAAAAAGTGAAGGTTTAAGCTTTAAATACCAATAGGGTATAGAAATCTAGTAGTAGGCAAGAATGCAAATGTACATACAGAAGCAGGATATGAGATCTTCACTTCATACCACTTATTGGAATTCAACCCTTGCAGTTCATATAGTCTTGAACCGGATTGTAATGGAAGAGTTTCCTTCATTAGCTCTTGTCCGACTTGCAAAACTTTTATATCCATCCTATAACATTATGAATTTTAGCTTTTATAACATATTTACACTGCACAAATTTTTTATTTTTTTATATGACAAGGAAACCTGTAGTCGCTACCCTTTTGAGTGTGCATAGGGTAAAACCCCCAGTCCTATGCAATAGCTCGCAAACCACACATGAGAGGTAAGTGCAAGCCTGGTGCGACGAGCTCGACCCAGAAGGCAAACTCCTTGGTTTTGCTAGCAAGGGGTTTCGAACTTGAGACCTCCAACGTGGAAGTCCCAAGCCCAAATCACTACTAACCTTCTATCCTAATCTTTGACCTAAACCCTCCTATCAAGAGTCACATCGTCAGTCAGCTAAAGTTGCGGCATATTCTGCCTAATCACCTCAGCCCAGGAGTGGATCTAGCAAGAATCCCCTCTGTAAAAGCTTATACAATATATATAAGTTACCTTTTATATTTTTATGTATATATATATATATTTTGAATACACTAAACATAAGAATAGAGGTTGGGTCAGTCGTTTAGGGTATTCAAATTTCAGTTCAATTCTCAATCACTATTATTTCGAACCCTCTTAATGTTATCTCTATCACTACTCAAGCCAAGAGCCCCCAAAACGAACGTAGGGATCTAATTTTTTCCAAAAAGTAAGGTAAAATTGGATAGTGATGGTAAGAGGACTTACATGTTGCCATGAGTGAATGAGATTGGGATTAGAACAAGGATGAGAATGAAGAAACAACTAAAGAGTGAAGTTGAAAGGCTCCTCATAGTCGTTTGATCTGATTTTCAATGATGTATTCTGTATGTACGCATAAATCCAGATCTCTCAACAGTGAAACCATAGATTCGTAGCAGGTAGAAGAAGGTGAAAGAGGATTTTCATACCAATTGAACTGATACGAAAATATAGCCGGTTCTTCGGGTTCAAATGTCATTTTTCTTTTTTATATATAATTATACACTATTTCTGTATTTATGTATTTAATCCTCTTTCTTTTAATTTGCATTTTACAGCCATTTTTTTTTTTTTTATGATTTATCTTTTCAGTTTCAATGCATTGTAAGGGGTCGTTTGGTAGTGTATAAAAATAATGTCAAATAGAGTGTATTAGTAATGTTTGTATTAGAGTCAACCACCAAAAATTCAAAATCATCTTCTCGAGGAACTGCTCAGGTGCGCCAAAATTGCTCCATCACCTTTGGCATTGGAGCTGCTGACACATTCGGGAAATACCTTGGCTTCCCAATCTTCCACAAGAAACCCGTAAATGCTGACTTCCAGTTCATCCTCGACAACATGAAGAAAAGACTGTCAGGGTGAAAAACCAAGTTCCTAAATCTGACTAGCAGGACAGTCCTCACAAAAGCCACTTTTAACAGCATCCTTCTCATGTAATGCAGTACATAAAGTTGCTAGCTAAAATAACCAACACAATTAATAAGGTGCAAAGTGACTTTGTGTGGGGAACTACTGCTGAAAAAAGGAAAATCCAGCTACTGAGCTGGGATAGCATCACAAACACGAAAGCCATGGGAGGACTTGGACTCCAGAAAAGTGAATTGAAAAATAGGGTAATCCTTTCAAGCCTAGCACAGAGGCAATGCAAAACCCCCACAAGCTTTGGAGTAAGATCCTCATAGACAAATATAAAAGGATAACCAGGGAACATGACTCCAAAAAGATAGTGTCTAGGACTTGAAAAAATATCCAGAATGGTTGGCAAGATGTCGAGAAAGCAATGGAATGGAGAGTACATAAAGGGGACAAGATCAACTTTATAAGAGAAAAATAGATTCCTCATTGTGGAACGATATGCCAAAGCATCCATGGCCCCTTTCCATAAAGCGAGAACCACCTCAAAGTAAGAGAAGTCTACCAGAATGGAGAATAAAATTTTGACAGTCTGTCATTTATTATCCCCGAAGAAATGAAAGTGGTCATTAGGAGCCACAGGCTCTCTAGCAACAAATCAAAAGAAGACACCCTAATCTGGAGACTTACCAACAATGGGCTATTCTCCACAAACACTGCCTAGAGACATATAAAGGAAGCCAACGAAAACCATAGGCATGAAACCAATGAGAGATTCAAATGGATATGGTCTGCCAAAGCACCAAACAAGATCAAGACTTTCCTCTGGTTGCTCTACCATAGGAGACTCCCAACAAACCATGCTCTAAACCATAGAGGCCTTGATGTGGATCCTAAATGTCACTACTGTGACAATGACACCGAAGACATAAACCACATCTTCTTCTAGTGTCCCAACTCTCTCACATTTTGGAACCATATGACTTCCACCAGCCATAATACAACCTCTATTAGAGCCAACCCAATCAATGCAACCAATTAGATAGACCAATGGCATACTCTCAAGGACAAAAGTTATCACGGTTGGCTAAACAGGGAAACTCTTATTCCCTTCTGCCTTTAGCACATCTGGCTCACCAGGAATCACAACACCTTCAACAACAAAAAGAAAGATGTAAGCCTAGTCTTGTCATCCACCAGGCCACAGAGTACCACATAATAATTGAGAAAGAGTGGAATGGCAAAAACAACAAAATCACCATCGAGGTCAACTGGAAACCACCTGACAGCAATCCATGGTATTTTTAGGTATACTTTTTCTTGCTATTTATAACCAATACTTGCATTAGTTATACACTCTATTGTGTATTGAAGAGCGTAAATACCATGAATTTCTAGGTATTAGTAATGCAAAGAGATTTAATACATGCATTATAATCATTAAAGGCCCAATTACCCCTCAAAAATAGTATAAAATTATTTATTTACAAAAGTATCATCCATAATTATGGTGGAAAAGATGTAAAAGTGCTTTTGAGGGGTAATTGGGTCTTTAATCATTCTAATGCATGAATTAAATCTCTTTGCATTACTAATACCTAGAAATCCATGGTATTTACGCTCTTCAATACGCAATAGAGTGTATAACTAATGCAAGTATTGGTTATAAATAGCAAGAAAAAGTGTACCAAACCAAGTATTACTAATACACAAAGCTAATACATGTAATATTTTTGCTAGTACACTAGCCGTTTGGTAGGATGTATTAATTAAAATAGTCCTTGGATTAAAATTTAATCATCCTAATACAATGTTTGGTTACACAATTCAACTCAAACATACCTCATACATGGATAACTTAATACATCATTTGTGGTCTTATCTAATACCAAGGATATCTAGAGATTACTAATCCCAGGTTTACTAATACTTGGACAAGGAAACGAAATGACTGAATTGCCCCTCAATTTCTATATACATCCTTTAGAATTGGTAAAGAATTCACGCTATTCTGCTTTTTGGCGCCTTTCCTTTTTCTCTCGCGGTCTTTTCTCTTCTTTGGTTATGGAGAAGGCGTAGCGTGTAGGGTTAATTTCTGAACAACATTGTCACTATTAGCCGTGTAGGGTTTATACAGGTTTGAACTTTTTTCTTTTCTTCTTTTCTTTCGTTCTTGTTCCCAAATGGTTGTAAATAGGTGAATTGAAATGTGCTTGCAAATTAATTAGTATTTTGTGGGTTGAAAGTTTCTGAACAACATTGTCACTATTAGTATTTATGCTTAAAATTTATAGATTTCTGTTCATATTGTGTGTATTGATTTTGTCTAATTTTTATGAAAAACTTAGATGTTATTATGGATCTTCAACATCTTTCGAGTACTGATTATATTATTCTTGAGGAGATAATGTGCCAATAATTTCTTGTAGTCCTCATTTGCCTTTTTATGGCTATTCATGGTCATTCACTAAGAAGGCAATACAAAAATGTGCATGAGATTAGGTACCGTATGAGTGTCCGAATACCAAAAGTTATTTCTCACTTAAATTGTATCATAAATGATAGTGACATTGTATGTATGGACAAGTTAAGAATGGATAGAAATGCCTTCCATAATTTAGTTCTATTAACTAAGGATGTCGGAGGTTTGACTGATGGTAAATATATGTCAAGTAGTGAAAAGCTAGCAATGTTCTTAAACATCTTGGCTCATCACGAGAAGAATAGATCTATCAAGGCCAATTATATTAGATCTGGATGGAGCATAAGTCAAGCTTTTAATGAATGCTTGAGAGCTATACTCAAACTAACTCCATTGTTCCTTGTCAATCCTAAACCGATCCTTGAGGATGAGATTGAAGATCGATAGAAATGGTTTAAGGTAGGTGAGATTAATTTTAGCATTTGACTAAATAATGTAATTTTACTAAGAATTTGTTTTAGTGAGAGATAACTCTATATTTTTTATAGGGTTGTTTAGGTGCACTAGATGGTACTTACATTCACATTAGAGTTCCATCTGAGTACAAACCAAGATACAGGACAAGGAAGGGAGATATAGCTATTAATGTATTGGGAGTTTGTGATAGAAATCTCAATTTTACTTATGTGTTACCTGGTTGGGAAGGATTAGCTGTTGATGGTCGTGTATTAGAGACGCTGTAGTGCGGCGCAATGGTGTAAAAATTCCCAAGGGTATGCCATGTATATATGCATATAAGAACACAAAAAGAATGATGTATTTATTTTTTTGAGAAGGTAACTGTACATGAAAAGAATAGAAAAGTAACTAAAATTTATGTTTATATTATAGGTAATTATTATTTATGTGATGGAGGATATACAAATGGAAAAGGTTTTCTTTCACCTTACCGAGGGTATAGATATTGGTTAAGGGATTGGCAAGGTGACAACCCCCCACCTTGATGTCGAGAAGAACTTTTTAATATGAAACATGCTAGGGCTCGTAATGTTATCGAAAGGGCGTTTGGTCTCTTGAAAGGGCGTTGGGGAATTCTTAGGAGCTCTTCGCGGTACTCTGTTAAAGTTCATAATAGAATTATAAGTGCTTGTTGTTTGATTCACAACTATATCTGTAGAGAGATGGATGTGGCTCCTTTAGACATGGATATGGAAGAACAAGTTGAGAATCAACCTGAACATATTGATGTTGTTGAATCGTCTGAAGAGTGGACCACTTGGAGGGATAAGTTGGCTCAATCAATGTGGAATGCAAGATCTAATCAGTAATGACACGTTAATTTTTTTTTTGCGATGAATTTAGCTAGCTTGGGCTTTTAAGGTCAGCCTTTTATCAAAAGTTAGAATCTCTCTTGTTTGTTGATGATCTAGTGATCTTATACTAGTTAATTGGGAGTCTTGAATCCTTTTTGTAACTTTTGGCATATGTTATTATGAAATTTGTGGTTTTCTTAATATGTTATAATTATTACTCTTCATCACTTCCTCTACTAGTAAAATTCGACTTTATTTTACAACTCCAATCTCCTAAAACTAAAAGAACCCTGCAACACTAGTGCAGATTATAATTTCTGAAAGTTGATAGAGGAAAAGAAAACTAAATGATAAGTATGCATATAGAGAGAAAGGAATTAGTATTGCTCTTCCTATCTTTGATTTCCAGCAACCATGAAGATGGTCATTAGAGAAAGGAACAAATTGATAACGTCTACATAAAAGGATATAGAGAAAGGAACTTACCTATGTATTGTAGACAATGTATCCACATGAAGCTAGTCAGTTTCTCGACATAATTCCCCTCGTGCACGACCACTTGTTGAATGCAATATCTTTTAAGCTACTAATCTGGAGAGCCAACCACTTCCTGAATATATCAGTTTCTCCTACATTTTGTTTTTTTATATCAAGTGTTTCTAGAATCAGTTCTTAAGTTCATGACAAGGTTATAGATTTGTTCAACTATTTAATGTGTGCATTATTGTTATTATCATTATTATTTTCTTCATATTTATTTTTATAATCTATTCCACAAGAATAAAAAGGAAAAATGAGCAGTCAAACATCTTCCCACACATCAAAAAGATCAAGAAATTCAACTCCTTTGACTAGAAGGATATGGACTACAGCAGAAGAACAAACTCATATAGATGGATTAAAAGAGTTATGTGTTAATGGTTGGAGAGGTGATATGGAACCTTCAAGCCAGGATACCTAAAGGAATTAAAATGTTATTTACGTGAACATCATCCTAACAGCGGATTGAAAGGTGAACCACGTGTCTTATCTAAAATAAGATATTGGAAGAAATGTTATGCAAGTATAGCATGCTAAAGAGTCGAAATGGATTGGGATTTCAATACAGTGATGGAGCTATAATAGTTGATGATCCCAAATTTTGGGATGACTTCCTAAAGGTAATTAATAATTTATTAAAGTTATTATAATTTTTTTACACCATCTGCTTGATGCTTTTAATTGTTTAGATCTGCACTTTTTCACTAGTGAGTGAATTTGTTGAATATGTTTCATGTGGACTATCCACAACTATCACTAGAAAAGTAAGCGTGCTTCTGCATCCACTTCAATAATATCCATCATACTAGCCTTGTGTTCTCACGGATAAACAAATGAATGATCTTGTTTCAGACTTTACTCTCCTTGTGTTCTAAATTTATGGACAGAAGTTGCGGGTAAATCCTCGATTTTCCCTCAACTATAAACATTGATAGGGGATAACTACCCACTAATCTCGACAATATTTGTCTTGTTCCAGAGTTGAATGTTGGTAAGGTTCAAGTCAATTACTGCTTTGAGAGTGCACACGCTGTCCCAGGCCACCAAAAGCTTTCTCGATATGTATTAGTGTCAACCCAAACATAGCTTCTACAATGAGCATTAGTAAGTCTTTTAGCTTGAATACTGAAAAGTTGTGTCCAATAAATTTAGATTTCAAAGATACCGATTGCACAACTTAGAGAGCTTTTTAGTTGTTCATGATTATAGTTATGTATTTATATATGTGTTCTCTGAAAGATTTATTAACTGAGTAATATTATATCGCTTTGTTTTATTTTGTGATTATTTTCTAGGTTGATCCAAATGCCAAAAAAATGAATACGAAAAAATGGCCGATGTTTGTGGATTGGGAGGAAATCTTTGTCAAGGATAGAGCAACAGGGGAGTTTGCAGAAGGCCCATTAGATGTTGTTGAGGAAATTCAAAGGAGTCAACCCTGAGTACTGTTTAACGATATGAGTTTGGAATTTCCTATTGATCTTGATGGCGATAAAGAAGCTGGTTCTAGTCATAGACCTAATGTGGCTACGGGAGAAGCTGGAAATGCTACTGGAGCTACTACATTTCCTGAAGCATCTCAAAATGAAAATGCTGGAGCATTTGAACCTGAAGAAGCTGGATCTCAACAAACCAATAAACAAGGTGAGTATACCAAAAGGTCGTCTAATGTCAATGAAAAGGAGAAATGCAAGAAAAGAAAAAAGATCCCGGAGAATGATTCTGAGATATTTCTTAAGGGTATGGTTGAGGTTATAAAAACTTTCTCGATACCAAGACAAACGAATAGGTGCCTTGATTGACAAGATTGGACATCGTGACCAATCTGATCTTCGTGATCAAATTTATTCCATCATTGAATCCCCTATATTTGACTTGTACTCCATAGAGCAACACATCAAATCAACAATGGTTCTTTGTGATGACATCAAAAAGATGGAATTATTTGTACGCATGGGTGAACTTGAGCGTCAAACTATGATGTTTATGATCATCAATGATAAACTTTAAAGTATGGTAGACTTCAAGATAAGTGGAAAGTTCATTTTGCTAGTTTTGCTTAATTGAAGACCTTTAAATATTTGAGTGCAGTGTCACTTTCTGATACCTCGGATTATGTCCTATATTGAAAATGATTGGCGTAAGATGGACACGAGGACAATAGCTTTTGTGTAACTAGAATCTATGGAAAAACTTGAATGTGGTGTCACTTGTGATAAACTCAAATGATGTATGTAAATGTGTTTATTTGGCTTGCTTTTGTCAATTGATGCACATGATTCTCGCTTCTCCTTTTCTCAGTATATACTAAAATGTGAAATGAATGGATTTTGGATATGTATATTCCTTCTTTTGTGTTGTACTTTGTTCCTTCTTTTCCTTTGTTGTTCTTCACTTCAAAATCAAGCTGATACAAGTGAGCCTGAGTTGTCTAGCTTTTTGCATTTGCTCACTGCACTTATTTTGTGTGGTTATTTAATTTCCACATCGCTCTATATCTTTATTGAAGTCGCGGAAGTCCTACATGCATCATTCATAAATCAGGATATCAGTATGTATGATGATGAGACAGGAACTCCGGCTCAAGCTCGTACTTTAAACTTAAATGAGGAGTTGGGGCAGGTTCAATATTTGGGATAGAGACAATGTAGCAGGAAAGCTTCAGGTGGCTTGCTCATGTTGCGTAATTTTACTAACTTTCTATGAAGCTGTGATCAAACTATATTTCTTTTAACATTAGAAACTTCTGCTGCTATCCACACTACTTGAACTTTAGTTTTATTTTATATTTTCTTGTTTTCTTAAGAGAGGAGGGAGGTACTCCTTGGTCGGGTACTTAAAATAACGTCTTCTCTTTTATGACTTGAGACTTCCTCAAGTGAATTAAATTTGTTAAGCACTTTGTATTCAAGTTTTAAACGTAATAAATATGGTAATTACATGAAATAGATAACATAATAATTCAAGGGTAAAATTGGAAAAAAAAAGTTCTTTTTTAAGAGTTCTAAGCCAAACACAAGATTTGAATAAGCAATAAACCAAACACTGGATACAAAATAATCCCTGCATTGCTAATCCCTGCATTGCTAATTCCCGCATTACTAATTTCTGCGTTACTAATCCCTGCATTACTCATTTTTGTACCAAACGACTTAGAGTTTGTGGATAACCAATAATACAAGGTGTAAAGCAAGATTGCACATTAAAGTTTGGGAAAGGATCAAATGCTCTGTACTCTTACAAAAATTATATTATCTATCGTTCTATTTTTTTCAATAAAATTGGATAACAAAGACAATATTATTGAAAAAGTATAATGATGAACAAATATACTTTTGGTTTACAGTATAACGTAAATTGGACCTTTTGAGAGGAACTTTTGTGTATGTTTTATTGGATAGTCTGATATGTCATTGAAAGGTGCATATACGGGCCTAATTATTCAAAAGTAGTCAAATTAAGGCTTATCTCGAAAGATAATATATAAAATAACTTCATTTTTTAGGTGTGTTATGAAGGCGAAGGTTAAAAGATATACCAATATTTAAGTACAAGATTAATATGAATACAGAAAGAGTTAAGGCTCCATTTTTAGTTTACTAAACTTATCGAGACAAAGAAACACTTGAAACAAAAGAAATCGCGCAAGTAAAGATAAGAGAACTTCATTCATAACACAAGCACATTTAAGACTAAAATATTTAGAATATAGGCATAAAGGCGCCAAAATCTTTATTGGACGGACATTATATTGAATTCATTATTGGGTCTAAATCACTTCATGTATTGATGTATGTAGTAGTACAGGCCCTATTAGATACATAATGAAGTCTTTTTAGGTCAAGACTTAATGTTTACATATATAGGGCTAAGTTCCTTCTCATCTCATCAAACTGAAGGCATCTGCCGCATTCGGCAATCAATTATAGGAGAAGCAATGAGGGGAAGATGAAGCAAAACGTTCTACATTCTTAGAAGGTGCTTCAAAATGAATAACTCTCTCTACAAGTTGATGTCTTAATCATGCTTTTGAATGTAGTATTCATAATATATACAATTGTGTTAGAAATATAATTAAATTAACCTACGACTAAAACATTGAAAAGGTAATAATTGATTCCTACTTATGATTATTTGCTTATTTATGTATTTTATAGGTTTTCTTGTTAAAGAATGTATAGAATTAATTACAGTAGTTCTATTTTTGAATTTTGACAATCACTTGCGTCACTTCAACATGTCTTGATTATTGATATTTTAACTTGTTCAAATTTAATAGTATCTGAGAATTTAGTTATGTTTTCAATGTCATATAATGTCATGTACACTAAAATTCTTGATACTTGCAGAATGTATGCCTTTAAGGTATTGCTAATGTTTCAACAGTAGGCATAAATCTTATTAGATGTCACTATATTTTTTGCTTAAATGCATCTTTGTAATTTTTTATTATCTTGATAGTGGGTTGGATGGTGGACAAGAAAAGTCTATCTATAGATTTAGATATCATCACATTGATTCAAACTGACCCGTTGAATACTAAAATATTGATCGTGCTTATTAATGTCATAAGTAGGATTGTGTCCGTAAAATTTAAAAAAATTGAGGCTTATATTAATTTCATACTTAATTAGGAGAATTAGTAGTTGAAAAATAAGTAGTTCGAATTTAATACTTCTGTATATATCCTAATAACTGAATTGTTAGAAATTTTCTAAAGACTACATATCTTCTCTCTTCACCTCAAACTAAGGAGAGAATATATTATAGTTTGTAGGAATTTCTTATCAATCCAATTACTTATATACATATACAATAATATTAAATGCAGACTATTTATTTTTTAATTTTAATTTTATTAATTAAGTACAAAATTAATTAACACCTCAAATTAAAATTTCTTAACATATTTTATGGACACAATTCTGCTTATACTCATTAGTAAACGTAATCAAAATTTTAATGTTCAGTTGTTCACCAATATGGAGGTACCGATACCTATAGAGGGGCGTTCTTTGTCTTTTATCCGACCTAATTACTGAGATAATAAATAATCACAAAAATGTATCAAAGGAAGAACTTACTTAACATCTTGATAAGTTTTATGCTTACGATTTAAACATTAATATCACGTCCTGATCCTACACCATGGACGTGGTCAACACTCGAAAATCATTGCTGGTCCCCAAGTGAACCCTTGTCCTGTCTAACTACTAAGCGGAAGACTAACTCAAGCATACACAAGCATCAAAACTAAAGAATTGCTTAACAATCAGTTTACTAAATTTCAAAGCTATCTAAAAATATTGAGTATCAAACATAAGGTTTTAAATAAAACTTCTAAAACTTAATGTCAAAAGACTAATCAAGACTGTCTATTTATAAAGCATCTACTGTATAAAGATAGGTGTTGGGACAAGACTCACGACACCTCAAACTATTAATAACAAATCATAAAACTGGGTCCTCCGAAAGTAAAAGGTCTTACCAAAACCTAACGAGCGGATGATGTGATTTCAATGAATTTCATGTGAATAATCCTAAGTACCTGATTTGCATTATAAAAAGATGCAGGTCGAATGTGTCACGATCCAGACCATCGTGATTGACACCCACACTAATCCTCTGGTGGGAGAACCATTTATACTAATTAGCTAACCAACTTAATCAAAAATACTAAAGCATTTAAGGTTATAGAAGCAAGTTAAATGCTAAGGAAAGAAATAGGGAGTTCCCATAAACTCCAAACAAAAGTCTAACAATTAAACAAATGCGGAAATACTACGTAGAATCTGAAAGTCAATGTACCAAAACTCTAACAAGATCCATAAATCTAAACAAGAAAGGTTACAACCCCAAACTAATGTACTAACAACTAACTAGAAAGTCTAAGTCTGAAATGTGGACTTAAACAGAAAGAGAACTCCTGGCAGCCCAAAAGAACTGGCTCACCCTGGAATTCGAAGCGATCACTAATCTTCTAAGCGAGGTCTGTTAATAGCTACTTAAAGATGCCCTGTACTCAACAAAGAAAGAGCAAGTGCAGTATCAGTACACAACCACAATGTACTGGTAGGATCATGTGGTTATCCCACTAAATGCAACATACATAAGTCAATACAACAATACAATAACATGCATACACTGAACATATAGAATATCATCAACATTTACGAACAACGAACAGTTTCACGATTCTCAAATATCACAGTTATATCAAGTCATTGGTCCTCTCATGGAACCCAAACCCAAACTGTTAGCATACCGAAACGTGGTACCCGATCCAATGATTATGTTGGAACGTGGCAACCGACCCCACAATTATGCTGGAACGTGGCAACTGATCCAAATTAGTGTGTCGGAACGCAACACCTGATCTATTCAACAAGCCATAATCACAATCACAAAGTACATTCTCATAATCATACAATCAAGTCATGATTCATGGCATTCATTATTCATCTATCCTCATTTACAATTAGTGTGATCAATAATGCAGCATTCACATACATACATGTATTATAATAAAGTAAGAACAAACATATATCACACAACATGAAATCACAACCGTCACCTACCTCGAAACAAGCTTGAATCCCCTAAGATACTTGATTCTTCCCTTTCCAGATTCATTTCGCTTGTTCTTGGTCTACAAACAATTAATATAACACGGGAATCAATAAACAATAACTAATTGCCAGAATTACTAACAATTTTATCAACCCTAGATCATACCCATGATCCTCATACCCATATTAGGGCTTTTTCCACCATAATTTCCATATTGAAACTGTCAAGAAAAGCCCTGGGTTCGTTCCTTAGCTCTCAAGTTCAAAAATTGTAGAATAAAATATTTTTGGGGTTTATTTTTCGACTTTAAGTCGTGTCTGTCCCGCCACAGCGACCTCCCCCGCTATAGCTGCCCTGCCCTGGCGGTAGAAAATACTGCTATAGCGGCTTGCACAGAACACTGAGCAAAATTAATAATTCCAAGACCCTATTTCACAACACACATTCAACGAACGATACTCAGAAACTACCCGTTCACGCTAAGATCAATTTCGGGAGTTCTACTCACCCGAATTTAATTTCATAAAGTCGAACGGGTTCCTTAACGTCTTAGCTATTAACTCATGTAATTAAAATCATAATTAAATCAGCCAATCACTACCAGATTTTCCTAGACTTTAATGACTTTGATTTCGTCTAAATCTGGACTATGTTGGGAAAATCTAAGTTACTACGAAAAAGTTTTTCGGCCCAAAAAATTTTTCCATTGACTTTTCTATAACGAAGGGAACAAGTCGTTACAATATATACCAATTTACCCATCACTCGTCCCCGAGTGATAAACTTAAGAAAAACAGGCTAAAGAAAGAATAGAGTAGTACCTGAATTGATGAACAATTGAGGATACTTGTCTCGCATGTCCTTCTCGGTTTCCCAAGTAGCTTCCTCAATTGGACGATGCTTCCATTGAACCTTCATGGACTTAATCTCCTTGGTCCTCCACTTACGCACATCATGATCAAGAATTGCAACCGGTTCCTCCTCATATTGGAGGTCTTTGTCTAACACAACTAAGTCCCATTTTATGATGTAATCCCCGTCACCATGATATCTCTTCAACATGGACACAAGAAATACCGGATGAACTCCCGATAGGTTAAGAGGTAGAGCCAATCTATAGGCCACGGGCTTTATACATTCAAGAACTTCAAAGGGACCAATGTATTGCGGACTTAGCTTGCCCTTCTTGCCAAATCTCATCACCCCTTTCATGGGTGATACCTTAAGAAGAACATTCTCACCGGTCTGAAATGCCATATCTCTTACCTTATAGTCTGTATACTTTTTCTGTCTACTCTCGGCTGCTAACAACTTAGCTTGAATACTTCTCACCTTATCTTGAGCATCGTTTACCAAATCAACTCCCAAAGGTTTCACATCTCCCGCCTCAAACCACCCTATGGGTGGTCTACATCCCCTCCTATAAAGTGCCTCAAATGGTGTCATATCTAGAACTTATCCCAATGCCCTCCAAAATCAATCACACATGCCCTTAACATGTCTTCCAACACTTGAATAGTCCTCTCCGATTGCCCATCCATCTGTAGATGGAAGGCTATACTAAAAGTGAGTCGTGTGCCAAACTCATCATGTAATCTTCTCTAAAACTTGGATGTGAATTGGGTACCACGGTCTGAGATAATAGAGAGGGACACCTCAGACAACCTCACTATCTCTTTCACATACACCTTAGCCAATTGTTCAACATTATAATCTATTCTTATCGGAATAAAATGGGCTGACTTAGTCAATCTGTCAACCACTATCCAAATAGAATCAAACTTCCCCAAAGTCTTAGGAAGACCAACCACAAAATCCTGACTATCATTTCCCACTTCCATTCTAGAATTAGCATTCTCTGAAGCAAACTTGCATGCCTTTGATGTTCATACTTTACTTGTTGGCAATTTTGACACTTAGCCACAAACTCCACTATATCCCTCTTCATGCCCGACCACTAATAAATTCGCTTTAAATCTTGGTACATCTTGGTCACACCCGTATGAATGGAATATCGCGAACCATGGGATTTTGTCAATAATTTCTGAATCAAGTCATCAACTCAAGGAACACAAATCCTTCCTTTAAAATTGAGCACACCTTCCGCATCAAGAGTAGTCTCTTGTGCCTTACCAATCGCAGTCTTCTTCTTAAGTTCATTCAAATTTTCATCCTCAAATTGTTTGGCCTTAATCTCTTCAATGAATATGGCCCTAACTTCAATGCTAGCTAACACCCCACCTCTCTCTGAGATGCCCAACTGTATGAACTTAGACTCCAACGTCTGAATTTCCTTAGCCAAGGGTCGCTTAGATACACTCAAGTAAGCTAAACTACCCATACTCACCGTTTTTCGACTCAAAGCGTCTGCCATCACATTAGCCTTACCCGGATGGTATAGAATGGTCACATCATAATCTTTGAGTAACTCTATCCACCTTTGTTGTCTCAAATTTAGATCATTTTGAGTGAACACATGCTGCAAACTACGATGATTAGTAAACACTTCACACTTGACCCCATAGAGATAATGCTGCCAGATCTTAAGAGTGAACATTACCGCTGCCAACTCCAAATCATGTGTTGGGTAATTCCTCTCATGCACCTTCAATTGGCGCGATGCATAAGCTATAACATTCTTATCCTCCATCAACATAGCACCCAAACCAGAATGTGAAGCATCACAATAAACAATAAAATCTTTACCTTCTACCGGTAATGCTAGAATAGGTGTAGTGGTCAAGAGAGTCTTGAGCTTTTGGAAGCTCTCCTCACATTTTTTAGTCCATTCAAATGGTATCTCTTTTTTGGTCAAATTTGTCAAGTGAGTGGCAATAGAAGCAAAGTTCTTCACAAATCGACGATAATAGCTAGCGAGCCCCACAAAACTCCTAACTTTCATCACAAAGCTAGGCCGAATCCAATTCTTAACCACCTCAATCTTTTGAGGATATACCATTACCCCTTCTTTTGAAACTACATGCCCCAAAAATGCAATCGAAGTCAACCAGAATTCACACTTAGAAAATTTCGCATACAACCTTTGTTTCCCAAGAACACCCAGAACAATACAAAGATGGTCGGCATTCCCTTCCTCGCTTTTTGAATAAACCAAAATGTCATCAATAAAGACTATAACAAACGAGTCAAAAAATGGCTTGAACAACCCATTCATCAAACACATGAAAGCTGCTGGCGCATTAGTCAAACCAAAAGACATAACTAGGAACTCATAGTGCCCATAGCGGGTTCTAAACGCCGTCTTGGGCACATCTTCAGGCCTAATTTTCAACTGACGGTAGTCAGACCTTAGATCAATCTTAGAGAAAACTGACACACCTTGCAATTGGTTAAAAGGATCATCTATTCGAGGCAAAGGGTACTTGTTTCGAATAGTGACCCTAATCAATTGCCGGTAATCTATACACATTCTCATACAACCATTATTTTTCTTAACAAACAAAACTGGAGCACCCTATGGGGAAGCACTAGGAGGAATAAATCCCTTATCAAGAAGCTCTTGAATTTGAGCCTTATGCTCTCTTAATTCTGCCGGAGTCATGCGATTTGGAGGGATAGAAATAGGACGAGTACCAGGTTCTAAATCAATGGAGAAGTCTATATCTCTATCCGAAGGCATACCAGACAAATCATTAGGAAACACTTCTCTAAATTCTAACACCACAAGAATAGACTCAATAGATGGAGGCTCAACCTCAACATCCCGAATATGAGCCAAATAAGCCAAACAACCCTACCCTACCAATTTACTAGCCCAAATATAGAATATGATCTTAGCTTGCTTAGGCTTGTACACCCCTTCCCACTCTAATTTTTCCCTTCTCGAAATTTCAAGAGTTACAGACTTAGTATTACAATTAAGCACAACATAGTAAGGGGACAACTAAGTCATGCCTAAGATTATATCGAAGTCAGTCAAATCCAAAATCACCAAATTAGCCCAAGTTTGAAAACCCATAAACAAAATCGGACAAACATGATAGACATGGGTGACTATGACAGACTATCTAACTGGGGTAGAAATATGGATGGGGGCATCAAGTATATTACAAATCATAGCAAATTCTGAGGCAAATCGCACGGATACATAAGAATAAGTAGAACTTAGATCAAATAACATATTTGCCATCCGATCACAAACAAGAATAATACATGTGATCACTGCGTCAGACGCCTCTACCTCGCTCTTGCCCGAAAAGGCATAACTTCGACCTCTATCATCTTGAAGAGCTACTTCCTTACCTGGCTGCAATGTACCTCTATCTGCATTACCATTTCTCCTACCTCCACGACTTCGCTGATTTCCTCCATGCCCACTTTGTGGATGCCCTCGACCATTATTACCATTTCCCACGGGTACCACTGCTCTAGTCTGCTGCTACTCGGAATTTATCATGTGCAGGTAGGGACAATATCTCCTCATATGCCCAGGTTCTCCACAATTGTAACATGTACGATCAAAAGATGGCCTGCTGCCCGCCAAAGTTGCGGCTTCCTGACTATCCTGAATCAAATTATGAGGTGGTGTTCCCGAGTAATTACTTGTAGAGGCGGGTATATCAGACTGAATTGGCCTGGCTGCAAGTGTTGGTCTCCATAACCCCTTGGAGTAAGAACTTTGAAAGTTACTCGAGTTTTTGGCCCTTTTTGCCAATGTCTTAGCCTGACCGTCTCGCCTCACCCCTTCCACTTTCTTAACAAAGTTTGTTACCTCATTAAAGCTCCTCCCTGCAGAGGTCATATGAACATATAATACCTGCAACTCAGAATTTAGTCCCTTAATAAATAAACGGATCCTCTCCTCCTCAGTAGTCACAAATTGAATAACATATCTAGACAAGGCGTGGAACTTGGTCTCATAAGCAGCCACAGACTTACCACCTTGCTCCAAAGCCATGAACTCATCCTTCTTGCGATCTCTCAAAGTCCTAGGCACATATTTCTCTAAAAAAAGAGCATGAAATTGGGTCCAAGTAAGTGGAGGTAAAACTGAAGATCTGCATTCCACATAAGTTCTCCACCACTGCTTAGTCTCACCTTGAAGTTGAAAAGTCACGAACTCAACCCCATGCTGATGGACAATTCCCAACTTATGAAGCCTCTCATAGCAATCTAGGATAAACTCATATGCATCGTCACTCTCAGAACCAAGGAACACATGCAGTTTCAACTTCAAGAACTTAGTCAACATCTCATGCTCATTACCAATCATAACAGGACTCAATAAAGGACGGAAGAAAGCATCATTACCTCCAGTTCCACCCACCTTGGGCACAATGATAGCAACAGGGGGATTGACAGGAGCTTGAGTTGCTTGAATAGAAGGAAGCACTCCAGGACCAACCAACCCTTTCAAGAATGACATGATCTGCTAAGCTAACACTGGGTCGATGGGAGGAATACTTGTAGTCTCAGCCTGCACTTCTTCCTCTTGTCTAACATTCTCCTCCTTCTCAACTTCTACATTCTCCTCTACCTCATCATGGTGCACAGGAGGGGCCTTATTTCTGGGAGCATCTCCAACTGGTGCTCCATCCCTAGTAGGCGCTACCCTTCCTTGGCCTCTACCCTTAGCTCTTGCTCTACCCCTGCCTCAATCGCGACCTATCGCTGCAGATTCCCCAACTGGAGCATTAACGGGAGCTACGGGCCTAACGCCATTGAATCTAGTATTAACCATCTGCAGACAGAAGAATGAAGGGTGTTAGATACCAATTGGAATCAAGTTATAGCATGAAAGGAGACCAGAGAAGACAGAGAGACTTCCTAAAGTCATATAGCCTCTTTAAGTAAAGTTAAGACGTCTCTGTACCATTCCGCAAGACTCTACTAGACTTATTTTGGTACATCGAGATCAACGAACCTAGGCTCTAATACCAACTTTGTCACGACCAAGACCATCGTGATTGGCACCCACACTAACCCTCCGGTGGGAAAACCATTTATACTAATTAGCTAACCAACTTAATCAAAAATACTAAAGCATTTAAGGTTACAGAAGCAAGTTAAATGCTAAGAAAAGAAATAGGGAGTTCCCATAAACTCTAAACAAAAGTCTAACAACTAAACAAATGCGGAAATACTACCTAGAACCTGAAAGTCAATGTACCAAAACTCTAACAAGATCCATAAATCTAAACAAGAAGGGTTACAACCCCAAACTAATGTACTAACAACTAACTAGAAAGTCCAAGTCTGAAATGTGGACTTAAACAGAAAGAGAACTCACGGCAGCCCAGAAGAACTGGATCACCCTTGAATTCGAAGCGATCACTGATCTTCTAAGTGAGGTCTTTCAATAGCCGCCTGAAAATGCCCTGTACTCAACAAAGAAAGAGAAAGTGTAGTATCAGTACACAACCACAGTGTACTGGTAGGATCACGCGGCTATCCCACTAAGTACAACATACATAAGTCAATACAACAATACATTAGCATGCATACACTAAACATATACAATATTATCAATATTTACGAACAACTAACAGTTTCACGATTCTCAAATATCACAATTATATCAAGTCATTGGTCCTTTCATAGAACCCAAACCCAAATTGTTAGCATACCAAAATGTGGTACCCGATCCAATGATTATGCCAAAACGTGGCAATTGATCCCATAATTATGCCAGAACGTGGCAACTGATCCAAGTTAGTGTGTCGGAACGCAACACCCGTTCCATTCAACAAGCCACAATCACAATCACAAAGTACATTTCCTATAATCATAAAAACAAGTCATGATTCATGGCATTCATCATTCATGTATCCTTATTTACAATTAGTGTGATCAATAATGTAACATTTGCATACATGTATGTATTATAATGAAGCAAGAACAAACATACATCACACAACATGAAATCACAATCATCACCTACCTCGAAACAAGCTTGAATTCCCTAAGAAACTTGATTCTTCCCTTTTTGGATTTGTTCCGCTTATTCTTGGTCTACAAATAATTAATAACACGAGAATCAATAAACAATAATTAATTGCCCGAATTACTAACAATTCTATCAATCCTATATCATACCCATGATCCTCATACCCCGATTAAGGCTCTTTCCGCCATAATTTTCAGATCGAAATCCTTCCCCATCCACAATTACCCATTAGATTACGTTCTACGGTTTAAAAACGGATTCGGGGAGTGAAAATTTTACCTTTAGCCTCAAGAATGGTGAAAAATTGTCAAGAAAAGTCATGGGTTTGTTCCTTAGCTCTCAAGTTCAAAAATTGCAGAATAAAATATTTTTGGGGTTTATTTCCAACTTTAAGTCGCATCTGTCCCACCATAGCGACCTCACCCAACTACAGCAGCCCCGCCCTGATGGCAGAAAATACAGCTATAGCGGCTTGCACGGAATAGTGAGCAAAATTAATAATTTCAAGACTCCATTTCACAACTCACCTTCAACCAACGACACTCAGAAACTACATGTTCACGCTAAGATCAATTTCGGGAGTTCTACTCGTCCGAATTCAATTACGTAAAGTCGTACGTGTTTCTTAATGTCTTAGCTATCAACTCATGTAATTAAAATTATAATTAAATCAGCCAATCTGTACCAGATTTTCCTAGACTTTAATGACTTTGATTTCATCCAAATCTGTACTATATTGGAAAAATTCAAGTTACTATGAAAAAGTTTTCTGGCCCAAAAGTTTTTCCCGTTGGCTTTTCTGTAACCACGAGAATAGGTCATTACAGAATGATATCTGAACATTGAATGCACAAGTATCTAATAGGATTGAATTAAAAAAATAACTGAATTGAAGGGCCGAAAGTAGCTCAACTGATGATGAAAATCATTTAATGATCTTACTATAAGGATACAATAAAAGTAAATACTGAACTAATATATATATATATATATATTACTTTAGTAGGAGTTTCTTTAACTGACAACCATTACTTTGACCCTCGTGATGATACAACATCTCTCTCACGTTGCTAGAACTGTCATATATCTTGTGGGAGGGGGGGTATAGAACAAACTCAACTCATAGATCCATATAAAAGCTTTCTTGAGGATGGTGAGGAGTTTCCCGAATGTTAGTACGACCTCATCCTATGTTGGCTACATAGTTTATGGGGGTTGTGAGTTATCTGAACTCTTTCCCAAATCATTGTTCGATTATCACTCCCAAAATATATAATTGTATGATCATGTAAAATACTCAATGTGATGAGATAATTACACAAAAGGCCCTTTTTTAGAGGTAGCTGAACTGTACACAATCTTTCCGAAATACTCTGAATACTCTTTATACTTATTTGAAAATAGTACTTTATTTTCAATGTGAAAAATAATACCCTTCTTTAAGGGATAACTGAACTTCTTTTTATCTAGTTGAAATGCTTTTGAAATTTGTTTATGGTAGTTCTTTTCTCAATGTGAAAATAGTACTTTTGAAACCATTTGTGTTCTCTTAAACTCTTCTCACAAAGTACTTTAAAATACTTTTGAACTCGCTTTAAAATTCCAAAATCAATGCATGGAAATAAATGCACAAAAAGGCTTTCAATTAAAAAATCTCATCAACTAGGGTTCATGCAAAATATAAGCATGAACAACAATTCAAGGATATCAATATATAAAATATCAAAATCTCATAATTAGCAGATCAAACTCGGAATCAGAACATAATTCGATTTAAGAGAAAATCATGAAACTTTGAGTAGAACACTAGATTTAACTCTTACTGGATGAATTTAGATGTAGGGCGTAAGGACGAACTCAGTCCATCACTATAAATAGCCTTACATATCTAGAAGAACAGTTCTTGAAGAAGAACTTGTTTGGAAGCCTTGAAACCCTATTTTTTTTTGTCTTTCTTGTAGTTTTATTTTCAAGTTGGGGAGTTAAGAGCGTAGAAATAAAAAAAAAATTGAGTACTTGGTGGGATATATTTCTCTAATTGAAGTTAAAACATCATGACTTGGGCTTAGAAAAAGTGGGAAAAGACAAAAAAAAAAAACTCACTTTAAAATTTGTCCAAAACCTTCCATGGGGCCATCTAAGGTTCGTGGTTTAATCTACGGACCGTAGATCCCATCCGTAGAATTCATATTGAAATTTTAAGGCTGAAATGTTCATTCTACAGGCCTAAACTTCCCCTTTCGATGGGGCTTCAAATCAACATAATCCAAATAAATATGGAATCATAATAAGAATTCAAGAACAACAACACTCATATCATTAATTTTAAAAAATCGGGTTCAAATCGACCCAAAAGTCAGTCTCAAGAACTATGATTAAATAAGAAAATTTATATAGAATCATGTATTCATGTTACCCAAAATTTTTGAAACTCATTAGTGAAAACCACATTCAAAAGCTAGTTGAGACCAATCTTAAATCACAAATTTTCATAGACATCAAGTTATTACAGAAATCCCCAAAGTTTGAATTCAAAAACAATGATTAATTAGCAAAATCATGAAATAATTAGTGAGAAATAGAGATGAGGAGTTAAAAATCGTTACCCAATTGAAGAATCTTGAAAAATCACTTTAGCTCTACCGAGCTCCCAATGTTAAGAAATGGTAAAATAGGAATGGAACCCCAATTTTGAAAAGAGCACTCTTCAGGTCACATTCACTCTTCACGATTGCAGCCCCCTACCTCGCGATTGCGATACATAAATCCTGATCAACTCATTAATTGATCATCGCGATCATGATGCATGAGGATTCAAAGCTAGCGATCGTGATTGATCTCACATGATTTTTACGCTTAACAAACAAACACATTCACGATTGTGAGGGATGACCCCACAATCGTGATGAACAAAATCACATGCACCAGACAACAACATCAACAAATATCAAGACTCAACAAAAATCACCAAATAGATCCTCAGAATCCGTTTGGAACTCCAAGCACACAAATTAAATATGCTATCCAACTAAATTCGACATTCCGGACTCAATGAAACCGTCAAAATACGGATTCGAGTTCTCCTTGACTCAAAACTTGCTAAAGTTGCAATAAATTAGCTTCTACTCAAAAAAATAAACTACCCTCAGAATCTTTAAAAATTAAAATAAGACCTCACTTATTCCTTAAATCATCCCCGAATTCAATGGAATCGTCGGAAATCCAATCCGAGTGTCCAAACTCTGGATGTCGATCAAAGTCAACTCTTGGCCTAATTATACTTAAACTTTCAACTCAAAGGCTAATTGTTACACCCCAGCAAGACTGCGCAACGGACCGGACCGGAATCACCGGATCGGAACGAATCGGTACCGGATCAAAACGGGACGGTTTGACCGGTTTGTTGACCGGTACCGGGATGAACCGGACCGGAATTACCGGGACGAATACTCTGTCCCGTCCCGTCCCACTATATACCGGGATGGAACCGGAATGGAACGGGATGGGATAAACGGGACGACACATCTATCTATTTCAAAAAATGATTAAAAAAATTTAGTTATTTTGATTTTTTGAATTACGAAAATGTGAATTTTTTTTATTTTTCTAAGCTTAAACTTTAAATTAATAGTTTTGAAATTTATAATGTAATTTTACTTGACTTTATTTTAAAGATTTTTTTTTTTAACTTTTACGTATGAAGTTTACAAGTTAAGTTTAATAAAGTTTTTTTAAAAAGTTTTTTAGCTTAGTTTTCAAATTTCAAGATTTGAATCTTTTGAAGTTTATAAGTTATTACTTATTAATATGTTATAAGTTATATTTATAACTTGTAATTTAAATAACTTAAGTTTGTAATTTTAAAAAAATAAATAAAAATAAGGATAAAACAATGACACATGACAAATTTAAGAAATATCAATCCAATTTATTTAAAATTTTAAATTTGTATTACAAATTACAATTACAATTTACAACTATTAGTAGAGTGCATACTTTACGCAGCCACCTTCTAGGAAGGGTTCTGTTTCAACTAAGCCTCAAATGTAATACTAATAGTTATATAGTCCCGTAAAGCCTTTCTCTAACTCAGCTATAGATTGACCGTAATCAACTACTGGTCTTGGTAAAGCTCGTTGACGATCTTGAAGTTCTATGCCATCATCACTACCACATCCAATGGCTGAATCTATGAAAAGTTCATATTGACTATCTAACTTTGGAAGTCCTTGATTTCTATGCTCAGCATTTATCCAATCTCTAAAAAGCACCGATATCTCCAAACTATCTTCTGCTAACGAATATCTGTGGTCTCCAATTTGAAATCTTGCCGCGCTGAAAGCTGCCTCTGAAGCTACTGATGATCCTTGAATTGCAAACACATCCTTCACCATCCTATTAAGTTTTGGAAATTGAGTTCCACGAGCCCTCCACCAGTTCAGTAGTTGTGGTATACCTTCCTTGTTTGTAATATTATCTGAACCCTGTTCAAGATATTTAACAAATTCACATTTATTAGAAGAGTCAAGACCAAGTTTACATTTCACTCTACCATGGGCACCTACTTGAGCCATAGACATTTGAGGATTTTCAATATTATCTAAGGAACAATATTTATCATACATTTCTTTAGCAAGTAATTTTATACTATTTTGACATGTTACCAAATCAGGTTGTTCTTCTGGTTTAATATCTAAATTTTGATAAATGCATTCAACTAAAGCTTTTGCACCATATTCTTTATATTCAGGATTGAAAAGAATTGCAGTTAAATAAATTTGAGGGATAGGAAAAAAATATTTCTTAAATTTTGTAATCATAACTTCAATAGCACTAGTAAATAATTCATTTGTTTTATATTCAGAAAAGAGAGATGAAATCTCACGTATATGTATTAAAATTTCGGAAATAGTAGGATAATACATTCCAGAAAAATTTTTAGTAGCATCATAAAATGATTTAAAAAATATTCTAAGTTCATTTACTTCATTCCAATCACTATCATTAAGTTTTAATTCAGGATAAGCATTATGACTATTAAATTGCATTGTAATAAGTTCTCTATATGTATAAGCAACTTTAAGCATATCATAAAAGGAATTCCATCTAGTTTTTACATGTTTCGGAACTTTTCTAAACGGAAGTTTACATGCATTACAAAGCTCTTTAAATTGGTTAATTCTACTACTACTATGCATATGAAAAATATAAAAACAAGCATTATCAACTTTATCACAACTATTTTCAAATAATTTCACACCATCACTAACAACCAAATTTAATACATGCGCAACACATCTAACATGAAAAACATATTTACTAATAGGACAAATTCTAGGTTCTAGCATATTAATCGCATTTAAATTAGCAGAAGCATTATCTAAAGTAATACTAATGACTTTATCACAAAGACCAAAAAAATCTAAAATTTCCAACAGAGTAGTAGCAATATACATTCCAGTTTTTTTCTGTTGACAAATTTTATAACCGATAATTCTTTTTTGTAAATTTCAATTATAATCAATCCAATGCGCAGTAACAGTTAAATAATCAAAACCATTAGGACTACGACCCATATCAGTGGTAATAGCAACTCTACAATCCATTATTTCAAAATAGGCACGAAAAAATTGGTAATGTTTTTCTTGAAATTCAAAAATATCTCTTTTTACCATGCTTCATGATAAAATTTTAAAACTAGGATTATATGTATCACGAATATATGCAATAAAACCCGGATGTTCTCCAAAACTAAAAGGTAAACCATAAACAACAACCATTTTTGCAAAATTTTCACGATCACGATCCTTATTATAGGTTCGATGTGTAAGAGGACCACTTGGGTTCAAAGTATTTAATTCACCTTGAACCATATTTGACCCTCTAGCCGATGCTTCAATGCTAGAATCTTCACAAACATTAAGAGAAGATAAATATGCGAACCACTCTTTACTATGTTTTTGCATCAAATGCTTTTTTAATCCCTCCGTTGAACCTCCACTCCCACCAGATGTATATTTAAAATGTTGTTTACAAAGATTACATATACTAAAAGTTTTTTCTTCATTCAAATAACAAAATTTCCACACATTTGATTTTAAAGTACGTTGTACCTTGGTCTTACCTCTAGTTGGAACAATAGGGGGACGACTAGTTTCAACCGGAGAATTGTCCTCCTGAGGTGGAACTTCAGTACTATTGAGGTCGGGACTAGTCAGTGTATCATCTAAATCTTCTTCATTAATTTCTACTTCTTCATTTTCTTGATAATTACCATAATGTCTTTCATAAACCTCTTCGGGAATGATAGGAGTATCCGAATTAATTTCTATATGACCAAGACGAGAAAAACTAGTTTCATTCACATGAGTAAATTTATCAGTATTCATTCTAACAAGAGGAAATTTAGATTTAGAAGAACTAGAACCGCTCTTATTTTTTGTAAACATATTTTTTACTCCGTGTACAATACCTTTTTTACCTCCACTTTTTTTAGAAGACTCCATGATATAAAATTATAAGTTATAAAATACGAAATTTAACAAGAACAAATAAAATATAACAAGAACAACTTATAAATAATAAATACAAAAAATAAATATAAGATTAGAGAGTGGAACGAAGTTACCAAACGTTTGTATAAATAACAAATGATTATAACTGAAAATTTCAATTGATGTCGAAATTGAAATTTGGAACTTGAATATTGAAAGTCTGAAACTTTGAGAAAGATTGAGAATTGAGAGAAATTGATGATTGCTAATTGTTAAATATTATAAATATGTGAATTGTAATTGAAAATATAAAGAGAGGGAATATATATAGTTTTTAGAAATTGTGAATTTGTGATTATGTGTTAGGATTTAGGAATTGGAAATTTAGAGCCGTTGAATTATTTCCGTTGAGGACTTGGGGTCTTGGGGCAGGGGGCAGGGGGCAGGGGCGGGGGCAAGGGGCGGCAGCAGCTTTTCAGAAAAGCTGCTGGTTGGGCTTGGGAGTTGGGAAAGGCTCAAAGGCCTAAGGCTATCATTGCATTGTTTCAAGAAATTTCAAGTTTCAACTTTCATTGTAGACTTGTAGTCATTTTAAATTTTGAATATAGGAGATTTGAAAAACAAAGTAGATTATTTTTTTTATTTTTTTATATATAAATTATAATATAAAATATAAATTATTTAATAAAAATTAATTAATTAGAACCGGACCGGATCGGACCGAAACCGGAATAAACCAGTACCGGGACACCGGTATCAAATCATGATATCGTTCCATCCCGTGTACCGGTTCACGATGTTCCGTTCCATTCCGAAGACTATCGGACCGGACCGAACCAGAATGGTACCGGACCGGTACCGGTCCAACCTAGTCCGGTGCCCAGCCTTACACCCCAGGAATTTTTTCAGCTAAGACTTGAACCATCCTTCGTAGTGAGTAAGTTTTTACAAAGGAATTTAAAGTTTTCCTAAGTGTTAAGGTCACTAGATATAGCACATTGAGTTCCAAAAAGAATTAAAGAGAATTCATTCAAGTCATTCCTAGGTTCATTTAAGTTTTGGGTCAACTTCAAACGACCATAACTTTCAGTACAGAATGAGTTAGGTGGACCATAAGATATCAAATGAAAGGTGTTTGAATTATCTTTCCAACGCCACTGAGTTTGCTAATTTTCGAGCACGTATGAGGGAGATATGCTCATTTGAATTCAGGTTTTCTATTTAAGGAAAGTTACCCAGATTTAAGAGAGGTATTTTGGTTTTTTCCTTACCCTATCAGATTTAATTCATTTTTAGTAATTAAATAGAGGTCTAAACTAATTTGGTTCAGTTTACACAATCATAATTCACGCTAGGGTTTTAGAAAAGAGTTCAAGAAGAGAAAGAGAATAAAAGAGGAGAAAAGTCAAGGTTTCATCAAGTTCTTGAGGTTTCGTTGCGAATTTAGCCAAGGGTTTGATCCCTAAGAGGTATCATGTATGTAAGCCCCATAGTGTTGGGCTCTTTCACCCACGCGCCAATCATGATTAATTCAGCGTAATTTCGTTCTTGAAAGTAAAGGATTTGAGTTCTTGATGAGTTTTGTTGAAGTTTCTTTCATAATCTTGATTGTTGAGGATTTGATGAGCTCTTGAGATAATGTATGAGTTAATCTAAGTGATTGGGGAGGAAACCATTCGATTTTAGATGAATTAAGGTCGAAAAATGAGTAAGGAAAATTCGTCGTGTTTTCTGGGTAGTGCTTGGGGCGATGCCCACCAATACGCCAACGCACTAGCCAGTTAGCGAAGATTAATGCTCTATAGTTTAGGGGCTGGCGCCCCACGCCACTCAGTACGCTAGGGTCACCTGCCTCCACTCGTTCTCCGTCGTTTCGTCTGTCTGAGTTCTTTCGAAGGGTACCTTTGCTCCCTTTTGATTCTAAACACTTTAAACTACTTCTAAACACCTATAAATCATTCGTAACATGAATCATAACCTTGAATTCATAATTCAAATCCAAGGTAGAGTTAAGAGTCAAGTCTTAAGAGTTCTTTCGAACATTTTGAGAAAGTCCCTTTGAGCCGTTTTGAGGAGTCTTCTACAACTTCTGATAACTTGTTTTAAGACTCGAGCAAGTGATATGAGAATAAGGAGAATGTATTCATGAGCCTACATTATCATCACGAGATCCTTCATATCATGAATCAGTACTCTTGAATTCATAATTCAAATTTAAGAGAGAGTTAAAAGTAGAGTTCAAGAAAGTCTTTGAGTTCAAATTGTGAATCCTTTGAGATCAACTATCTATTTGAACTAAGTTTTGAGGAAGTAAGTATGAGAATGAGAAGAGTTGTATACATGAGTTTCATATTGTTATTTAGACCCTCGAGTCGAGTCGTTCATGCCCATAAATTCCGCATGAACTTCATAAATTGAGCATTTTGAGAGGAGTAGTGTCTTCAAGTTCTACGTCTTGAGTATTGAGTTCTTAATCCTTTTGAGATAATATTTATAATCATAGGGCTATTACATGTTACCCATGAAGTCTTTGAATTGAGTTGTTCATGCCCATAATTTCGCATGAACCCTATGAGTCGAGCAGTCTTGAGATGAGAAGTATCATCGAGCCTTGAGTTGAGTAGTTTATGCCCATAATTCTGCATGAACCCTCTGAGTTGAGTATTCTTAAAATGAGTAATATCACTGAAGTTCTTGAGTTTTGAGTTGTTGAGTTTCAAGTATTGAGTTCTATGCATGGTTATTCAAAACCTTGAATTGAGTCGTTCACGTCCATAATTCTGCATATTTTAAGAAGTCTTTTTACAAATTGTTTTAAAACTTATTTTAAGACTTGAGCCTATGAGTTTGAGGAAGAGTAGAGCTGAGTTCATTTTCTTTCAAATGGTATATGGGAACTAAGTATTCCCAAGAGTGGATGTTTTCACATTTAAGATGAGAGGAAACATCGATTTTCAAAAGAGTTTTCATGAGCAGTTTTAGTACCATCTCTTTTAAGAGAAATATTTTTTGAGTAATAATCTCAAACCACAGAAAAAAAGTTATGTTTTTAAACATATGAGCTAGTTACATTTTGGAAGTAGTATTGAGCACTGATATGGGGACGAGTTCAGATAACTCAAGTCTCTATAAACCATATAGCCAACGTGGGTAGAAATGGTCATACTTTTTAAATGATTCCTTAATGCTTTTTAGCATAGACTAGTGGATCCATTTAGTAGTAGGTTCTATACCCCGGCAAAGTATAAGACAGTTCTGACAGTATGGGCTAGACGTTGTATCATCACATAGCTCATAGTGATGGTTGTCGGTTAGAGAATCTCCCACAAAGTTATATTGTATTTTTATATACAAACTGAGTTATTATACTATTTTAACAGCTTTTCATATACATTGCATTTTTTATTATTGCTTTATCCTTGAGTATCTTGAGTTGAGTGAGTTGAGAAGAGGTAAGTATGTTTCTTTTCCACCGGTTCAAGCTTATGTTTATGCTTTAAAATTTCCATTACATGCTTGTACATTCCATGTACTGAGTCATTTGGCCTGCATCGTTTCATGATGCAGATACATGTATTCAGGATCATCAACAGACGCTTTGTTGATACCACTTGCAGTTCTAGCTAGCTATAGTGAGCCTCCTTGCTTCCGGAGGATTTCATTTACTTTTCAGTTTCGTCTGAATGTCGTGGGTCTTGTCCCAACTTCCATCTTTTTCATTTAGAGTCTTCATAGATAGATAGTAGAGTTTGAGATGTCTGTTTCATTTATTTTGTTAAAATGTTTTAAAGACTTGAGTTGCCTATTTCTGTCGAGTTGAATATACTGTTTTATTCAGAGTTAATCTTTTGAGTTAAAGATTTTGTAATTGAGTTCAATGAATTTTATTCAGTTTTAAGCTTTGCATGATTGGGTTAATCTTCCGCTTATAGTCAGCCAGGATGAGAGTTCACTTGGGACCAGAAATGGTTCTCGAGTGCCGGCCACGTCCAGGGTGTAGGCTGGGGTTGTGACACTAATTCCACAAAAAGACTTCAAAACTGAAAAACGACAACACTCTTAGATCAAATTTTGCATTTCGAAGCTGATGGAATCGAAGAAATTCCATTTCGAGACTTGTAGCTCTAGTTGTTACCAGAAACCACCTTTACCAACTTTATGTCTCTAAAACTCGCAACTTTTCAATCAAATTTCAAAATAAATTTCGTAAAATGATCAAACAAGACTCGGTGCAACTATCAGGAGGGGTCAAATGGTAATTTTTTTTTGAAAATTTCTAAAAGTTACCTTCGAGGACATTACACAAAATCAATCTGGTAAACTGACCAACATGACTTGGAAAAATTATAGGGGGGGGGGGAGGGGTAAAATGGTAATTGTCCAAAAACTTCTAAAAATGACCTCTAGTGTCATTACAAAACAACAGAAAAAGGACTAAAATATCCCTCAACTATGCAAATTGGTACAAAATTACCCTTTATCTACCTATCAAGCCTAAAATCTCCCTGACGTCAACCTTTTAACTCCTTTTTTATCCTTTTCTTTAACCGCCTAAATGATAACCCCAATTAACAACTTCATTAATGAAGTGTCACTATCCTATTGGATACCCTAGCAATTAATTAAATCAATTAAAAAGACCACCAAATACCCATCCGCTCCACCCAAAAGCCTCACTCGTTAAAATTCTTTTAACCCAACCCTTCATCCCCAAACCTAAACGAAACATACGTTCATCTCCTCTCTTCATCATCAAAGCTCTGTTGAAACTCAATTTTTTGGCCAGCAATTTGAAGTTGTTACTCTTCGTGCAGTGCTGAAACTTAATTTTTTTCGCAAACTAATTTAGATCATTCAAATTAAACAACGAGCTTCCTGCTTGATCATTAAATAAACGGAGAAGGGTCTAAAATGCGCTTCAAGTATTTGAATTGGTACAAAACTACACTTCATCCACCTATCGGCCCTAAAATATCCCTGACGTCTACCTTTCGGCTCAAAAATACCCTCGATGTTAATCCTTTGACTCGTATTTACCCTAATTTTTAATAGCTCCCTTAAAGTAAAATTAGTAAATATTTTTTTATTATATTGCTTAATGTGATTGGTCCAAATTGAAACCCTTCTCAAATAAATAATAAAAATGATATTTTTAAAAATTCTATTTTCTATAAAAACCACTTATGATTCATATTTTGACCCAATACACTTGAAAATAATATTAAAAAAATAATTAATTTCATGATATCTTCCTATTGGCCTATTTTAAATCAACCCCAATTTATTATAACGTAATACAACTCATAAATGGGGATCCAACTAAAATCCATACTAACCCCGACTAATTGTCAATCTAAAAAAATTATTATTTTCATTAATATAATTTTTTTTCTCAATTATTCAAATGTCTTGTTCATTTTCTGTTTTATTCCTTTTTAATCTCTTATTCTTAATTAGGATATCCGGGACTCAAACTTGAAATGAACTCACATATTTATATTCTTTTAATTAGTATTATTGTCATGATGAGATGAGGGTGGGGATAAGAGAAATGATTATTTTTATTCTTTTATTTTTAATTTTGGGTACACACAAAAGAAAAATGTAATATTTGTACATAGTTGCTTAATTAAGTCATCTTTTATTGAACTAATTATTTCTATAAGAACGCATCGTTATTTTCCTCCTTTTTTTCTCTCTTTTTTTTTCTTCATACATTTTAAAAAATAATTAAAATGGTGGACAAGATCCAAATAGAAAAAAAAATGGAAGAGATAGAAAGTGAAGGGCCGGGGAGGGAGGAGTGTAGAGAGTAGATACATAACCTTTTTATAATTTTAAATTTAGTATGAAATTCAAAATTAAGTCAATCATGTGAGCTTATATATTAAGTAATTTCAAATTATTTTAACGGAAAGACCTAAAATGCCCTTAAACTATGAGATTTGGTACAATATTACCCTCCATCCAACTAATGAGTATGATCCGTTAGATATAAGGGTATTTTTGAGCCGAAAGGTGGACGTCAGGGGTATTTTAGGGCCGATAGGTGGATGGAGGATAATTTTGTACCAATTCAAATACTTGAGGGGCATTTTAGGCCCTTCTCCGTTAAATAAAAAATACTTTAGGTAAACTTGGATGTAAAATTGAAACGCATAATTATTATGAGAATGAAAAGGCTTGAGAAAAGAAATTAAAAGCTTTTACTTTTCTAGTTTGTGATGTTTTTGAAGTGTGTATTTCCCTATGCATAAAAACATTAGTTTTCATTATAAATAGTTTGTTATTAGTTATCTAGTTGGATTCGACTGCAAAGTTCAGTTAATTGGATACTCATTAACAAGCTAAACGTCTACCTATTAAGCTTAAGTCATTGCATATAAACATTTGAGCATTTAATCAAATAATCTTTAGGTGATCGAGAGACTTGTTATTTCATATGTTTGTATTTAAGCTGCTATTTGAGTTTTTAGTAAAAAATTATTGAAACTTGCTGCTATTTATGTTTAAATCCAAGTTGCAAAGTTCAGGTTGTAGCAACTTCCAATTGCTAGCCAAAAAATTTGAGTTTCAGCAGACCATTGATGATGAATAAGAGAAGATATGAGTGTGTGTTTTATTTAGGTTTGGGGGATGAAGGGTTGGGTTAAAAGAATTTTAACGGGTGGGACTTTTGAGTGGAGCAGGTAGGTATTTGGTGGTTTTTTTTGTAATTAGTTTAAATAATTGTTAGGATAATCAATAAGATAGTGAAACGCCACTAATGAAGTTGTTGATTGAGGTTATCATTTAGGTCGTTAAAGAAAAGGGTACAAAAGAGCTAAAAGGTTGACGTCGGCGGTATTTTAGGTCCGATAGATAGATGAAGGGTAATTTTGTACCAATTTGCATAGTTAAGATGTATTTTAGGCCCTTTTCCAACAAAACAATAATAAAAAAAATTGAATTAATGAATCCGAAATCAAATTTTAAAAATACTATAAATATATCTCTAATCTTTTGAAGATAAACATGAATTACATTAATGGATGTTAACTGAAAATAAATTATACGACAAGCTTTCATTTGTTGGATCAATTTCACGTAAATGAGCAAACTCTAGACCCACCTCTTAACAATCTTGTTGCTTGCAACGGGCCCTCCATGCTACATTCCTAAATTTTATATTTATATTATGCTTATCTTTGTGACAAACAAAAAGTATAATGGAAGTTTGTAAAGGGTATAGATTGTTTTTTTAGTAAAAATAATAAATTTGTTGTGTGAGGTTGGTGTGGTGTACGTGTGTAAAAGAGCTCACACTAATGAAAGTGGTAAATAATGATTTTCAATATAGTATTAAATTCACTTTTCGTATGGACAAGAGTATGAGATCGACTTTTAGGATAACTTTATGGTACACTTGATGTCTTTTTTATATATTATAAATTAGAATAATTAATAATTGACAAGAGAGAGTTGCTTGAATAATAAATATCGCTCATTTTTAATTTTAAGGTTATGAAATTTCAATCATCATACCACATAAATTGAGACCTAGAGACCTAGAGAGTATTAATCAAACCTCCAAAGTAAATATGAGTGTCATCAGGTCACTCTGGTGTGAAACTATGTAAGTTGATTTTCATTTTTTTTTTTGTTATTTTTAACATATATAAAAAAGACATTTTTTTTTAAATTTTATTTTTAATAGTAATTATTTATTTCTCAAATCATTTCCAAGACTTAATAAACATCAATTAAAGGGAGGGGGTCTGCATTTGTTTTATTGTTTGATTTCATATTATTCGATTTGAGTTTTTCGATTTTTCATTTTGAAAAAGTGTGACCTAATTCGAATCAAAATAAATTTGGTTTGATTTGATTTTTTCTCTTATCAATTTGACTTTTTTCGATTCGGTCATTTAGTTATGTCAATATTAATAACATAATCAAATTTATATTTGTAATTTGCAAAAACAAAATATATATACAAGGAGAAGTATTAGTATTGAATCTCTTAAATATACTTTCTAATATACATCACAAATAAAACTTTTTTTTTGGGATAAACACAAATATAACATAAAACACAATATTTAAAAGTATAACAATTATACATGTCGAAACATAAAATATAAATAAATCATAATAAAAGACAATAACTAAAAAAGGACGAAAATGGTTAACTACAACTTAATTCTAAACCAAAATATTATATATGTAATTAGTATATATATATGATTTGATCTTTTTGATTTTTATTTTTCTATATTTCAAAATCAAACCAAAAAAAACAAATAAAAAAAAATCGAAAACCAATCCAAATTAGAATTTGGTTCGATTTGATTTGATTTTTCAGTTTAATTCAAATAACGCATAGCCTAATTAAAGGTGAATACTATGATAAAATATACATATCCATCATTATTTTAATTTTCAAGACGTATAAAATACAAAATAGATAAGTAAAATAAAACGGACTTAATATATAAAAAGAAAAAGAAAAAAATGTCATCACTCAAAACTAAAGAGAGAATACCCCAAAAAATCAATCCTTATCTTGACTAAATAAACTTAAATACATTCTTTAGGTAAGTTTTCGAATATGAGTAAACTAATAATTTATGTCAAAATCGAATGGGCATGACATGCTCAAGTTGCGAAATTGCCACCAACTTTGACCAGCGTTTGATTGTTGAAGATTTTGTTTGTTTCTCTCATAAAATGTTTGCATTTTAGCGCCTCACATTTCCCGGCTATTTCCATCTTCAACCAAAGCCGCCCTATTCTTTCCTCATCTAGATTTCTTGATTACAGAATTTTCGATTCCATTTCACCATAATAAGGATCTGCTTACAGAGATTTTCAATATTCCAGGATCTCATCTGCCCTGCTTCTTAAATCTTAAGGTAACAACTTTTACCAACTCGTATTCTTTTGAATGAGAGTGAGTTCTTGAATAATAGGTACTAAAAAGATTTAAGTGGGTACTTAATGCATAAAAAAAGATGCTTTTTTGAGAACAGCATAATGGGTATTAATATCTGATCAAGATCTCAGTTTGGGGGTTATTAATCCTTTTTAAATTGATGAATTTACATTGAAGGATCCGCGTAGTGCATAATCATTAATGAGTTAGTAGATTAATTCTAGAGGCTACTGAATGTGAAGAGGATCAATCAATCAGCAGTACTTGTAAAAAAAATTATTTTTTCTGTTAAAGCTTATGTTTTCTGGTTCTTTAGCTTATTTTAAGTGATTTACTTTTATGTGATGCATATGTGTATTCCCATGTTGTTTTTGTTTTAGTGGTTTCATTTTATCCACAAGCAGGAGGATATTGCTTGTCAATCTTTATGCTTCTTGCCAATATAGTTGGAATAATATTGCATTGATAGTTATCTTCAGTCTCATATAATGGACTGGATTTGTTTATTTGTTATGTGAATGTGCAGATTATCAGTTTGTTTAGTTAATGGGCAGTGGTCCAACCTGGTTAATTTCGTTATTCTGTGTTCAATGATTTGATTGTTTCGTTGTCATGCTTAAGTAATAATAATAAGACTTTCATAATTGTGCAGGATATTGAATACAATGAAAACCATGTAATACAAGATTTTTTGTACTCTACATATAAAAAGTTGAAAGAACACAAACTAATATATTTTGAGTACTTCAATGTTTGAATGATAAAGTATAGTCCTCTTGTAAAATTAGTATTGATATTGTTATCTTAGATATGACACGTTCTCTGGATTCAAATATCATGAAATACTCAAGTTGATATCAGGCAAGCTCTCTCAGAGAAGGGATGAGAGTGAGAAGTTATTAAAAACAAGAAGATTTGCAATAAAGGATTTCTGTGTAAATGATTGACGTCTCAAAAAAGAAGAAGAAGAAGATATTTGTGTAAATGATTCACTAATCCTAAAAAAGAAACGAGAAGACCCTTCGGAGTGGCCTAGTGGTTTGGGCTTGGGACTTCCATGTTGGAGGTCTCAAGTTCGAAACCCTTTGCCAGCGAAAGCAAGGGGTTTGCCTTCTGGGTCGAGCTCGTTGCACTGGGCTTGCCTAGTGTGGGTTGCCTCTCCTATGTGGTTTGCGAGCTATTGCATAGGAGCGGGGGTTTTACCCTGTGCGCACCCAAAGGGTAGCGGCTGCGGGTTTGCCCTGTCATAAAAAAAAAGAAAGAAACGAGAAGATCTCATGTGTATTATGAAAATCATTGTTATAATTTGTGCTATATTATTGAATATCCTCTTCCTAAGAGTATTTCTCTTTTCTAAGCACCTGCATCACTAACTTGTTCATTTGGTTTAAATTTATATCGCCTGGGCATGACAAAGTATTGAGAATGTGGTAAAAACCATTAAATCATCCTGATTTTTCTTATGTGGGTAAGTTTTTCACCGTTGTCTGTATTTTCCAGGTTTAGATAATGGATTCAACAGTGTCAATACTTGCAAATGTAGTGGGAGCTACATCTGATTGGGTGAGATCAGTTTTTGAATTTCAATTCGCAAGAGCTGTGATATTTGAGGTCAACATTGGAGGTAGTCTCTTCATTCTTTGGATGGTGATCACCTCTTTGTTTTAAGATTCTATGTTGTGCATTAGATATATTTTGTTGTTTTTCCTGTAGGTCATCTGTTTGTGGAAGGTCTTCTCCTGGTAGTCATCCTTTTCCTACTGTCTCAGAAGAGTTACAAACCACCTAAAAGACCATTGACGAAGAAGGTTAGTCATAGATCTGCATTTTCAAATGTCAATGACCCTGTGGATATTTCGTCTTCATAATTGTTTAAGATTACTATGCTCTCTTAATTTGTATTCATTCTTGGTTATAGTTCTATATCTGTGTCAACTGAGGATTAACTTTACTGGGTTGGCGTTTAACTAAGATGGTGATATTTATTCTAGAAATTATTACTCATTTCTAAATTAATATTGGGAAAGGCAAAAGAAAGGATTTCTCGTCTTGAACAATTCTACTGCACCTACAACATTGATGTGTATTAATTTACTGGATATAAATCTCCTGTGGCTGAAATTTTTTTGAGGCTAGGTGTTTAAACTGAGTGATGCACTGTACTACTGTCAAATCTTGAGGTTATAACCATAGCAATCAGTAAAGGTTGTAGAATAACTTGTAAAATGTATCAAACTATATCGTTTGCATGTAAGTATATTGTTTCCTTGCACTTCTGCTAATCGTAATGTTTAGCTCTCTAAAGTAGCTTCAATACGTGATGCTGGTATAAGTTTCGCAGTTATACATCAATTGGCATTTAGGCTCAAGACAGGAACATGCATACTCCAGAATCATCTATGTTCCAGATATGCATAAGGAGTCCTTTCAATTTACCAATCAAAACAAGGAGTCCTTTCAATTTTGTTTAAGCATCCTTCCCTTTTGTGTGTGTTTCACATGAAAATCCCTTTAGATTTATTCCATATGCATCAAAATGAGAGTCAGTAAAATCATGCTATCCCCTGCCCCAACCTCTTGTCTGTAATGAAAGCAAATACAAAAAATGCAAAGAAAAATTTCCTTCACACTTCAACCGCGCTGATGAATGCATTTAAGATTTTCAGGAAATTGATGAATTATGTGAAGAATGGGCCCCAGAACCACTTATCCCTTCCATCACTGATGAGATGAAACGTGAACCTCCAGTTTTAGAAAGGTGGGAATGCTGTTTCTCTTTCGTTCATTTAAACACTGATGGTTGTATTTTGTTCAGCCTTATAAAGAAAAGTTGCATTTTATTCAGATGATTTCAGTCAGGTTACTCTTTCTTTTATTCAACTGTGTGCACTTGGAGAATTAGAAATTTCAAATAGACCTATATGACAGAAAAGACAACTCTAAAAGGCTTTACATTCTCTTTAGTGATATTTTTCTGTTCTCTGCATCGCTCATCCCAGTTTTACATCATTTAAAAAGTAAATAATATTTAGAGCTCCAGTTTTAGTATTTTCTTGGGTTTTATTCTTGTACTAAATGATTATTAGATGGCCATAAGGATAAATACAATTAAAACTGTTGTGCTGTGATCTTGCTTGCTAGATTCAGCTGTTATTTGATAAGTAAAGGTTATTCTATCCATGCAACAGCATTGAGATGGTGCTGAATATGTGTTGAAAAAAGCTTAGCTGCCTCTACAAATATAGGGAATCAAGGAACTCCAATACGGTATCAGTATCATATACATTTAGTGTGTTACACCAAAATGCAAAAAATATGAATAGTAGTTTTCAGAGGTCTTATCTAGAGTTGACTTAGTGCAATGGCTAAAATATGCTAAGCACAAGCTATAAACAGTTTCTTTATGTTATGAGCTGATAAGTAATGCTAGTAAGCTCCATTGAAGCAGCAATTATTGTTAGAAGAGCTTTTCTTCTACCTATTGTTCAAGTTCATGATTTTAGATGTTCCAGTTATCAAACTTGTTGGAATGAATAGCTTGATGTATTGCTTCTCATATCTTGTGTTTGTCCAGTGCTGCAGGGCCTCATACTATAGTTAATGGGAAAGACGTAGTGAACTTTACCTCAGCAAACTACCTTGGATTATTAGGAAGCCAAGAATTACTAGTAAGGTTTTCTTTATTATTTAGCTAGCTGTGATATTGTTTTAGTTCTTTGATAGAACAGAACATTCACACCTAATGTTGAATGGCAGGAGACTTGTACTACAGCTCTAGAGAAGTATGGTGTAGGTTCTTGTGGTCCCCGGGGATTCTATGGCACAATTGGTATAATTTGATCATTTGTATCTATGTACTATTCTATAGTTCCATTGCACTCCTCGCCTTCATTCTCATCTTATTATTTTTACATTTCATGCAGATGTCCACCTTGATTGTGAGGCCAGAATAGCAAAGTTTCTGGGAACTCCAGATTCGATACTGTATTCTTATGGACTTTCTACAATGTTCAGTGCAATTCCAGCATTTTGCAAAAAGGGTGATGTTGTTATTGCGTGAGTATTTACATTCTTTAGTTATTGCTTCATCTGTAGTCCATGATTTTAGTTTGAACATAGAATGAAGATATTGAAATAACATTGATTTTTCTGAACAAAGTACCAAAGGCACAAATGTGGGCTATGCATACAAGATCAGGCGCATATTAGATCAGTTTCCATGTCTTTTTCCCTACACTTTTTCTATGTTCTGCTTTCTCGTCATCCCTCCATTTTGCCTTGTCAATATTTTTTTTATTTTCTTGGTATTTATTTGTGTAGGATTACATTATCTTCTTCTTTTTTGTGAAAATTAACAAATTGATTCCTATATGAGGTTTGAGGGGAAATGAAATAGGAGGACCTTCTGCTTATTCTATTTTTATGTTCTTAATTGTTGTTACTTTTTTGACAAGGTAAGTAACTTGCATATTGAAAATGAGAAATTACCTAGCACCGAGCGGGTGCCACGTCATGACCAGTATCAGGAAACCTTTCGTACAAAAACAAAAAGGACTTCTGCTGTGAAAGACCTACATTTGCAGGGAACCCTTGAAGCCAACATACTATCTTCATTCTTTACATCCTGTAGATTACACCAAAAAGCAACAAGCCATAAACAGTTGATTTAAGCTGCTGTACTCTAACCGACTCTCCTTCAAAACATCTGGCATTTCGTTCCTTCCATCTACTCCAGCACATTCAGGGCAGGTAGTGCTCCAATCTTCTCAGGTGGTTGCTGCTACCTCTGGAGTCCCAACGAGCGATAGCTCTTTGATAATGAGTGGCATCACGTCGGAAATTTTAAAAAGATAAAAAAGAGAGTCCACAACTGACCAGCCACTGGGCAATGAATAAAAGGTGGCTGCTGGCTGCTGCATTCCACTCGACTCTTACAGATGAAGCACCTGCTGCTAATAATAACTCTTTTCTGTAGATTGTCTGTGTTAGGCATGCATTGTGAGACAACAACCACATGAAGCAGTTAATTTTTAATGAGCTAGACTTCCAGATTCGTTTCCATGGCCATTTGGTAGAGCCAATTCACCCACCCACATTAAGGACCTCACAACATTACCAGTCCAGCACCTGTGAGACAAGAGAACCTGCAGTGTTAGTACAAGAATGGAGATCCTGATACTTGGTCATTAATGGAGAATGCGTCATCCATGTTCTTGCCAAAATCTCGTTTTCCTTCCATTGCGTAACTTGATCTTAAAATTTTGAGAAAGGTGCTCTTTGTATTTCTGTATACTTTTACATCCCATGAGAAGTAGCAGTAATAGAATGTGTTCTATGACTAACTAAGGAAAGATATATAACTACAATAAAATAAAATATTCTGTTCTATTATCCTACTATTAACTTAGGATATCTCCTAGAATCAAGCTAATCAATCCATACCCCTTCAAGTTAGTGTAGAGATTCATGCCCAACTTGATAACTAAAGTATGAAAAATTCTTTTGTTGAGACCTTTTTAAGCATATCCGCTAGTTGTTTTTCTGACGGTACATGAAGCAAACTCATGGTACCATTAGTAACCTTTTCTTTTATGAAGTGTCGATCGATTATAACATGTTTTGTTCGGTCATGTTGACCAAGATTATAAGCTATAATGACTGCGGCTTTGTAGTGGAAGTACAAGGAAAGTTCCTCCTTTTTTCAGGCAACTCAACTCTTCCAATACTTATATAGCCAAATTTCACAAACGCCTTGGGCCATAGCTCTATATTCTGCGTTTGCACTAGATTTGGCAACTCACTTGGCTTCCTACTTCTGCAAGTACTTAAGTTCCTTCCTAAGAGTGTTTAATAACCGAATGTAGATCGTTTTTCATCTATAGATCTAGTCCAATCTGTGTATGTAAAGGCTTTTATCTAGAGGTTACTTTGTTTGGAGAAAGCAAACGTTTCCTTGGATGAAATTTTATATACTGCAAAATGTGAAAGGCAACTTGCATATGTGAATCTCGGGTTCGTGCATAAATTGACTTACCAAGTGACTAGATAGACTGTGCCTGGTTTAGTGTGAGAGAGATAAATGAGCCTTTAACCAACCTCTAATATCTCTCCTTATCCACTCACTCTCCAACCCTTGTCGTAATTTGTAATTGCTTTCAATTGCTGTTGCACCTTATCATATCAGTTTGTTTCAAGAGATGCAAAGTATACTTCCTTTGAGAGATTCCTCTTTTTGATTTAGCACTCTTCAATCAGGTCATCTCATCTTTGTCATTTCATGTCATTACTATCTTTTTGATGTTTTATGAAAAGGTATGATCAACGTTGCTTTGTTGGTATCAAAGGAGATCACCACATAGCAGATCTGTCAAACCAAGCTCTAGGGGATTGCTTTAGTCCTTCTAAGAATTTCTTCTGTCCGCACACCTTTCTTTGAGTTTGTTCAGTATCAAATCCGACAGGAATCACCATATATGCCTCTTCTACTAAGTTTCTATGAAAAAACACATTCTTCACATCAAACTGTTGGAAGTACTAGTCAAGACTGGATGCGCAAGACAACATTCATGGTGTTCATTTTAGTAACGGGGACAATATCTTCTGATAATCCACTCCATAAGTTTGAGCGAATCCCTTAGCCACCAATCATTTGGATATTTCTATCGAGCCTTCAACTTTATGTTTCATAATGAAGACCCATTTGCAGCTAATCAATGTCTTGTCTGGTATTGAAGTGACAAGTTCTCAAGTCTCATATTTTGATAAAAATATTCATTTCTTTAATCATAGTTTGCTTTCCGGTTCAAGCTTCACAAACTTTGTCGCTTTTTTTTGCACCTTTTCTTTTTTTTTTTGAAACTTGGTAACTTTGTATTATAACACGATAGTACATGGGCAGTACTAAACCTTATATACAGATGAACTCCAAAACTCCACTATTCTAAATCTAAATTGAATCTAAAACATCAATTATAGAGACAGTTTCATTTGAGTATAATTGATTGCACCAAAAACATAACAACAAAATGCAGTTGAGTTTAACTTTTTGCATACTGTTCTCTATGCTCTCAAAACACCTAGAATTTCTCTCTTTCCAGGTTGCCGCTGATTAGGCGAGGATAATTCTCCATCTCGTTCTGTCTTTAGCTAGCATACGCCTCCTCCCAACTTTTTAGGGCTTGATAATTCTCACAGCCTGGCCAGGATAAGCCTTTGAGACTCAAGAATAACCTCCATAAGCTGTTGAGTAAATTTGCGGTGTAGAAAAAGATGGTTAACGATTTCGATGTTTCTCCACAAAGAAAACACCTAGAATATAAGGTTATCCCCTTTTCATAACATTATCCTGTGTCAAAGCTCGCCTTAGCTATCGACCATATGAAACATGAGACTTTATAAGGAATGCCTTTCCAAATTTGTCTCCATGGCGGTAGGAATCTGTTGACTTGGTTGCTCCATCAACTCGTAGTCGCACCTACTTTAAATATACCTTTGTTGCTTCCTTTCCACCATCGCATCCTCTTGACTTGGAGTCCATTGAAGTTTCAGAATGTTAAGAAATTCCGCCACTCTCATTACTTCGGTCATTGAGATGTCTTACGATGAAAATTCCAGCCTGTGTTGTCCAAATCTCCGCAATGGTCCTTTGTTGTGAGAGAACTAGGTTATATATGCGGAAGAGGAGTTCCAGATTACCTGACTCATGCCATTCATCTTTCCAGAATTTGGTCTTGTTCCCATTCCCCACTTTCACCTTGGAGTTGAGTTTGACTTCCTCCCATAATTCTCTTATGGATCTCCATAAACTGACCCCATAAGGTGAAGTCACATCCTTGGTCATCCAACTATCTTCCGCCTCATATTTGGCACCTACCACTCTTTTCCACATTAACTGATCTTCAAACGAGTACCTCCACAACCATTTCATTCTGAGTGCTTCACTTTGAAATATCAAATTTTTTATTCCCAATCTGCCATTCTTTTTCCCAGTTACCACAGATTCCCATTTCACCAGGTGAAATCTTTTCTTCTCATTGTTACCTCGCCACAAAAAATTCCTTCTTATACTATCCAATTTTTTGATGACCCCTGCTGGAATAGGAAATAATGACATCATGTATGTTGGTAGAGCATTAAGTACTGAGTTGATGAGGGTCAACCTCCCTCCCGCAGATAAGTTTGAGATTTCCATCTAACCAATTTTTTCTCGCACTTCTCTATCACGCCATTCCAGATTTCAATAGACTTGGATTTTGCTCCCAAAGGCATGCCCAAGTAGGTTGTTGGCAAAGTGCCAACTACACCCCCAAGAATTGAGGCTATATAACTCATATTATTGACTTCATTAATGGGATACATAAAGCTTTCCGCCAATTAATGTGCAGGCCAGATACCCCTTCAAATAGGACCAGGATCACCCTTAAATATTTCAATTGTTCTTCCTCAGCTCCACAGAAGATGAGTGTATCATCGGCATATTTTTGCACCTTTTCTATTATAAAAACATGTCATAGAGGTAATATCAACTACTTGGAATTAAGTTTTAGTTGTTGACACTTAAATTAAGTGCGGTATTTGACAGGGATTTTGGTTGGTTAATGAAATGTATGTTATCTTAGAATAAATATGCCATTTAGAGAACCTCTATTTCTATAGAATCCTTTTTAGTAAAACCAATGAACTAGATGGCCTCGGCCATGGAATCTGGGATGGAAGACTTATCGTATCTCTCCAAATCTGGAAAATTCTTTCCAGCCTTCATAAAATAAGGGGTGGGTTTGGCTTGAACTAGGCTCAAATAGAATTGAAGGGTCCTAACTCCTAACTATGCCATGTATTCATTATTCAATACAAAATCTGTAAAGCTGCAGGGATGACGAAAGACGGTCCTTTCACTTTTAATTGGAATGAACTGGGCTCGAGTAGAGGGGGATGGAATCAGAGGAGACTATGAAATTGATCCAACTTATTTGAATTGAGACATTGTTGATCGTTAAATATTTTCTCATGTTTAGCCATTAATAAGCCCTTAGTTTTCTATTGTGCCATGTTACTGTTAGAACATGAATGGGTTTATACAATCCTATTAGAATAGGAATAGATTTACACAATCCTATAAGAATAGGAATAGATTTACACAATCCTATAAGAATAGAAATAGGTTTATACAATCCTATTTAAAATAGGAATAGGAATACAAATAGGAATATGAATAGTAAATAGTATCCTACTTGGTAAAGGATTGTATTCTAGTGTCTATAAATAGGATCTCAATGTAATAATGTAGACACAACAACAATTCAATAATATTCTTCCCATATATTTCTCACATGGTATCAGAGCCTCTATGATCTTGGTAGAAAATCAAAGTGCTTCCGCTGCCGGCGGGTGGCACCCATATATGTTTCCTGTCTGGCCAATGATTATGTTAGCAAAAGTTGGGTCATCATGTATCTTTCTGGTGATTATTTTCTTATATCTAATTTGTGTAGTACCGTGCCATCATTTCGGTGACTATTTTCTTATATCTAATTTGTATAACACCGTGCCATCATTCCGGTGACTATCTTTTTTTGCATATATGATTTTCGTACTTATCATACTTAATTTGTGCAGCATCATGTGTCTTTGCAGTGACTCCTCAGATTTGATTTGCATAGTTCAATTCGTCTTTCTGTTGACTCCTCAAATCTGATTTGCGTAGGGTTGTGCCATCATTCCAACCCTACCCGTATAATTTTTTTTTTCAGTAGGGTCGTGCCATCATTCCGACCCTACCCATATTATTTCTCTTTTTCAATGGGGTCGTTCCATTAATTCAAACTAACCTATATAATTTCTATTTTCTAGTTAGGTCGTGACATCATTCCGACCCTACCCATATAATTTTATTTCCTAGATTGTGACCACTTTAAGCCATCAAATCTAATACTCCGGAATATGAGCATGTTCCGACCAATTTTTTAGTGACTTGTTTAATATCGACTCGTCTATTGATTCCAACATGATCCATATACTTTATACTAGATTTTGAGCACTTTGTTGCTTAGGGGGAGTTTAGTAGCCTTGTATGTCGATTATGCGAGTCACTCTATGGTCTGAAACAGTCTTTGCAAGTTTGGTTTGGGAAGTTCAACACTGGAATTTTATCAATCTGTGTTTTATCGGCATTATGCATCTAATTCAGTATTTCATGAGAAGATTAAGCACATTGAGATTGACTGTCAATTTTGTGAAGTCAACTAGCCAACTTACAGATATCTCACCAAGCCCCTCATTGGTCCTCGTATTAATTACATATGTAACAAGCTAGGTACATGAATTGTATGCACTAGCTTGAGGGGGAGTGTTAGAACATGAATGGGTTTATACAATCCTATTAGAATAGAAATAGATTTACACAATCCTATAAGAATAGGAATAGGTTTATACAATCCTATTTCGAATAGGAATAGGAATACAAATAGGAATATGAATAGTAAATAGTATCCTACTTGGTAAAGGATTGTATTCTAGTGTCTATAAATAGGATCTCCATGTAATAATGTAGACACAACAACAATTCAATAATATTCTTCCCATATATTTCTCACAGTTACAAAAGATGGATCTTGCAAACCAGGACGCTGAATAATCAATAGCTTTCACACTGCTACATATAATAAGATTGACTGAAATTGGAGAAGTTTGGGGTAAAATGATAAGAGCTATACTCCAAGATAGAACCCTTCTTACACATCCATCCTATATTTAACCATTTTAGTGTGTATGAATCAGATATACCATACTAGAATTTTTACTGTCAAAGTGGATATTAATTATGAATACATGTTTAATAAACCTTTATTCAATGAAACTAGGTTGCAGAGGTTAATTAGGAGCTTTTGGGGCCATCTCTTTCCATTTCTTGAAAAATTATTTCGAGTGCCTAAAGTCCCCGTTCCATAGAAATAGAGGTAGTACTGTGTGTGTCACCAAATGCCCATCAGTTACTCTCTATAATCCTTCTCTTTCTTCATTTCCTGAATGTTTATCTTATTACTCATCTTTTGTTTTTTCCCTTAGCATCTGGTATGTAGATATACGTTCTGTCATTCATCAACATACTGCTTGCTAGGAATTTTAAGGATATTATTGTGCTGTAACCTAAAATTTAGGGCGTTAACCTTTAGACTCGAGGGAATAATGTAATTTAGGAAGAATCTCTTATTAGTTTTTGTCTTGTCTCTCGGTATGGATAGAGGGAGTCAAAATATCTTGATGCTTGTATGCCTAGACAAAAACTTTTACTTCAACTAATTTTGTATGTTATCCCTTGGTGAACTTAGTCAAAACGTATGACTCTTTGATGATGATGTCACACATCGTATTGGTGCAGGGTGGTGAAATGGAGGCTCGCAACCGGGGTTTTGTGTGATAAGAATGTGTTGCCAAGACTTAAAGGTAAGTTCTACATAGTGGTGATTAGATCGACATTGTTGTACGAAGCATAATGTCAACTAGTCAAGAACACCTACGCTCGGAAGATGGAGGTAGCAGAGATGAGATTGCTCAAATGTATGTGTGGGCATACAAGGAAGGATATGATTAGGAACAAAACTATACCGGGTGATAAATAATGTAAGTGTATTTCACTTCATACTCAAAATGATAGATTACACCTAGAGTATATACACAAAGCTAGATGCAAAAGGTCAAGAGCATATCCTTGATAGGTTACCTACCATACCTACAATATTTGACTATTACACATTACCTACAATACTTGACTATTACACATTACCTACAATACTTGACTATTATCTTACACACAATCTAATAGTTGAAGTACTCTTTGACAATATCTTAACACTCCCCCTCAAGCTGGAGCGTACATGTCATATGCTCCAAGCTTGCTGCAAATGTATTCAACCCGAGTTCCTCTAAGGGCCTTGGTAAGAATATCTGCCAATTGGTCATTTGAACAAACAGAGCTGGTGGCAATGCATTCGGACTCAATCTTTTGCTTAATGAAATGACAATCCACCTCTATATGTTTCGTTCTTTCATGGAAAACTGGATTTGAGGCAATATGAAGGCAGCTTGATTGTCACATATAAGCTTCATTGGTTTGAATTCAACACATTTCAACCCTTGAAGAAGTTGTTTCATCCAAATAAGCTCGCATGTAGCAAGAGCCATATCTCGATATTCTACTTCTGCACTAGATCTTGCAACGATGTCTTGCTTTTTACTTTTCCAAGAGATTAAATTGCCTCCAATCATGACACAATACCCGGAAGTAGAGCATCTATCTGTTGGAGAACCTGCCCAATCCGCATCAGAATATCCAATGATGTCAGTGTGACCTTTGTCTTCATATAACAATCCTTGTCCTGGAGCTCTTTTGATGTATCTGAGGATGCGAATTACTGCATCCCGATGATCTTTACATGGAGCTTGGAGAAACTGACTAACCACACTTACTGCAAATGAAATATCCAGGCGTGTAATAGTTAGATAATTCAATTTACCAACCAGTCTTCGATATCTACCAGGATCTTCCAATGGCTACCCCTGTCCAGGAACGAGCTTGATGTTTGGATCCATAGGAGTGTCAATAGGTTTGCAATTTAACATGCATGTCTCCTCTAATATGTCCAATGTGTATTTTCTTTGTGGGATAGCAATACTTGTCTTGGATTGTGTTACCTCAATTCTTAAAAAATACTTTAACTTCCCCAAATCTTTGGTTTGAAAGTGACTAAACAAATGCCTCTTTAGCTGAGATATTCCTTCTTGATCATTTCCAGTTATGAGAATGTCGTCAACATAAACGACCAAATACATGTTCTTTTCTGGGCCATTATGTCGATAGAAAACAGAGTGATCTGCTTTTACTTCGGGACATCCCAAATTGTTGGACAACAAAGCTAAATCTGCCAAACCATGCTCTCGGAGATTGCTTGATGCCATATAGAGAACGTTTGAGAAGGCATACTAAGTTCGACTCCCCCTGAGCAACAAATCCAGGAGGTTGCTCCATATAAACTTCCTGAGCAAGTTCACCATGCAAAAAGGCATTCTTAATATCTAGTTAATGAAGCGGCCAATGATGCATTGCTGCCAAGGAAATAAGCAGTCGGACAGATGCAATTTTGGCAACTAGAGAGAATGTGTCATCATAGTCAAGACCATAAATCTGTGTGTACCCTTTGGCAACAAGGCGAGCTCTCAGCCGATCAATTGTTCCATTTGAACCCACCTTTACGGTATAAATCCACCAACTTCCAATAGTAGATTTCCCCTTCGGTAATTGGACCAATTCCCAAGTGTTATTTGTTTGTAAAGCATTCATCTCTTCGATCATAGCATCTCTCCACCCTGGATGTTCCAATGCTTCACTAACAGTATTTGGTATAGGTACAGTAGATAGGGTAGATACAAAGGTATAATATAATGGGGACAACTGATGATAACTTAAGCAGTTATATCTTGGTTGTTGATTTCAAGTAGTACGTATACCTTTGTGTATGGCAATTGGTGGGGTTGTTGCATCTGATGAAGGCATGGCTGGAACAGGTGACGAAGGAGCAAGAGATGAGTCATCAGGAGCTACTAATGTATCTGTACTAGGAGTAGTATTATCATTGTTATCACTAAGAGGGTGAGCACAGGAGGATGAGTGGTTTGAGGGTTGTTTGGAAGACTGACTTGTGGTAGAGGAAGTATAGCAACTGGCAGAATTTGAGGAATTAAATTTTTGCTTGTAGTGCTTGGTGTAAAATAAGGAGATGTTTAAAAAATGTTACATCTGCGGTGATAAAATATTTATTTGTTTTTGGATCATAACACTTGTAACCTTTTTGGTGACGAGAGTATCTTAGAAATACACACTTAATTGATTTTGGTTGGAGTTTGTCATTTCTAGTACTTAGATCATGGACAAAGCAAGTACATCCAAACACTCTCAAAGGTAGACGATAGGGATTTGACCTGGAAAGAGAATTGAGTGATGACTTTGATGTTGCAACATAGTGGAGGGCATTCTATTTATCAAATAGCAAGTAGTGAGAATGACATCCCCCCAAAAACGAAGAGGAACATGATGGTGTCTAAGTAAAGTACGAGCAGTTTCAATGAGATGCCTATTTTTACGTTTGGTGACCCCATTTTGTTGAGGAGTATATCCACAAGAAGTCCGGTGAGTGATTCCTGAGACGACATGAAACTGGCAAAAAGAGATGATAACTACTCCTTGGCTAATTCACTGCGTAATACCTTTATTGAAACACCAAATTGATTTCTCATCTCAACACAAAAATTTTGAAAAATAGAGAATACCTCAATACAATTTTTCATTAAAAACACCCATGTGCAACGGGAAAAATCATCAATAAAGGTAACAACATACTGAAATCCTAAACTTGAAACAACACGACTAGGGCCCCATACATCTGAGTGAATAATATCAAACATATATACAGCCCTGTTATTGACTCTTTTGGGAAATGAAGTGCGACTATGTTTCCCAAGTTGACAAGACTCACATTCAAAAGAAGACAAACTGGAAAGACTAGGAATTAATTTTTCAAGCTTTGCAAGACTCGGGTGACCATGACGGTTGTGGAGAAGGTCTGTGAGCTGTACTCCGATTGTTAGTACGCGTTGGTCGACCATGCAATTTCCAACAAGATTGTCGAGTATGGCCTGGCTTGTTGCAATAGGGTCTAGAGTTCCTACTGTTCCCCCTTTGATGGACATTTAGTTCCTGTGGATTTTCATTTTTCACAGCTAATACAGATGTCTCAACGTTATTGGTCTCATTTGTTTCTAAATCAATACACAATAATCGAGCTGAAACATCGATTAAGGAAGGAGCTGAGGAACTTGCCAAGATTTGATCTTTTACCGGTGTCAGATCAGATCTAAGTCCTTTCAGTGCTAAAACCATAAAGAACTTATCTCTTTGTTGCTCCTGTGTGGTGACACTTTCAGAGAGTGTCAAATTGATCTTTCAAGGTATCTATTTGTCCTAAATAACTTGCCATATCTTGATTATTCTGTTGAAGTTGGACTAAGTCTGAGACAACCTTGTATTTACGTTGTATATCATTCGTATACAAGGTCATAGCTTTAGTCCAAACTTTATAGCAAGTTTTACAAGATTGAAATAGGTTGAGTAATTTAGGATCCAAAGAGTTCCATAAAAGATTGCATAATTGAGCATCAATTCGAGTCCACTTAGTCCTTTCACTAGCAACAATATCACTAGTATTTTTAACTAAATGATCCTCATATCCTTGTCCCATAAACCACATCTCAACAGATGAAGACCACGGTGTGTAATTATTACTACCTTCCAACTTCACAATAGTAATAACAGGAGAACTTCTTATAAAAAAAAAACAAAAAAACAGGAGAACTTGAAATAGAGGAAAACATTGATCTGATATCACCTGAAGATTTAATTTTTTCGGAGACTTCAATTAGAGATTCACCTTTCTCTGACATTATGGCTTCAACAACTAGATGAAATACAAAAAAAGTGATTGGTGAAAAGAACGTGAAACAGAAAAAGAGAAGAACACAGTTCCTCTTTATGATTGAAATCTGGTTGAGACCTTTTCTGATCGGAACTGAACCAGCAATTTACCAGAATAAGAAGAAGGATGAAATAGAAGAATGACCGAAGAGAATGATTGGAGATCTGGTTGAGTCCTTTTTCAGATTGGAACTGAACCAGAAATTTGTCGAAAAAAAAGAAGACAAAAACAGCCTATGAAGTGACTTTTTTGCTGGAAAACTATTCCGGTTACCGAAGATTATAGGAGACGTGATGGGTAAGACTAAAATGAATGATTGACCCTCACAACTTGGAATGAAAGTTTGAGATGACAGGAAAAATCTGCCGAAGTGGCTCCTAGTAAAAGAAGGTGTCGGAATAGTCACCGAAAGATCTATCGGGATAGTTACCGGAAAGGCAATTTGAGACTCTACAAAAACAGCAGAGGCTCTGATACCATCATAAATGATGCAAGTGTATATCACTTCATACTCAAAATGATAGATTACACCTAGAATATATACACAAAGCTAGACACAAAAGGTCAAGAGCATATCCTTGATAGGTTACCTACCATACCTACAATATTTGACTATTACACATTACCTACAATACTTGACTATTATCTTACACACAATCTAATAGTTGAAATACTCTTTGACAATATCTTAACTAGTAGGAGTGGCCTCTGTGGTGGACAAGATGAGGGAAGCGAGATTGAGATGATTTGGGTTTATGGAGAGGAGGTGCGCAGGTGCGTCAGTTAGGAGGTGTGAGAGGTTGATAGAAAGAGTTAGGAGAGATAAAAGTAGGCCATAAAAGAAAGGTAGGTGTAAGGTCTGTAGACTCCCACTCCCCTACACTGGGTATGTTGTTGTAAAGTGTTTTCTCATGAATTCACATAATCAATTACGTAGAAACAGAATTCAGCTACAAAATGGATTTTAGCTTATAAAGCTCTTCACGAGTGCACTTGTCGTGTTATATGTATTTATAGTCTATAGATTAGCTCGTTTCCTTAAAAAAATGGTAACAAGTCATTTTCTGTTCCTTCTATCTTTTTTTTTGGAGGGGGGTTGGGGGGTTGTGGTAATGCACTTTCCCTCCTTTCAGTTTTTGCCGTTAGGCTGCGTCACCTAATGCACATCCTCCTAAAACATTTGTGGTAATACACTTCCCCTCCTTTCGGTTTTTTCTTTTTAGGTTGCAACACCTAATGAACCTCAGTCCTAAAACGTTTACATTACTCCTTGAACTTAATTTTAGTTGAGTCAAAAGATTTATTAGTGTCCCATTTGCTAATGTTGGTACTGATGTTAAAATAAATAATCCAGAGATTGCCACCTGTCATCAAATCTCACTATTATTGACATTGTTCTGCAATCTGCCTTTTTCTTGTAGGGATGAAGGTGTGCACTGGGGAATTCAAAACGGCCTTCAGCTCTCTAGAAGTACCATCATATATTTTAAGCATAACAATATGGAGTCCTTACGAAATACTTTGGAGAAAGTTACCCAAGAAAACAAGCAAGCTAGGAAGCTACGGCGATATATTGTTGTTGAAGCTGTGTATCAGGTATCAACTGTTTATGTTAATGTAACATACTGATATGAACAAGTAACTCTGATTTCTTTTGTTTGGCGGCATAGTGGTAGTTGAAACAAAAGTTGTTAGTGTAAGGAAATGGGAGAGGTTAACTCTAGGCATATGCAAATATAGGGCCTCATTCAAACTGGGCTGGAGAGGATGCAGAATATACCGAGTCCAATTATGGTGTTTGAAAATTTCTTTAAGTTAATTGGTTAACTTGTGAGGATCCACGGTGTCCTAAATCATTTCCAAGGTTTTGTAAGGAAGTAAATCATCAAGGAGGATGGTTTAGGGTTACAAATTGTGATCTTGATGCCTTCTTATCATCAACAGAACATATTCTTAATGGGGATAAACAACTTGTTGCTTCATTGTTCCGTAGCTGCCTGTTAAACTTCCTCACTGCACTTCTCTACTAAGGAAATTGTACTTTGAACTTCTCAAAAAAAATTGTACTTTGTAATGCCAGATTTTTTTTGACTGTAATTTGCAGAATTCTGGCAAAATAGCTCCATTAGATGAAATCATCAAGCTGAAGGAAAAATATCGATTCCGCATGTTGTTGGATGAGAGCAATTCCATTGGTGTGCTTGGCAGTTCTGGTAGAGGTCTAACTGAACATTGTAAAGTTCCGGTATGCTCATCACATTATTTGGTCAATTTAACTTTGTATCTCTGTGTACACCCTCTTATGGAATTATCCAAATGTAGTCTGACAAGATAGATATAATAACTGCGGCAATGGGACATGCATTAGCCACAGAAGGTGGGTTTTGCACAGGGAATGCTAGAGTCATTGATCACCAGGTACTAAGGTGTACTCTATCCACCGGTTTTGAGTAGTACTAGTTTATCTTCAGGCCCTGATAATTCCATTTTCATGATTTTCATTTCTTGCACTTGTATCTCTTATATTTTCTACCCATAGTTTGTTAATGATATATTTTTCTTGCATTGACAGCGTCTCAGTAGTTCTGGTTATGTCTTCTCTGCTTCACTGCCTCCTTACTTAGCAAGTGCTACAATTAAGGCTATTGATATCGTTGAAGAAAAACCTGAACTTCTTGTCAAACTAAGGCAAAATATTGCTATGTTGACTAAAGGTTTTTGTCCCTAATCGATTGCCTTCCTCTTCTTCCTTATCCCCATTATGGGAGTCTGAAGAAACATTTTTTTTGTATAACTGCAGGTTTGTCAGATATAAAAGGCTTAGAGATAGTCAGTGATCCTCTCTCCCCCATTATATTCCTTGCATTAAAGCAGTCCACTGGTTCTTCAAAGGGTGATTTACAAGTGCTTGAAGATATAGCTGATCATGTAAGTTATTAGCCTAATGCTCATTTCTTTGCCATCTGTAAATTCAAACTCATCATCTAGAGTTACCTCATGAGTTTGTTTTTGTGCACCCATCTAATCCGCTGCAGGTCTTGAAGGAAGAAGGTGTCTTCATTGTGACTTCAAAGAGATCAACTCTTGATAAATGTAAGCTGCCAGTTGGAATTAGGTTATTCATCTCAGCAGCTCATTCAGAATCCGATCTGGTGAAAGCCAGCGAATCATTGAAAAGAGCAACAGCATCACTATTGCGAGCTCACGATTGATTTAAGGATTTCACTGCTTTGCTCTTCGAAGATGCCACTGTGTCAAAGGAGCCAAGATTTCACTCATGGAGGTTCCAACCTTCATCTATATTGCATTGTTTCGCCCTTTGCTGGTCTTTCGATTTTCCAAATCAAAGCTATCAAGGATCTAAACGTTCTTGAGATTGCACGGCCACAGTTGTTGGTTGAGGCGAAATCTTCTTCCGCTGAAATAGGCTCACAAGTTTTACTTTTGTGAACTAACAATCTAGATTGATTTTATACTTTGGATCTACTATACGGGTGCTCACAAAACTTGCTAATATTATACTTGCCAATACAATCAAGATATGAAAGTGATGGCTATTCAAAAAAAATATTTTTCCTACTGTTAATACAAGTACTAATTTGATTTGATCTTAGTATACAATCGCTTTATTACAGGGTGAAAACTATTGTACATAAGAAGATCCAGAAGAGATATCACTTTCATATCTTGGCTTATTGGCAAGTGACATAATATTAGCAGTGAAAATAGTGGAGGATCATGCATAGAGTTGTTACTGGAAAGATAAATTGGTGATAGTCATATCAAAGATCAAATATGTAGATGATACCCCTGCAATTATGTTCATAACTTTACAAGCTCATATATATTTAAATTTTTTTTGATGACACTAGTGTTTGTGCTGCCATGTACTCCCTCCGTTCACTTTTACTTGTCATAGTTTGACTTGACAAACACATTAAGAAAATAATTAAGGATATATGTATTTTACCAAACTATCCTCAATTAAATGATGTCTGCTGAGGATAAAACATGAAAAAAGTTAGTCTTTTCTTGATATGTCAAAAGTGATAAGTAAAAATGAAAATCTATTTTAGAAATAAGTGACAAGTAAAAATGAATGGAGAGGGACTATTAAGTAATTTAGTTTTGATTAGACAGATGAGGAGGTTTAGGTAATTTTCCCACGGTCAGGCTATTTTCTTCTTCGAAATAAGCTTACTTTGTTAATTATTCCACCTAGTGATTCTCTAATGCCCTAGGATCGAAAAGAGTTTATATGATGATGGATTATGGATTGGAACCTAGAGTTCATGAAAACTATGAGAAAATCTATGAGTTGACGTAATTAGTGTATATTTTACTTATAAGTTGTTAATTAACACTTCTTAGGATGAAATTGATGTTCAAATACATGATAATGATGTTTTGGAGACGTAGAGTTCAATAAAAATTGAATCTTAACATAAAAATTGTTTTAATGAGTTAATGGAGTAGAAACTTCATGAATCGGGCTAATGTGATCATATGGAGGACTAGAAAAAGATGAATAATCATTGGGTAATATGTTAGACCTTGAGAAGATATAGAATTAAGTGGGGTGGAATTTTGGTGAAATAACTTGCTTTATCAAGTTTTTCAATTGAGTTATGTCATGATTTATTTGGAGTTATACTTTCATTGAAAACTTGTATGTATTCAAGTCCAATGTGAACTTACACCCAAGTTTGTAATTAAGGGGGGTCAATGATTGTAGTAAAAAATAAAATTATGAGACTAGTAAGATTAGAACACACAATTTTAAGGAATTTTCCCAACACCTTAACCACTAGACCAAACATTGAATTTGTGTTGAGAGGTGTCAATACTTGTAGCTATTAAAACACGTTATTTTGAACCCCTCTGACCGTTAACCAAGCTTATGTGCAATTTATTTGCTGAATAGGATGAAATGTGTGGTAACACGCGTTTAAAAGCAAGTGAAGACAAAATATTCAATTAAAGAAATATTAAAATAAAAAAATATATATGATGAAAAGAAATAAGAAAAATCCCCTTCTTGGCTTCTTTCCCCATTCCTTTATTGTTACTCTTCTTTCCCCCCACATAAGTTACCACTGCCGCCATCATCGTTGCCCCTCTCCCCTCCTCTCCCCCCCTCCCCCGCCCCCTCACTTCATTTATCTTTCTCCAATCTCTATCCTTTTTCTATGATACTTGTTTTTTATTTTCCTCTTCTAACAAAAGAGATTTACAGAGAAAAAAAAGGAGAAGAAACAAATAAGAGAAAACAAGATTGAAATGACAAATAGATGAAAAGTTTTAGAAGAGAGAAAAAAATGAAACTCTTGAAAGATTAAAATTTTCTCCACTTTCAATTTTGATGGATCTTTTGGTCAAACAACTCGTCGGCGTTGATTTCTTGGCAACGACTGCCTCAACGGTGGCTATATGTGAATGAAGTGGCCGAAGAGACATTTTTTCTGGTGAATCAATTTTAAAAGACTGATTTTGAAGATGAATATGAGATTAGTTTTTTTTTTTAAAATAAAATATTTGTAATGATAAAAATGATATGACAATTTTTATCTGATGTGGATAATGATGTGTCATCCACATCAGAGCGATTGAGAGACACTCATGCTCAAAGGGGTTTAAAAGAGCGTGTTTTAATAACTTTAAGTGTTCGGTTGGCAAAGTCGTGAATAGAAGGGTCTAGGTGACAAACAAAGCCAAGTACGAGGGTCTCCCAAGTCATTCTGCCTATATTTATTAAACCAAAATCTGACTTCTCTATAGAATGTAATTTTATGGCGAAGGAGTGTCGCTTGATACCCCTCGGGTAAAGGTGAGGGGCAGGGTGAGTCCGCCCCTGATGATGAATCAGGCACAATATTGGTACGGTACATGAATACCTACGGTCCCTGATACGCTCAAATTACACCTCCCTAAAGAAGTATAAGCGATCGTTGTCAAATAAATAGCCCAACTTGTAGGTTGGGGTCGATCCCACAAGGAATATGGTTCAGACTTAAATTTAACTCATTATTATATCCATTTAGTCAAACTATTTCCGAGACAAGTAAATAAAGGGGGGGGGGTGTTGTAAGTAAGTAACAAATTGTTGATTTAGTAACAAGTAAGCAAGATTCAACTTTTAGTTATCAATATGAGAAAGAAACTAGGGTATAAGTGTTCCCCACAAGCTCTTAACGCAGTAATCCTAATAATAGTAATCATTTCCTAGTGTTTTACATGCAAAAAGTTGGTAAGTTAGGTATCCCTAGAATTTCACCTCGCATCTTGGTTCGGCTACGGGTGTATGTTTTACTAACCCTTACCTTTACCCCAGATTAGACATCACATCAATGTATGACTTAGTATTCACCCTCGCACCAATTGACTTTAGACTATTAGATAGCATCCACTAAATCTCTGTTGTCAATTCTATGCTCATTCATTACCTTTTGGTCCGGCAAGTACGAATGAGGTGAGTTCTAATGCGTGCACTCGTTAAAAAGACTTCTAAGCGAAACAATTAATAATACATGCATCAACACTATTCAAGAATTACTTAATTATTATTCATACTTTGTTAATTGCTCATGGTTCCCACAACCCTAGTTGTGGATTTAGCTACTCATGCTTGAAAGAACACAATTCATAATTGGGTAAAAAGAATTCATGAACTTACAAGAAGAATTGATGAAACCCGAAATCTTCAATTGAAATTCAAAGAGAAAATTGATTAAAACGAATTCCGGAAATCAAATTGCTAAGAGTTTGCAAATTAATTCCAAAACACCAAAAATTAAGAGTTTACAATAATGTCTAACCCCCCCCCCCCCCAAAAAAAAAAATGAGGTTTATAACTCTTATTTATAGAAAACAAATCCTAAATAAAACAGGAAACAAAATAAGGAAATAACTGGTAGGACGCGGTTTCAAACGACGCTTTGACCTATGGACCATGGTTGACCTACAGTCTGTAGGTCCCATCCGTGGCTCAATACTTAGACAATTTCATCAGGTGCTGGAACCTCCAACTCTCAGATCATCAATGAAGGACGTACAGGACAGCCCGTGGGTCGACCTATGGTCTGTCGTCTTGCTCCGTGGTTCCACACTTGTTAGACTTCCCAGATGTTCCACCTACGATGCACCACCTACAGTCCGTGGACTGGACTACGGTCCATCCTGGCACTTCGTGGATTGAGTTACTGAAACTCATCTCCCAGGCAAAGACCTACGATTGCCCATCCACGGTCCGTGGATGGCACCGTTGGTGGCTACTTCAACACTTTTCAACTCTCATCTTCATCAACCGCATCAAAGCCTATTTCCTGCAAGAATTATACTTAAAACATTATTTCTAATAACAAAATGGCCTAAGACACACAGAAATTCTAAGTGAAACATATAAAAAAATACCGTAAACTCACGGTATATCAACACCCTCAATTTAAACTTGTTGTTTGTCCTCAAGCAACACACTAAACTCTAAACGACTCTCATGTAGAAGTAGACATACAAATCAAGCAATCACATGGCTTTTTCATCAGTTCCATCACATTAGTGCAAATCTTTTCATCTAGACTCAACAAGCTAACTCATATGGATCAAAACATGACATAGATCGACCAACAAACATCACATCATACACCTTTCACAATCACTAAAGTATAAATTCTCCAACAATGTAACTCGTGCCCTCACTTCAAAAGAAATCCTTTTTCACACACAATAGATATGAATTTCAAGTTTTAGGATTCATTCAACACTCACGCTTAGAAGTGATTTCAAGTACAGTTAGTGTTCAATACCATAGGCTTGCCCTACACTGCTTAGACTCTCCAAACTAGTCGCTAGGATCACTATAAGACTTTCTTATCTTGTAACGTAGGATCAAGTAGGGTACATTTGGATACTTTTTAGTGACTTTCTGCCCTCCTTGACATTACATTGGCTTTTTACCTCTTTTCTCAACCTATTCTTAACATCTTTTCATTTTCTTTTCTTTCCCTTGACTCGCTTCAACACAGATGTGACTTTTGACTTTATAGCTCTTATCTTTCGCTTTCTTCTTTTTCTTTCACTTTATTTTTCTTTTCTTCTTTCAACACTTTTGTCATTCATATTTTTGCTTCTTTTGAACAAAGTCACATCTTCTTCTATATTTTTTTTCTTTCTTTCTTTTACACAAACTCTTTTCATACCCTTTTCTTTTGGTTTTCTCTCTCATAGCACCCTCAATTTATGTATTTTGCATGAGTTGAGGTGCACAATATACGATATCTGACTAGGGCCAAAATCAAGGTAACTTTTTGAATTAGCCACCCTCAACTCAGTCTTTTGGCCTAAGTCAAGGTGCACATGTACAAGAAGGGACCGGGCCAAGAAAATTATTTTAGGAAAGGTGAGTTAGGTGTATTGAAAGAAGTGGTCTACATTAGGCTCAAACATTTGGATCAAAGGGAACATTTGTTTCTTTTGGTTGAATCATTTAGGCTTGAGTGGACTTATTTGAACAAAGGCCTATGATAATTTCCCAACTTCTAGCCTAGATTATCTTAGTAGGACCAACGGGGCAAGTTCTAGATTGGCACATACTGTATGAACATTCAAACTTTTCTCACACACATTTGACACATTGTTTCATTATCAGATTATTTGACTACCCAGTTCAAGTTTTAGCTTAAGTTGATGTGAGGCCAAAATACATATTTTTAATCATTATTTACCTCACATTTATTATTTATATTTGTCCTTTTTGAGCATAGATTTTATGAATTGTGCTTAATAGTGTATTTTATTTGTAGGATTAAATTGATGGAAAAATAAAGAAGTTTGGAGCTAAAAAGAATTAAAGATGGAAGATTGAAAAAGGAAATCAAGCAGACAGATTAATGGATTAAATTGAATAAAATAATAATAATATATATATATATATATATATATATATATATATATATATATATATATATATATATATATATATAAGAATTGCATGCTGCTGCGACCGCATAGGAGATTACTGCCACGTGGCAGCAAGGGAAGAGAGGAGTACAAATTGAAGTCGGCTACAGCAAACCAGTTTCAAACGAAATCGAATTATGTTTGGTTGTGGATTCCCAATTTGTTTTGGACTCAATAATTTTATTCAGGGTTTCCTATATCTATAAATAGTTCATAAGAATAATTATTAAGGGAGGAGGATGAATGTAGAAAATAACTTTTGATTTGGGGTTTTATATTTTCTTTCTCTTTTATTTATTTTACATCTTTTCTTTGAATGATGGGTTGTAATTGCTCTATGTCTATGTGGAGTTAAACTTCTCATTCTTGGATTATATTTACTTACAATATGATTGTTTAGTGATTTTAATTCGGCATGATTTGTTTATCATATTAGTTGTTCTTATATTCTTGTGATTACTATTTTGATGCTTGATCACCATTAGAATAAATACATTGTTCGAATTGAACTCGGGAGAAGAATAAGAGGATAGAACGTGGAATATAAGGAGCATGATCTTTTCTTGCATGTCACTTGAATTGATTTGTGTCTAGGATAGGGATATACCTAGGTGCCTTGCTTGGCTCAAATACGGGAAGACAACTTAATGCTCCATAGTTGGTCCAGTCTATCCCTGCTCAACGATTTAGTTAGGTTGTTAATTGTGGTAGACAGTTAGAGGTCGGGAGATCATGACTATATTATCAACCCCGTGAATCAGCAACTAGATAATCAAATAAGTTGATCAAATTGATGCTAAACATGATTGTTAGTTAAATTATAATCCTAGATTGATTCATTCATTGATTGTGTAAACATCTATCTTTTATTTTTTAGTTAATTATTTTTTATTTTTAGTTTAGTTAATATATTCATCTTTTGAAATCCTCTCCTTAAATAAATAATTAGAATTAGTATAATTTAGTAAATAGTTAATTGACAAGTCCTTTGGTTCGATAATCCGGCTCTTTTAGGGCCACTATATTACTTGCGCGACCATGTACACTTGCGTGTGCAATCGGAAGCAACATAAGTCATGAGGTCAAATCGATTCCTTATCATGTCATATTGAGATCCAGCACATTCAACTCATCAACCCTAAAGATCTAGCACAATTCAAATTTTTGGACGGGTATTAATTTCATGCTCTTTATGCCATCATGCTTTCATTCTTCTACTTACTCCTAAACATACATTCCTAAACATGCTGGTTCAACAGAAAGTAAAAATAGTCTCTTAGGGGAAAAAAACACGAGCAAGAAAACCCCAAGAGAGGATTATGAGTTGGGTTACTCAGACTTCACCCTATCACTCACAATCCATTTACCCCACCCCCAACAAAATAAGGTGCAATTGCCCTCAATGTACAAAAGTCAAAAGTAAAACATAGGGTGAAGCAAACATGTGTACCTCTCAAGAAGCGGGTGGCCCGGAGCCCACTGGATCAACACTAGGGACGCTATCAGTAGCGCCCTCACCAACCATGGGAGCACCATCAGTAGTGCTCGGAGTGCCAGATAGGCCAACATCCATCTCAAGGGCCCGCTGCTATCTTCTCTCCACATTAAGTAACGACTTTCTCTTGGCCTCCTCCAACTGTTGGCACTCCTTTTTCTTCAATCTGCGATCCTCATCAGTATCAGAAATGTGGTCGGAGTGGTGGCGCTTCCCAGCAGTAAGGGAAGAATGTAGTGACGGCATAGTATCGCCGAATAAAGCAGTCATCACCACCTCATCGTCCGGTGCCGCAGGGGAAGACTCTGGCTCAGTCTCAGTGGGGGATAGAAGTGCAACAACTTCAGCATGGAGGCTAGCCAGCTCTTCCTGGAAGGTGGTCACATCAATGGTCGGGGCTGGACTCTCCAATACTCTCAACTCGAAAGAATCCAGGCGCTTATGAACGTCCTGAATCTTCCGATCTATCATTTTCTCCATCCTCGCCTCAGACTCCTCAATAGAGCTCTACATCCACGGCTTCATATGTTGCAGCAGTGTGGCCATCTGTGTCTCCAGCTTCTAAAGTTGAGATATAGGAACATGAGTGGACCCTGAAAATGGAGTGGCTCGGTATGAGCTAGGGGCCTGATTAGTGGCCGAAAATGGTGGAGCCTGGGCATCCACTATAGGGGTTGGAATGACAGTGTCATCAGCCTACATCTGCTCCACATCCACAACAAGATCATCACCCAAAGGCGGTAACTCAACCTGTGGCTCCCTCCGAGGTACAAATAAGTTGGCATCATCCCGAATGAGGCTGATGTCCAAAGTATTGGTCGCCTCAAGCAATTAGTCGCAATGTCAAACGGGCACAGAAGCATCCCTACAGAGTTGAAAAATAAGGTACGGGAAGGGCAAAGTGGTGGCGGCCTTGAATACCCTCTCATGGACCTTCGCAATCAGAATGCAGGCAACATCAATCTCTAAACCTGCCATAATGACTACCAGCATCACGGCCCGGTCCCATGTAACCACATTGTCTGCCTGAGTCAGGGACAATCTATTCCTAACCAACAACCAGAAGAACTTCGCAGCGAAGCTCAATGTAGCCTTCCTAATACCCATGCTAGGAGTACGAACCCACTCAGCGCGCTCCCCATCCGCAGCAATATGACGTGCCAACCACCTCAAAAGTTTCTCCCTCTGCTCAGCATCTCTCTGGAAAGACCCGCTCTGGGCAATGCCCATCTTGTAATTATATTCTGCCGTATTAATGGGCAGAGTGTGGGCTGGGCCATATAAAAACCTGTGAATCATAACCTCTGAGATGTCGACTGTGCAATCCAATACTAATGTAGACTGAAGTGGAGGTTGAGCTACGGGTTTGGCCCATTTAGAAATGGAATTTCTGATGGTGGCAGCATACGAGGCATAGAACTCTCTGGCTATCTCCTCGTCATATTTCCCGGGGCTCCATGTCATCCATTCGCATTGGTGTATCCAGAAGAGCTCCTCAATAGTTAGTGTAATGTGGAGGCTGCCTATAAGGATCCTACACTCCTCAGTCACTATCTTGGTCATCCTCCGGTGCTCATTCAAATCGTGCCATTCTCATAAATCTGATACTGGCCAGGGACACACCATCTATTCGGCTCATCAGCCTTGGGTTAGCAGGCTCAACTCTGATAGGTGTCGGGCTTCTCATATGCTATCGGCATCAAATGAAAAAACAATATTGTCACTAGAACTAGAGCCGAATTGCAACTCTGAGCCAGCCTGTGCTCCGATCTGTATGCCCCCTCCTCAGACTGGAGGGCAGTGACTTTGTTGGAGCTAACCTACTATGCTCCATTCCTAGTAGTGCGGGGGGCCATGGGGGAGACCCTAGTGGAAGGTGGGACGTAATCTGTATCACTGTCCGCCTCTATCATACGTGTGGTGGGGGCGACTGACTTGGACTTGGTCCCTCGTGCGTAGGTAAGAGCTTGTTTTGGAGCCATGGTACTTGTGGAAGCTAAGTTAGTATCAAAACAACACAAAAGACCCACAAAATAATTTTAGAACAAGATTCGGTCCCAAACAAAAAATAAAAAATTTCCCAGACAGTAGCTAAACTGGTGACCCATGGTGGGTACTTTTGGTCCGTCGATGGAACGACGGCTCGTGGGTCCCCTCCGTAGATCAAAGTACCCAAAGTTAGGTCTCTGATGTGGGAACCACGGATGTGCAGAATGGTCTGTCGATGGAATGACGGACCGTAGTCCACACTGTGGTTATACACTTAAGAAATATTGTGTATGCCACTAGTCCATAGACCTCGACCTACGGCTCGTAGGGTGACCTACGGTCTACAGATTGAAGTCGTGGGTCAGTTTTATGCCAGGTTTCAGACTTTAAGCTCACACTCAATGCCATATTTCAACAAACACGCAACCAAACTAGTCCTACACATGAATTTCAACATATATTTTGGTAGTTCGTCATCCTTAGGGTTGTGATCATTCAATTTATTCACTTTTACACTTAACTATTGAACAACCCTAAGTCAAAACTTCTAATTTAGACCGATTAACCGATTTATGTTGTTTTAATCTATAACACACTCACATGCTATCATTCCAAGGGTGCTTCTAACTACAATTCAATATTCAAATAGGAGATTACAACCAAGGTCAAGTTCCAACTTCGCGATTTCATGATTTAGACAATGAACATCGAATTCAAAGTTAGGGTGAAATTGTTTACCTTACAAGTAATCGAAGTGGGTGAGTGTGTTAGTGCAATGAACTCCTTTAACCTCTTTGCTAGCCTTTAACACCGTACCAGAACAGTGACAGTGACAGTGATAGGGAAGAATAATGGAAAATTGGAATGATTTGGGAGAGAGAGAAGATATGAAAGATGGATTGTGAATGAAATCAGTTATAGAGTGATTTGGGGAGTTATAAAAGGATAAATATGGGTATATGGAGGGTTAAAAATGGTTGGGAGGGAATTATGGGAGTGTGGGGTGTTTTAAAAATGAAAGGTTTTATAAAAAAGGGGTTCGGGTCGGGTCAGACAGAAACCCTAGGTTGGACTCACGAGACTTCGTCAACTATACGTAGGTCGACCTATGGATTGCGAGTTAGGTCCATAGGACCTGGGGTCTACGAACGCCATCCACTGTCCGTAGATCGACCAACGGACCGTCGATGGGTCTGTAGACTACTGCATAACTATTTTTCTACAGATTTTGCCTTTTCGTCCCTGCACACATAGCAACATTAGGACTTTCTTTTTACATTTTCTGGACACTTTTTAGACACAGACCCTATTCTATATCTAGCCAACACTAAAATAAAAAAATAAACACCTATCTAAAGAGCTACCAAAAAAAGAAACTCCTAACTCGAAAAGAGAAACCTATAGTTGGCTAGATTGTACATCTAGGGTTGCATCCCAAGCAACGCTTACTTTAACATCACGGCACGACGCAGACACGTTGATTACTCAAACTTCATTAAGGTGCCAGGCTTCTATTACAAATTGACACTCTCAGAATTTCCCATGTAGCTTTTTATCCTCCGTTGGTCAGCCTTGAACCTTGTCCTCTTCCTTTTCTCGAGCTCAACCACTCCATATGGGGACACTTGGGTTATTCTGAATGGTCCGGTCCACTTGGACTTGAATCTTCCAGGAATCCAGCTCAACCTTGAGTAAAATAACAATACCAAATCACCGTGAGAAAATTTGTGCTTTTCAATCCTTTGATCATGGTGCTTTTTCTCCTTGCACAAGGTTACACCTAATTTCTCCTTACTAGACAATCCAAAATCTTGTACCACAATGTGATTCACCACAGATATTGGTGAAGATCACTATCCTGCTTCATAGATCTACAGATATTAAAGGTCACCTCCTCCTTATTCAGTCAGAACTTCATCTACCCTTTCTCCATATCGACTAAGGCGCACCTAGTAGCGAGGAGACCAGATGATGGGAACCTCAAAATCAACCTCGCAATCAAGTATCACAAAGTCCGCCGAAAAAATGAACGACCCCACTTTCACAAGGATATCTTGGAGCACTGTAATGAGCTTCTTCACAGTTCTATTAGCCATAAGTAAACGCATCGCAGTTGATCTTAGAGCTCCTAAACCCAACTTCTTATAAATCGACAATGTCATCAAATTAATGTTGGTACCCAAATCACACAGGGCCTTCACAAAGTGCATCTTACCGATGGTGCAAGGGATAGTGAAAGCTCCGGGATCCTCTTTCTTTTGCACCAGTGACCTCGTAGAAATGGCACTACAATGCTGCAACCTCTCATTATTCTTAAAACTGACAACCCTCTTTTTGGTCACCAAGTCCTTCATGAATTTTTCATACCCAGACATTTCCTCCAAAGCTTCTATCAACGGGACATTGATGGAGAGCTGCTTTAACATAGTTATGAAATTGCAGTATTTTCCTTCTTCAGTCTTTTGCACTACCCTCTGTGGGGCAGGTGGAGGTCTAGGCATGGGAACAACTTTCTGGGTCAACTCAGCCTCCTTTTCTCCAACATCTTTCGTCTCTCCAATAACCTTAATCTCATCCGCATCTTTTTCTACCATTTTTTCAACATCATACGGCAGGAGGGGGGATCAATAATCTGTTTTCCTCCGCGAGTCATGATTGCCATACAATGACCATCATTTTTTGGATTCTGGATGGTGTTGCTGGTAAGCATCCCCGGTTGGCGTGGATTCACAGTAGCGGACAACTGACTAAACTGCTGCTCAAGTTGTTTGATCGACACTGCATGGGAATCAACTTTCTGACCAATCCCGAACAACTCAGTATGCATCTCTTTCACATTTTCATCAATTGCATCAAACCTCTTCATAATCTTTTGCATCATATCCTCAATGCGCGACATACTACCACCAGCCTCTCTATTACCAGATTCTCTGCCAGGTGGAACATAGGGCCCAAATCGATCATTCTTGTTGCCATAGTTGTTCCGGTTGTAATTGGTATCATGATTGTAGTTCCCATCCCGAACATAGTTTCCCTTGCGATTGTAGTTGCCATAGTGCTGACCTTGCTTTCCTTGAACTTAGTGCCAATTATCCGAGTTGGAATATTGGGCGTTGGTTTGGAAACCCCCCATCTGATTATTAACTAAATAAGCATCCTCCTCATAGTAACATTCCTCAACTGGTAGTGGTGGAGTTCTAGTTACGTAGTTTACCCCACTCACCTTTTCTGTATTTCCACTCACATGTTTCAATACCAAGCCTAGTTTTGTTCTCATTTGAGCCATTTCTTCACGTACATCATCATTTGCTTGATTTGGGGCAGTTTGGACCGCGAAGATGTTCCTTCCAATATTAGCTTATTTATTGCTCCATACCTTATTGTTTGGGGAAATCTTCTCTAATTTTTAAGCAATCTCCTCAAAAGTGCACTCACCATATGATCCTCTTACAATAGTATCTAGCACAGCCTTTCCATTGTCATCATGTCCTCTGTAGAAGTACTCCTTCAGTGATTCATCATCAATGCGGTGATTAGGAACACTTTTGATGAATGCAGTGAACCTATCCCATGAGCTGCTTATAGACTCTCCAGGTAGTGCTACGAAGTTGTTCAGTTTATCCTTGTGATTCAGCTTTTTAGACACTGAAAAATACTTCGCCATGAACACCTTATGCAATTGGTCCCATGTATGAATCGAATTGCATGGAAGCTCTGCAAACCACATTGCAGCATCACCAGTTAATAGTAGAGGGAAGACTCTCAAACCTATAACATCCATATCTAATTCTGGACGCCCTACACAACTCTTGCAAATACTTTTCAATTTTTCCTTGTGACCACGCGAATCTTCCAAAGATAGACCAGCAAACAACCTTCGTGCTATAAGCATTTGCATCAGACTGCTGGTTGCCACAAATGTATGCCCTGGAGGGAGAGGTGGTAGAACAATAGGCCCTTTAAATTCAGTTGTATTATAGTCAACCCGGTAGTTGTCACAAAGCCTTGGTGTTGGTGGATTTTGCACCCTTTCTTGATTTTCAAGTAGATATCACCAAGAATCTGAGCGGCCACATCAACAACCCTAGGAGGCTGCAATTGAACTTCATCACCTAGATTATCTCCGATTGGATTGTTGTGAACCCCTTGATTATTCATTTTTCGCAAAGTTTTGCTCAACTCTGGATCGTAGGGGGTCAATGGTTTTCCCATGACCAATATGAGCTCAAAGATTCCCTCGACTCCGTGTACTTGGCATACACCAGAGTAGAAACCTGTAGAAAACTAAAACAGAAGAAAATGTAAAATCAGGAAACACTTGACTAAAGTTCAATAATGTAGTTAAACTTAATCTAAAAGCCAAATTCCCTATCAACGGCACCAAAATTTGATACGCTCAAATTATACCTCCCTAAAGAAGTATAAGCGATCGTTGTCAAATAAAGAACCCAACTTGGAGGTTAGGGTCAATTCCACGAGGAATACAATTCAGACTTAAACTTAACTCACTATTATATCCGTTTAGTCAAACTATTTCCGAGACAAGTAAATAAAGGGGGGTTTTTTGTAAGCAAGTAACAAATTGTTGATTTAGTAACAAGAAAGCAAGATTCAACTTGTAGTTATCAATATGAGAAAGAAACTAGGGTATAAGTGTTCCCTACAAGCTCTTAACGCAGTAATCCTAATAATAGTAATCATTTCCTAGTGTTTTACATGAAAAAAATTGGTAAGTTAGGTATCCCTAAGTGATTGGTCCTCAAAGTAGGGAATTTCACCTCGCACCTTGGTCCGGCTACGGGTGTATGCTTTACTAACCCTTACTTTTACCCCAGATTAGACATCACATCAATGAATGACTTAGTTTTCACCCTCGCACCAATTGACATTAGACTATTAGATAACATCCACTAAATCTCTATTGTTAATTATTTTCTCATTCATTACCTCTTTGGTCCGGCAAGTAGGAATGATGCTAGTTCTAACGCGTGCACTCGTTAAAAAGACTTCTAACCGAAAGAATTAACAATACATGCATAAACACTATTCAAGAATTACTTAATTATTATTCATACTTTGTTAATTGCTCATGGTTCCCACAACCCTAGTTGTGGATTTAGCTACTCATGCTTGAAAGAACACAATTCATAATTGGGTAAAATGAATTCATGAACTTACAAGAAGAATTGATGAAACCCGAAATGAAAGAGAAAATTGTATAAAACGAATTCCGAAAATCAAATTGCTAAGAGTTTGCAAATTAATTCCAAAATATCAAAAACTAAGGGGTCGTTTGGTAGAGTGTACAAGAATGATGCAAAATATAGTGTATTAGTAATGCTTGCATTAGTAACGCTTGTATTAATTATGTTTGCATTAGTTATGATGAGATTTTTTTATGCATTACATAAATTTTTTAGAAAAAATATTTGTTTACAAAAGTACCCTTCATAAATATAGTGGAAAGGATGTAAAAAAAGTTTTTGAGGACAATTGTGTCTTTAATAATGTTAAAGCATGCATTAGAACCCATTGCATTACTAATGCATAGAAATAGATGGTATTAGTAATACACTCTTCAATACACAATAGAGTGTATTACTAATACAAGCATTAGTTATGCATAGGTTAGAAAAGTGTACCAAACAAGGTACTACTAATTCATCAAGCTAATGCAAACATTATTTTCTCTAATACACTCTACCAACATAACCCCTAAGAGTTTACAATAAAGTCTAACCCCCAAAAACGAAGTTTATAACTCCTATTTATAGAAAACAAATCTTAAATAAAACAAGAAACAAAATAAGGAAATAACTGGCAGGACGTGGTTTCAAACGACGCTTCGATCTACAGACTGTGGGTTGACCTACGGTCCGTAGGTCCCCTCTGTGGCTGAACACTTAGACAATTTCATTAGGTACTGGAACCTCCAACTCAGATCATCAATGACAGACGTGCAGGACGGACCGTGGGTCGACCTATGGTTCGTCATCTTGCTCTGTGGCTCCACACTTGTCAGAATTCCCTGATGTTCCACCTACGATGCACCACCTATAGTTTGTTCTGGCACTCCGTGGATTAAGTTACTAAAACTCATCTCCCAGGACAAGACCTACGACTATCCATCTACGGTCTGTCGATGGACCTACGGTCCATGGATGGCATCGTTGGTGGCTACTTCAGCACTTTTCAGCTCGCATCTTCATCAACCGCATCCAAGCATATTTCCTGCAAGAATTATACACAAAACATTATTTCTAATAACAAAATGGCCTAAGACACACACAAACTCTAAGTGAAACGTATAAAAAATACCGTAAACTCACGGTATATCAGTCCCATACAGGTCATGACTAGTTAGGCAAGTTTAAAGTCCCTTAGTACGTATTTTTACAAATAAGTGGCAGTTAGGAGCACAGTATATGGTACAACATGAGATTGATGAGATAGAGAGAGTATACAATTGTGAATCAATATGGATATAATTTTATGATTGTGTGTAACTATTTATATTTGCAGAGTTTATAATGATCATTATGTTTGTTTTTAGTGACTTATATGTCCAATGATTGTTTGACATCAATATGTCGGAAATGAGGCTATTTACCTAGCTATTATTGATTACTTGAGTTGCTGAGTTAATTGATTATATGTTGTTGTACCAATCTACTTGTTTTACTTGCTTTCTATATGTATTTTTACTAATCAGAGTCGACATATAATGCCTATCAGTACATAGTGTTCGTACAAATAATAGTTCTCCACTTTTCTTTGAGTGTAGACTGTGACTCAAAATCGTCTATGCAATTCAATATTTATCGCAATCGAGTGGACCATTTGAGGGCGAGCTACTCCTATCTAGTTTGTCTCAAATCTTCTTGGGGTATATGTCTATTTCTTTCTGGATGTTGTTTATTTAATTGATTTTGCTACTCTTAAATATTGTTAGTTAGAGTTCTTGTACAATGACTTTCAAATCTTGGAGAATGTAAAAATTATAATTCTGCATTTTTATTTTTTCTATATTAAGAACTCACAGTTCTAGCTTTAAATGCTTTAAAATGTGTTAAATAATCGATTACAACATTGGTTAGTTAGTAAGGCATGATTCGTGGACCAAAATTAGTGTAAACATCAATCACTAAAATTTGAATTATGAAAAATTCTTTTCCTTTCCCCTCCAAATAAATACAAAGACCTACACATGAAAAATTAATAAATTGAAAGAACACACACATGAAAAACTAAATTTTAATAATCAAGAATTTCAAAAATAACAAAATTTGAAATAGAATTCCCTAAATAGGGAAGAAGCAAAAAGACCAGCGGTTGACATATCCAATGAAGTCTTAAATTAAATGCATGCAATATTATTACAAACCCAAAATCAAATAAAACAAGAGAAAATGGCCAAATGACCCCCCAACCTATTACCGGATTTCCAACTACACACCTATTCCCTGCGGGAGTCCTATTACCCCTCTGAACTACTTTAAAATAGAATAAATAACCTCTTAAGTGTTGAGTTGGCATAGAGAGTGTATTTCACTCTCTTTGAGAGAGTGAGTTGCCTATTTTATTAATTTCCATTTTTTTTCTAATTTTCCTTTTTTCTTTCTCTTTCTTTCTTCTTAACATAAGCATTAACTTGATGCTGACATTTTTTGGCACTTCATTGTTGTTACCTATAGTGAAAAGCAATTGACAAGGAATTAATCATTTTTTTCTTCTTCTGTAAAATTGACTGTTAGGTGCTTTAATTTGTCTTTTTGTTGATTATTTCACTTCAGAACATGATAATGTCTTATAAAGTTAGCCCTTCATAAGATGTCTTGTGCTCTAGCTTGTAGACAGACGTATACATAGATCGATTTGATTTGGTTTTTTATTAAAAAAATCTAAATCAATTATGTCGGTTTATTAAATCTAAAAATCAAATCAAATCACGCAAAGTCAGTTTTTTCGGTTTCGGTTCTTTCGATTTTTTTTGGTTTTTCGATTTTTTTTATTTTTTACAATTATATGGTATTTGAAAAAGATATCAAATATATTTTCACTTATCTATGTGATAAGCTAAACTTAATTTATAGTTTATCACACTATTAATAATTATAAGTGAAAATATAGTTTTTATCACACTATTAATAATTATTACTAGTGAGCTATCTCCTTGTTTTTCTCAAAAGAAATCGATTTTTTGCAAAAATTAGAAGAACACATGATCAAATTAAAATCAACACTTTCCCATAGCTAAGTGTTCATAAGTTCAAGCACAAGAAAATGAAATTGAACAATACAGAGAAAACCCAGTTGAGCAAATAAAACTAACAAAGCATCAATGTCAAAATTAGTATCTTTTACAACTTAAATTACAATAAGACACAAATTGAAGAAACCCATATTCGAATCAGATTCAAAAGTTGATTACTATACAAGTATATCAACACAAATTCTTTAACATGAACAATCCAAATGAAATTTCTCTTTTTAGATTATTGTAAGCCAAATCAATATGCTCAAGACTTTGAAAGTTCAAACTTTCAAGGGTTTCACCAATTAAATTCAGATTTCATTCAAATATTCTTTTTTTAAAACTTTCCAAACTCCGACAATATTCTCACTAGAGAAAACCCATTAAATACCAAACCTAGATATTCAAGATTAGCTATGTTATTGTTTTTACCGGAAAAATAAGTTCATATGCATATATAAGATCTACAGCTCCGTCAAATTTTCGGTTGGCAACGGATATCTCTGATAAATTTATTTCTCCAAATCAAGATATTGAAGTTTTTGAAGCTGATGAATATCCGATGGTATGAAATCCACAAATTAATTTTGAAAAAGGTCTAAATATTGCATGTTGAAATAGTTGTATAAAAAAATTGGGAACTTAGATTAAGAAATTAAATTTTTTGAGGTTACAAATGGAACTTGGAATTTCATCATCAATGGCAGAAAATTTTTAGTAGAAGAAAAGGAAAGAAAAAGGAAAAAGAAAAGAAGAAACCGGTTGAGAAAGAAGAGAAAAAACATTGAAGGGAAATAGAATAAATAAAAAGAATAATAATATTTTTATATAAAAAAGAAGTACCATATATGTTATGTGGGATCTGTACAACACTCACTTGTAATCAGGTATGGCTTTTAAGAAATGATATATTCCACTTTTAAAATGTCTAGGGAGGTAATATGACCCCCGTAAAATATAAGTGTGTAGTTGAGAATTGACTAATAGATTAGCGGGTCATTTGGCCATTTTCCCAATAAAACAACAAAAATGAAAGAAATTTTACACCAATGGAATGTAAAAATCGTCGAAATAACTTAAAATTCAAAATAAAATAATATAACAATATTGATGATGATTTGATATCACTGAGAGTCTAGGACTAAAAAATTAAATCTTTCGAAAAAAACATGGAATAATCATGAAAAAAACGTAAACATAAGAAATATTATTAAATCTGGCGGAATAAAAGAACAAGATAAAATTATCTTTAATATTTTTTTTTGATTATTTAAGAATAAATTTTTTTAAGCATAAATTACAAGAACTAAATTAATATTTTTGAATTTCATTTATAATTAAAGTTAATATCCACATTTAACATGCATAAAATCTTCACACATAAAAAATAACGAGTGAAATCAATAAATATAAAATCTATTACATGGTCACAATTTTTTTTTTCAAGTAATTATCTTATTTTACCATATTAGTTTATAGAATATCAAATCACTTGTATCCATATTTAATTTCTCATAGATAATTTTTTCTTTAAAAATTATCCAATTATATAAAAAAGAAAAAAACTCATCAACATAATATGATTAACCTACAATTATTTACTTTGAGTTTACACTGAAATTTAATTTCTCTGTGTACGGTTTTCCAGAAGGGCTGTTAGCAAAGTTCGCCCGCTCAATTCTTCAATGGAGAAAATCCATTAGAGTTCAACTCATACTTGTTCGCTACAATGGTAACCTATCAAAATTCAAATAAAAATTAACTTTTTGCTGTATAATTTTCAATTGGGTGTTTGATTCTTTCTGTCAAAATTTGTGTTTCAGTTTTCGATTGCAGCCATCAACGATACAGAGTCAGTAAGCCAATGGGAACCTTTAGCCCCAACCAAAGAAGCCCAGGTAAACTTGTTCTTGCTTTTCCGCTTGATTAAATGGGGTTTCTAATTGTCTGCTTAGTTGTTGGGATTGATTTAAGAATTAATTGTAAAGAACCCCTTATGTTTCAGTACCCTAATTGTGCAAGATTAAGATATACAAAGCTAGTTTATTTCATTATATTCCTTTTGTCAAGCATTTAAAATTTGAAAAAGCTAGTTGTGTTAAGACATTATAAAGCATCTCTCAATTTTGTGATCACTTGGATGATATTTTTCTGCAAATTTTATTGTGAGCAAGTACGGAGGTATTTTGATTTATGTCTTTTTTTTTTTTTTACAATGTATTTATAATATGGTTTTTGCAGGAATTTCACTTATCACAAACTTACCATGAGGGACTTTTGAAGTTGGAAGCTAAAGACTATAAAAAGGCTCGTGAGCTTTTGGAAGTTGTATTAAAGGATCCTTTGGTCGCAAATTCACAGGTACATGCTGACGGTTAACCTGGAATCACCCTCTTTTCTGATATATCCTTATGAATGGTTATTTTTCTTCTTCTTATTTTTGTGTTTTCGTTATAGGTGGATAGTAATTCTAGTGATGGTCATCTTTTGCAGCTCAGGTGTGTTTGAGGCCTAACTTTTAACTCAAACTACCGGTTCTAATTTTATTGTAAATTTCTTGTCTTACTTGCTTGTTCCTGGCTACTAATTCTCTAATAATCTAGAATAGCAAGTGGACTACCATCTCTTTTAGCTGGCGTTACAGCATTTTCCATATTATTTACCTGTGCATTTAAAACTGAAGCCCATTTGTTGCCCTTTCCTGCTATCATTGGTAGTTTAAATTTTGCATTATTGTTAGTGAGACTATATTGAATTGAAGATCTTAAAGAGATCTAAAACGAGCATGATATAGAAGGATCAGTTTGATCGTCTGATTTCAGAAAATTGGTGCACCTTTATGGATGTTGAAGACAAAATTAAGTTAATAAAAACTGCACTTTCTAACATTTTGAACTATTAGATGAAAAAGTCGCACACTTTAACATGGTATCACAACAACGAGAAGTCGTGGGTTCAGCTCTCATAATTACCAACTATTTAAAAGAAAAAAGATTTTTCACACACTTCAAGAGTATGTGAAGGGGCCTGTTGAAGACACAATTAAGTCAATAAAAAAGTGTGTTCTCTCAGCGTTTAGATAAAACGGCCACACATTTTAAAGCATGGAACTTTCACAAAAATGTATGCCCTTCCTCCCTTAAGATATCATATTTGACTTGTATGTTTTTTCCTAATAAAGAAACATTAGTGTTGCATAAGGGAGGAGGAAGGGAAAAGGGAAAGAGAAACTATTTACGAGGTTTGATCCTTCCACTTACCTGGTGGAAGTGAGTACATTCAACTTATATATCATATTAGTGATAGTAGAAACAATGTTGTCAAAGGTGTGCTTAAAGCACGCTTAAGCCTTGAAGCTCAGCTCAAAATGTGTAGAGCGCTTTGCTTTGCTTAATGTGCGCTCCAGTGTCGTCATCAAGGTTCTAAGACATACTTTTCCTTGCCAATGAGCCTCATTTGAAGAGGCGACACTAAACAATTGATATTTCACTTTATTGTAATTACTTGGACTAAACACATTCTTTTCCCCTTTGTGCCTTTTCCATTAAGCCCACACTTTATTTGTGCTTTATGCTTAAATCCCCAAAGGATCTTAGAGCTCTTTCGCGATTTTTGCTTTTGATAACACGTGGTAGAAGAATATATTTAAGTAATAGGTGAAAAACTAGTTTGATAGACAAAATATCTTGTCAAAGTTGAAAAGTAAAATATTGTCAAACATTTCTGGGATGTTCCAAAATGGATAGCGTCATAAAATTTGGATGGAAGGAAAATTATGTCTTCCTTTTTATGTTGAAGTGATGTGTTTCATTTAAAAGCATCAAGGAGATGCAAAGTTACAAGGAGCATAGTTACAAGTAACAGAATGATAAAAAGGAGTATTTAGCTCAGTTCAGCTCATATACAAAGTGTTAATCTAAAACTAGGGTGCTAACAAAGTCTAGAAAATGCCCAGCACTAAGGACCGGGGTCAACTTTGACCAACAAAAAATGCTAGTGAGCATTTAGCTTTAAGAGAGTGATTTGGAGTTGAGATGCCATCAAAACATCTCTTGTTCGTTTTTGTCCGCAAACACCAAAAGATAGTAGCAGGAATCATCAGATTTTGTTGATAGCCTCATCAACTTTCCATAATCTCCTGCTCAAATGTATGTGCTTGTCTCATGCTCATTGGAATAACCCAACTCAGGCCAAAAAGGGCACAAAACATGTTCCAAACACCAAGTAGCTACTGGATAGTGCAAAAACAAGTGATTAACAGATTCCAGAACCTTGTTGCATAGGTAACATCTCTTAACTAGCAGAAGTCCTTTCCAGTTAAAGTTGTCTAGTGTTAGACAAGCTTCATATAAGGTAATCCAGTTGAAGCATATGAACGAGAGGTTGGACTAAGTTGCTCGGACTTGGGTGCGGGTGTCAATACGTGTGAAGATCTAGAGGTCGGATCCTTCATGATCTAAATTTTAAGATTTGGGGGTACGGATCTAGGTACTGATATGGGTGGATGGATTCGGTTAAAAATAATTCAAATATAAATAATTAGAGTTAAAATGTGCCTAAATTATGGTGGACCCTTTGGAAGGAAAGGAATACCTGAATTTTTGAGAGCAAGTTCGAATAGGTAATTATTATTTAGTACAAGCATCTCTTTAGTGTTTATTGTGTAGTTCGAATCAAAAATCATTGTATCTGTCTCGAATTTTTTCTTTGATTTTAGTCGAAGTACCTGAAATCGTTTCACCATATCTGGTATGGACCCACACCCACTTGTGTCAACACAGGTGCGATATCCAAAGTGAAGAGTCCGTGCACAAGATATCTTTGGCACAAAACATCTTGTGAAGCAAATGGAACAAATGTATGTTGCCTCATCTAAAAGGTTAATCTGTTGAGAGGGATCCTTATATAAAAGGTCTATAACCGCTCATCATGTGCGGGCCAATTTTTTTATTTGGTCCAATCACGTGGAAATATTCAGTTGATAGGTGGTGGTGAGACTCGAAATGTGGACCTCATCTTGTTTTGGTACCATATCTAATTTTGTGACCTGCTTAATCTATTGATAAAGATGCAATACTTTTATTTCTTTCTTAGTTGCAACATAAACTAAATACTCAAAGTAGGGGCCTTCGCACTTCTCAAAGATTTAAGCATGAAGTTCACGCCTAATTTGTGCAATAGGAGCTTTAATATGGTTGGTTGTGGCTTTTAATAAACTAAGATAGTTTCCCTTAAATGCCTCAAATATAATTGACAATATCTTTCTTTTTATAACTGAGAAATCCCCGAGGGATAGTGGCACGGTTGAAACTCGGTGGATAACGGGCCAGCTCTCACTCCATCTGCTCTTCTATTGACAATTTTACTTTATAAACATATATATCTGATGCTGGGTCATTGTAATTCACATTTCCGCAGATTTTTGGCATTGAAAAATCTTGCCACTGTTTTTCTACAACAAGGTGCTCCGTACTACAAAGATGCTTTGCAATGCTATCTTCAAGCTGTAGAGATTGATAATAAGGATTCTGTTGTCTGGAATAAGCTGGGAACTTTAGCATGCTCAATAGGAATGTTGAGCATTTCCCGCTGGGCATTTGAGCAAGGATTATACTGCAGTCCCAATAACTGTGAGCATTTTATATCATGTTTAAGTTGTTATAAGCTTTCTTATATAAGGTTTTCCGGTTACATGACTTGACTGTTAAGAGCCCCCATATTCACCTTATGCCAGAGGTCATCTTTCTATAACTTCAGCTTTGCTTCTTCTTGACTAATGTGCAGGGAATTGCATGGAAAAACTTTTAGAAGTACTTATTGCTATAGGCGATGAGGTTGCCTGCCTTTCAGTCGCTGAACTAATTTTAAGAAACTGGCCATCCCATTCTCGAGCTTTGCTTGTTAAAAGAACTATTGAAGAGTCTGAACCAATTTCATTTGCCCCAAGAGGGATAGACAAGCTAGAACCTAAACATATGCGGCTGAAATTCCCAGAGAAGAGAAAAGCTGCAGGTGTTGACCTTGATGAGGAACCTGTTTCCAAAAAGTTGAAGCAAAATTTGGAGTTGTGTCTTCCAGAAGTTTCCTGGACAGCTCTGGCCAGTGAACTTTTGAAAATTTTACATCCATCAATTGAATCTGGTTCTGAACTTGGACCAGGGAACGACGTATCTGGTGATGTTAGTGTAATCATTAAATTGTCAAGCATACCAGAAAAATTTAAGGATCCTTCAGGAAGGAAAGATATTTCACCCTCCACAGCTGCTGAAAGCATTTACATCATGGATTTCAGGTCTGAGAAAGGTAGTGTTAGTAGAGAAAATGAATCAACTATTTGCGGAGAACACCCTCAAGAAAGGCGAAGCAGCCGCCTGGAAAGGCTCAGAAGCCGTAAACCAGACAAAGAGTTAGATTTTGAGACCAACAGGGACCTCACTAAAGTTGTAATGCAATTTCTAGGACCCTATGTTGTCCATCAAGTAGGACTTGCAGACCAAGCTGAGGATCTTCCTAATTCACAGGACACAGAATGTAGTGATGTTGTAGGATTTGTCCTGAAAACGACAAGAAATCATGGTGCTTACCACTTGGGTCACATGGTCCTGGAAGAAGTTGCCAGGCGAGGCATTTTATATCAGGATGGCATGTCTAGATTTTTGGATCTGGAGAAGGTGATAAGGTTTTGGGGCCAGGAGAGGACTCCTGAGTGCAATTTGTTTCTTGCTGAGTTATATTATGATTTTGGTTTGTGTTCTTCTGACACATCAAAAAAATCTAGCTTTTTGTCAGAGGCTTCATATCATGTGTGCAAAATAATTGAATGTGTTGCTTTGGACTATCCGTTCCACGTTATTGGCAGGAAAGAAAATGCTTCAGTGGGGGAGCATTGTCAGAGTCATGGTCTGAGTGAATATCCGCTTAATAAAAATCATGAGTTTTGGGTTCGCTTTTTTTGGTTAAGTGGGCAATTGTCTCTATCAGAAGGCGACAAAGCAAGAGCTCGAGAAGAGTTCTCTATTTCAGTGGAGCATTTGACAAATAAGGAAAGCAAGAGTGATTTCGTTTTATTATCCCACTTAAAATCGTATAAGAGGCTGACTGTCAATAAAATTCTCCATGAGATTCATCTACTGGAGGTTGATTTTCTAATGAAGGATGGTATCCATCAGTTAGTTGAGAAAAATCTGCACTCTGAATGTGTAAAAACACTTGCTCCTCTTCTCTTTTCCTCAGAAGAGGTCTCTGCTGAATCATCACATGTCACCACTCATACTGGGAGAGGGCTAACTTCAATAGAACTGTCTGCCTTGGATATTTTAATAAAAGGATGTGAGGAGACAGAGCCATTGGACATTGAGGTCTATTTAAATTGCCACAAAAGGAAGTTGCAGATGCTTATTACTGCTGTTAGTGAGGAAGAGAATCAATTTTCTAACCAGATGAAAGGTTCAAAAATGCTATCTATCTCTGATGCAGAGTCTAAGGAAATCCCAAGTGATCTCTGGAACATGGCTGCTCAAGAAGTGAAAACAATATCTCAATGTGTCTCAAGGATAAAGAGCATCACAGACCCTTCTGAAAACTCTGTACGTCAGTTTTGTCTTAATTGTTTTTTCGGCAGTCTTTTCTTATAGCAGATGTGTTGATCTTTAATTTTTTTTTTATGAAAGATGCTAAATTGCTATCAATATCAAGGCGAATGATAATTTCTTTATGATTTGATGGGAAAAAACCCTGCATTCAAGTAAAGAATCTTAGACAAAACATACACAGAATGAACCTTTCTTTACCTTTTTTTAATCATACATAGGGGGAAGGGAAGGGGAAATGAGGGAGAGGACTGTAAGGTGGTGAACCAAACTCTCACCAACAAGGTGAAAGTGTAAGTAGCCAACCAATTGAACTACAAAGATTCTTCTTAGACTGAACTTTTTATTGAGAAGTATTAAAAATGAACATGTCATTGGCTTTTCCTGGTTTCAACTTGGACCCTCCCCCACCCACACACACAAACAAAAAAAAAAAAAAGAGAGAGAGACAGAAGAAAAAAAAAGCTCAAATGAAGCATCTTTCTTATGGGTTTGACCAACATTAGTCATATTGTGTTTGTTTGTTCAACTTTCTCCTGTTTATCATAGTTTTGACTTTGCATACTAGATAGTCAACCACAGTTATATGGTTATGATGCTTAGCACTTTCTCATCCTGAACTTTGGTTGTATAGCCAATTAAGGTCCATGTTCTTGTTGACAAATATTAGAAGAAATGTAAACTGGTACTTAACATTTGGTTTTCGTAGATATTATGACGTTTATTTAGTTGATGAGCAATGATCTTAGGAAACCAATGTAGGTTTTTCTATGTGTTCTTTTGATCTAAGTTTCTCAGAGTCTTCACTTTCGGTGCCGCACCCGTGTCGGCACGATGTGGGTGCGGGTGTGGATACCAAATTTGAGAGAGATTCTGATAGATTCAATGATTTTCTTGGTCAAAACAAAAACTTAGGTGAAATTGAAGAAAATGGAGTACCTTGGATATATAAATTTCTATTGTCACTACCTTACCCTTTATCTTCTTCCAGGATTCTCCTCTTGATCAATATTTTCTCCTCAAGTTTTCCACATAATATCTCATAATTTAGGTGTTATAACTCTATTTATTGATAGATATTTGAATTACTTTTTGCCGAATCCCCGCATCCGTATCCATACATGGATCCGTATCCCCGAATCTTAAAATTTAGATCATAGAGGATCTCACCTCTATATCCTCACCCTTGTCGGACACCCGCAACAGTGTCCGAGCAACTTAGCTTTTGATAAATAAAATTTGGTGCAAATGTTGCAGAATTTGATGCGTCTTTTTCTTGCAGAAGGGTGTTCCAGTGACTGTCATTGCTGATATTCAGTCGTTGCTGCTGATGTTTATGTGTAATGTTGCCAACACATATTCTTGTAAGAAATTTTCTTGTTCAGGAATTTCAGATCATACGGAACAAAGAGAAAGCTTGTACTTACTAGATGCAGTTATTGCATTCTGTAAACTCCAACACTTGATCCCAAATGTTCCTATAAAAACTCAAGTGAGACATCTTTCTTTCTTAGAGGGTTTAGACTGTCAAAGTTCATCTGTAACATTAATGTTTGCTATCTTAATCTTTCATTACAAATAAGCTGATCTCTTCTACCATGTCATGCCAGACAGAGTTGGTCGTGGCAATCCATGACATGCTAGCTGAGTTTGGTGTCTGCTGTGCAAGTGCAAGTGGTGAAGAGGAAGAAGGAACATTTCTAAAACTTGCAATAAAGCACCTCTTAAACTTGGATATGAAACTGAAGTCTAACTTTCACTCTGCTAGCAAGGAATTTGAAATGTCTCGGTGTGACAAACAGTCTAATCATGATAATAATGTACAGAAATCTGAGCAACTTTCTCATGAAAGTCACGTCAACGTGTTATCGAACTTGTCAAATTTGGAGAAGCTGAATGTGGAAGCAGGTCAGGTAGATAGAGCTGAAGCTACCGTTTCAGATAAAGATGCTGTTGAGAGGATTAGTGCAGAGGCTATTTCTGCCAGTAAAGCTCTGGAGGTTGAGAAAACTACAGTGGAGGACAGTAAGAATGTTGGTGATGTCTCTGACAGTACGTATCCTAGATCGGCAAACTTAAAGGATCAATTGGTCGAAGATGGAACTGACTTAAGTGAAGATGCAAAAGAGGAGCTTGAAATTGCCATTGATAATGCTTTGGATCAGTGCTTTTACTGCCTGTATGGATTGAATCTAAGGTCTGATGCATCGTATGAAGATGATTTAGGTGAGCATAAGAACACAAGCCGGGGTGATTACCAAACCAAGGAACAATGTGCTGATGTTTTTCAGTATATACTTCCTTATGCTAAAGCTTCTTCTGTAAGTGCTATGTGTCTTCTTTTTCTTGAATCCCATTTATCAAACCTTCCTCCAAACCCTTATTCCCCAAGTTTTATGTATAATATATTATTTTAAAAGTTCCCAATTTGGCTTGTCATTCAGAGGACGGGGCTCATTAAACTCCGAAGAGTCCTTAGAGCTATACGAAAGCACTTTCCACAACCACCAGATGATGTTTTAGCTGGAAATGCAATAGACAAGTTCTTAGATGGTCCTGAAATGTGTGAAGACAAGCTCTCAGAGGAAGCAGGGTCCAGTGGCTTTCTGGAATCCATGAAAAAGATATTATTAGCAGACCCCATAAGCCTGGAACAACAGAAAGCATCATCAAAAGGAAGGTAAACATGTTAGTTATGGGATCAGCACTTTGGCGAATGAACTTACTAGTATTTTGGATTATGGAATCAAACAGATATTTGCCATTGGTTGTTTGCAGTTCTGAGCCATACCTGGAAGTTTATAGCAACTTGTATTATCTTCTTGCTCAGTCTGAAGAAATGAATGCAACTGATAAATGGGCTGGCTTTGTTCTGACCAAAGAAGGGGCGGAATTTGTGCAGCAAAATGCAAAACTCATCAAATATGATTTAATTTACAATCTCCTACGCTTGGAGAGTTGGCAGAAACTTGCAAATATCTATGATGAGGTAAGAATGTTCTGCTATCTATCTGTTGCAGGCTTGCAGCTATACGTCCCCTAACTGAAGACACTTTTCTACTGGTGGGAGTTCATATCTTGCGCTTCGTAGTTACTTAATCTCTTTGTTTTTCGTACTTCTTTTGGGAACACAGGAGGTAGACTTGCTGCTAAATGATGGAAGCAAGCAAATAAATGTTCTGGGATGGAGGAAAAATGCTGCTTTATCTGAAAGAGTTGAGGCAAGTCGCCGAAGGAGCAGGCGATGTTTGTTGATGACCTCAGCTTTAGCGAAAACAGCAGATCAACAGGTATGTTTCGCTGTGATAATTTGTGGAAGAAGTTTTTTCTTTTGTTATATCTAATTGCCACCTTGGAGTGATCAAGGAGAGGTGCACTGTCAAAGTTGGAAAAAATCTTTTGAATATACACAAATTTTGATGTATCTAGGTTTCTTTTTTTTTATTGTTTGGTTGGTGATCATGACAAACATGTATAATGATTTGAATGTTTTCTTAGGTGTTAGCAATTTTCAGTTAGCTTGGCATTTGACTATGTTGATTGATGTCGTCTCAATTTTTATTTAACTAGTTTATATGAATGTGCATAAATATAAATATACAAAATTGAGTGTTGTAGTTGGAGGTGTTATAGTAATTTAATAGTCAAATTGGATGTATTATAGTAATTTAACATTCAAGTTTGGGAGTTCATGCTTCTAAGGTAGTATAGATAGATAGATAGATAGATATAGATAACGATTAACTTACCTTATTGAAAAAAAGTTTTTGTTGGAGTCAAGGGGGACTTAGCTCATTTAATTCTCACTGTCTACATGTGATTGCTCCTGCTTCTTTCAGGCCGAGATACATGAGTTATTGGCATTAGTATATTATGATGGTCTTCAGAATGTAGTGCCAATCTATGACCAAAGATATGTTGTGCCATCCAAAGATTCAGCATGGATGATGTTCTGTCAAAACTCATTGAGACACTTTCAGAAGGCCTTCGCACACAAGTAAGTCTGTCTGTTGACTCCATTTCCCTTGATTATTTCATCATCTAAAATGTAACTTAGCATGCAATTTCAGAGAGGATTGGTCTCATGCATTTTATCTGGGAAAACTCTCCGAGAAGCTTGGATACTCTCATGAGACGTCATTTTCATTCTATGCTAAAGCTATTGCTTTGAATCCATCTGCTGCGGATTCATTCTATAGGATGCATGCTTCACGGTTGAAGTTACTTTGCACATGTAGGAAACAAGATGAGGAGGCCTTAAGGGTTGGTGCTTTGCTTTAACTCCTTTCCATTTCCTCCTTTATTGAGACGGTTACACATGTAAGCGAGCTATGATATGAACTGGTGTGTATTGATAGCCGTGAAGATAGCTAATTCAGTTAGCAAATTAAATTCGTTTTCGATAGACCTAATCTATCCCAATTGTATGTAAAATTTTGAGAGACACAACAAAGCCACATTTGAAAAAATATATATATAAGCAAGCGCAACAGAAATAGATTCACTCGGTTATTTTAAACATAGCCCGCTTAGAGTTGAGGTTTGTGATTGTATAATACTCTTCTCTAATCAGAAACCAATATAAGCTCACGAATTTCAGCAGCATATGGATTGTTTTCCCTTTTTCTTCACAGCTCAGAGAGTTTTAAAAATATAACTTGACCATTGCATCTTTCTCAAAAAGAAATAACTTGACCATTGCATCTGGGAGTGGGAGGACTTAGCATGTCTAAACTAATGGTTTCTTCTGAAGACTTTTAGTCTGTATGCCCCTTTTCTGGCCAGACTTGGAAATAGTTACCATTTTCAAGTGGTCATTTTCCATGTGTTAGGACTGTTATTGACTTAATTAGTGCCTGGATGCATTTTAGGTTGTTGCTGCATACTGTTTCAATCAATCAACTCAGGATACTGTGATGGATATCCTCAGTAAGGGTTGCCCATCTATTTTAGAATCAACGTGCTCTGAGGATAGAACTCAAGGAGAGTACTCTGTCAATGATGGAAAAGGGGATTCACATTTGGAAGGGGTGTGGAAGATGCTTTACAGTGATTGCCTTTCTGCTCTCGAAATCTGTGTGGAAGGGGACCTGAAACATTTTCATAAGGCTAGATATATGCTTGCTCAAGGTCTATATCAAAGAGGTGGGAATATGGATATACAGAAGGCAAAGGATGAACTTTCCTTCTGCTTTAAGTCGTCTCGTTCTTCATTCACAATTAACATGTGGGAGATTGACAGTACGGTTAAGAAGGGAAGGTATGCATTTCCTTTTATCTTACTTTTTTTTTTCTGTCCTGACATTTTGGAACATCGAGGAACCACTATGACAACATTTTCTGATTCCTTGTGGATAGACTGTTCTCTCTTTATTTAGGGAAGGCGTGCCTTTTAATTGAATGAAAGTCTTGGTGTTCAACATCACACAAAGACGGTGTCAGCTTTTAACATACGATGTAAAAAGATTGTTATCACGTTGACATAGGTTATTAGAAAGATCAACACTGAGTTTCCAAATATCCATCCATGTATCCTATAAAATAAGATATGTTCTTTCTACCAAAGAGTTCAAAATGGAAGAAAGTGAGCCTTGAATGTTCATACAAGTCTTTTTCTATTGTTCCTTTCTCACAAATCATCCAGATTGTGAGAAAACGAAGCAAGCAAGAGAAGATTGAGAAAATCATTGTTTGATTATTCCCTTGAGCTATTGGGGGTTTAATGTAGTGTACACGCTCTAAGAAAGGAAAGAACACAAAACTGCAAATTACAGGAAATAAATCAATCTAATTGATTTTGGTTTATCCTTATTGATATGTACTATATTCACAAGGTCCTAAGGCTCCTCCTCAAAGCTGACATACAAATCATATGTATTAAGTTTGCTATATATGTAACCTGTTATGAGAAGGGTAAGGGACTTGATGTATATATCACAAGCTGATCATTTGACTTCACGGACTTTATGACAATATCTCTTGAGAATTGGGATTATCTTTTCTCTTACGAAATAACTATCATTTTTTATGTGCTTTGTCTTATCATGAAACACTAGATTTGATCCAATGTAAAGTGTACCTGATTATACCCTTCGGGGTGGCCCAGTGGTTTGGGCTTGGAACCTCCATGTTGGAGGTCTCAAGTTCGAAACCCCTTGTCAACGAAAGCAGGGGATTCACCTTCTGGGTTGAGATCATCGCACCGGGTTCTCCTAGTGTGGGTTACCTCTCCTATGTGGTTTGCGAGCTTTTGCATAGGAGCGGGGGTTTTACCATGTGCGCACCCAAAGGTTAGTGGCTGCGGGTTTCCCTTGTCATTAAAAAAAAAAAAAAAGTGCAACCTGATTGTCACACACAAGTTCAATTTGGCCAATCTCTCCAAATTACAATTCTCTTAGCAGTTACTTGATTCAATGAGTTCACAAGTAGCCACTGTATAGCATGATATTCTTGATCTTGCAGTTACATTTTGTATCCTACCTTTCCATGAAACTAGATGCCCCCAACCATAACGCTCTTTCCGTAGATAGATCATATGTCTGCTCAGTTTGCATTTGTATACCCATCAATATGCCCATGTCCTCGATATTTGTGAAGTACTCTTTTTTCCTGGAATATATTTTATGTATCAAAGGATACAAATAAATGCATTCCAATAACTATCACAAGGGAAATCCAAGTATTGACTTACGGAATTCATTAGGAAAACAATTTCAAGGCGAGTCATGGTGTGGTAATTTAACCTGCCTATCAATCTCCAATACCTTCCAAGATCATTAATAGGGTATCCTTAATTTGGTAGTGTAACTCAACCTTAAAACCTAGCTCATGAGGGGAGAATTGTCCAAAGTCCATCTAAGGAGACCAATTTTCCTAACCTTTCTTGATGTGGGACTTCTTAACAGGTAGAAAGTTAATATTCAGATCCACGGAGTATCAATGAGCCTACAGTTTGTCATGCTTCTCTCTGTAAGAATTTAAAGAGCATACTTCCTCTGATAATGAAAATGGCTGATTTGGATTGAGCAACCTCAATAATAAGAAGTACCTGAACCAACCAAGGTTCGTGGTTTAAACTTACCAAAAAAAGCTGATGCTTTAACTTGGGTGATTTCATCTTCATCACCTGTGATATCTATATCATCAACGTAGACCATCAAATACATGCACAAATGTGGAGCAGAGGATGATAAACAGCAGCATAATTTGCTTCACCATGAGTCGTACCAAATTCTTGGATAACCGTGTTAAATTTGTCGAACCACACTCGACAGGACTGCCTCATGTCATAAAGTGATTGTAGTAGCCTGCACACCATGTTACTGGACTTCTCCTGAACTCATGCTCTTGTTTGAATTTTACTTTTAGGTTTCACACGCGGTGATAAACTTGTTTGAATAGTACATTTTCAATTCAAGGTCCATGACAAGGCTCAATGGGCTTGGCCCATTTTTGGACAACCTTGAATTACAAATCAATGTCATATAGTCTTTAGTAACACGGATAATACAAATTGTTTGAATTGGTGCTTTGACTTCTTTTCCCACCATCTTCTTATCCTGGTTGGTCTGAAAATGTAAAATTGGGCTTTCTATCCTGCAATGTCTCTCCATTTCGTCTGGAGATTCAAGTGGTTAACATTATTCTCTTTGATGACTGTCAAGTTTTGTGACAGGCTTTGCTGTCCTTAACATCTAGGTAACTACTGCTAAATCCTCTACTTGGTGGAACAGTTCCATATGAAGTAGGTAAATGGGTCTCCTTTCTTCTCAGACCTGTACAACCTATTTGAAATAACCCTCCATCAAGGAGCATGATTTACTTGTCTTCCCGTGACTATCTATAAATGGAAAGTGAAAACTTAGGGAAATCTTCTACGTTTGACACTTTAAGACAACGGATACTTCACATGCTCAACCCACTCACTCTGAGAATGCTTCCTCCAAAGATGTGTTCAAGAAATATTTTTCTCATCCGAAGCATCCCAAGCCACTAAAATATTGTTTCATTATGTTATCTTTTGTAAGTATCCAATAATGGGAAAAAATGCCCATGCCACTACATCCTAGTACGATTTTGAAACGGCAACCATTTTGTAAGACCTCTTACAATTTAATTGACTGCGGTCACACTTCATATCATCGTACACTAGGCTTGAGAATTTGAGTTTCGTATGGTGTTAGAGTTTGTATGTGTTGATTTTCTTGCTAAAACTGAGTCAATTTATTTGACCCTTCAAATGTATGTCACAATTTTTGCAAAATGTTGGGCTTGGTGAGTAAGAATTCGCAGAAGCTAGTTTGTTGCGACTCCCAAAAATAGGTTACATCACTCACAAATAGGAGAGAAAGATATGCCACTATCACAACTTGGGGAAATGTGAAAGTCCATAAGAAGACTGATAGGAACTGAAGTTCTATTGATGAATGCCTATGTTTGTGAGGGAAATGCGAGGTTTTTAGGTTGTTGTAGCCATCAAATGATACAGTGACAGCATAATTTAATTTCTTTCATCTGGTGAACTTGGTAACAATGAGGGGCAAAGTCAATTATAATCATGTTCCTAGATAATTCTTTTTTCAGGTCCATTACTTGGTCAGGTATTGGAGCCACATTTCTTGCCTCATTAGCTGATCATTTTTTTTCTTCATATTGCAGGCGCAGAACCCAAGGTTGCTCAGGGAACAAGAGAGCCCTAGAAGTTAACTTGGCAGAAAGTTCTCGGAAGTTCATTACTTGCATCCGCAAGTACATATTATTCTATTTAAAACTGCTGGAGGAGACAGGAGACATTTGCACCCTTGATCGGGCTTATTTCTGTCTTAGGACAGATAAGAGGGTACGTACTTCCATATGAATTGGCTGCATACATTGTTCACAATGACTAGCAGCATCAATGATTAGCCTAATGAAAATTACATATTCTTCTTTGTACACTTCTCCTTATTGCATCGACCCTTTCTGAGGTTGCATTTATTAATAAGCCTCTTTGAGGGTGATTTTGAAAATTCACTGCTTTATTATTTATAAGAAAGCATTTCTAATGGCTAAATTTTGTGATAAAAATGCGCAGTTTTATTATTTATAGGAAAGCATTTCTCAGGCCATATCTTAGAGATCTACAAGTTGGAATAACAGTTTATTGCAAAGAGGGTTGTCTTACCATTTCTCTTTATCAAAAGAAGTTGTCTCACCATTTATAATGCCATGGAACATAATGCAGGAAAAACATGAAAAGTGCTTGGAAGAACATTTATTCTGTGTTACATATCATCAGTTTAAACTTCATATTGTTATGATATTCAAATTAGACCCTCAATTCTTCAATTCTCTCGTTGTTGCCTGTTCTGTTGGATACCAACATGAAGCCTAAAGCTCTGCCCGTACTTGTACATTTAATCAACTCATCCACTCTTATAAATTTGGTTTATCTCCATTTCTATTTAATCAAAACTCCCTTGTCTAACATAGATATATATATATATATATATATATTTCATCCAGTTCTCCTCGTGTCTTGAAGATCTCATACCAGTTGCCCTTGGACGATACTTAAAGGCATTAATTTCATCTATACATCAGACTGACCGTAAATCTTGTGCTGCTAGCAACTCAAGCGAGCATCATCTGGAGAAAATGTTCTCTCTGTTCATGGAACAGGTCACCATGTGGTCTGATATTTGTTGCTTGCCAGAAATAAAGAGCTCCGAGTTGACAGAGAAATGTTTATTTGGGTAAGTCCTTTTGAAGTGATCCCAACTTTATGTGTGCTGTACCAAGTTGATGTTTTACTGTGGTCTTCAACTTTGCTCACATTGCAATTGAAAAAAAAACTTGTTTTCTGTCTCTATTGTAATTAGAAAAGGAGTTTTTCCCTACCTCCTCTGTAGTCTCAATATTGATCTATGTTCAAGATAAATTCTTTTCTTTTTTGATGACTCTGGTGTTCGGGCCAGCTGTCGCGCACCTCGACTAATTCCATGGGATACTCACCACCTCCCCACCAGCAATAGGTATCAGGTAACTCTGTCCACCAAGGCTAGGACAGATGGGAAGAATCACGGTCGCCTAGTGTTTTTTGCATCTGCTGAGAATTCAACCTCAGACCTCATGGTTGTCAACCACTTCATTGACCACTAGGCCACACCCTTGCCAGGATAATTTCTGTTCTACTATGGTAAATGAGATATTTTGTTTTATTTGTGTTTTGATGTAAAGACACACTAGATGGAAGGATTTGTTTTGGATATTTATCGTCATACCCTTACATTTGGATTAGCAAAAGAAAATTGTATTATTTTGTTCCTATAAATGTGTTGGTGCACAAATAGGAACTGCAAGAAGTAGGTGTAATTTTTTTTGTTTTTTTTGATAACCGAGAAATCCGTTTGTGACCCGCCCTTTGGACCAATCACAGCCTTCTAAAAGCAGTGGATAATGGGCCCACCCATCTACCCTTCTCCACTTAAATACCGGGCTTCGCTTTGCATGGTGTGGGGCTTGAACCTGCGACCTAAGCCACAAATCCTCCACCTTTTGCCACGCGAGCTAGGCCTTGGGGGCAGAAATAGGTGTAATTTGATAACAATCTGAATAGGATTAGCACTTATATATGCGCTGTCGGCTGGTTGCTCAATATTCTCATACAAGTACATGAACTATGAAGATATTGTCCTCAGATCAAGTACTTCATATATTTTTCATTTTTGAGAATGTATGAATTTTCCAGTGTATCCCAGAAGTATGTATTGTTTATTCATCTGAGTCCCAACTGTTGGATTGGGCTTTAAATAAAATAAATGATACCATGAGCACCTGTGGAATACAGTTTTGAATCCGTTAAAGCTATGAAGTTCACTGCTTGATTACAGTTGAAGCAGTTTGCTTATACAAACCATTCTGACATTTCTTGCAGATATCTTTATCGATATATCCAGTCTTTAGAGCAAAATATCAAAGTTGAAACACTTGAAGGAATAAATGAGAAGATACGCAAGCGTTTGAAGAACCCAAAGCTGTCGAGTAGTAACTGCGCAAAAGTTCATAAGCATGTTTCTGCTGCTTGGTGTCGTTCACTTGTAATTAGCATGGCTTTAATAACGCCTTTGCATTCAAGACTCTCCAGTGAAGTCCAAGGTCCAAATTCACCAGCTAATGGATTAGAGAACTCACAACTGCTTTGTGTTGATCTCCAACTGGATGAATTATGGTGTTCATCTTTTGAAGACATGAATCATGTGAAGGATCTTGAGAGGAAGTGGAACCCGTCATTGTCTAAAATAAAAAATGTAATAGTAAAGAGAGCTGCAGATGAAGATCTGGAAACTGCTTCTATGTTGCTTAGGTCTTGCTATAATTTCTACAAGGACACATATTGTGCATTGCTCCCATCAGGTATAAACCTTTATATGGTGCCATCTCAATTTGCTACAGAAACATATATCCAACCTGGGATAGACGCGGTTGACATACTTGATATGAACACTTCACGGAAGCTAATTTTGTGGGCCTACACACTTCTGCATGGCCACTGCACAAGTGTTTCAGCTTCTATTAAGTATTGTGAAGAAAACTCCAAGGTATTACATCCATCCTTATTGAGTCCATGCAACATAATTCTATTTTTCTTTTAGCCTGTCATACTAGTTCAGGCAGCTTTTTGTTTGGCTATTAAGAGCATGTAGAAGAAGGTTAAAAGGGAAAGAATAAAAAAAAGACAATATAGATATGATCATTTCTCTACAACTGATGACCTTGAATGCTGCTTTCCTTGCAGTCAAGGATAAAAAAAGGAAGTGGAAGCATGTTGCCTTCAAGTGCAAATGCATCTCCTGCCACAGCTTCCAATATAGGTGATCAACTAGTTTCATTATTTTTGTCAACGTTAGTAGTGGATGCATTTTTGTTGTCCTCTCCAAGCTGATTCTTAACTCTGTTGTAGGTGGAGGAAAAGATTGGATGAGTAAAAGCTCTGAACCAGATGGTTCCCCATTATCAACTTTGGGCAATGCACCATATTCTGAGACCGACGGATCAGAAAAAGGTACCCCTCCCACTTTGCCAGAAACTGAGAAGGCAAGTGCTTCTTTCTCCAAAATGGGGGGCACAATGGATGCATTGTCAACATCTCTGCCTGAAGGAGAGAGCACGACTTCTCCAAATGCTGTAACTGCTGATAAGAGACAGAAGGTTTTATTGGTTGCTCCGCATTTAAACCATGACAATCCTGTTGTTGAAGTCAAGGAATTGGATATACAGAATGACACAGAACCTGGAAACATTTGATGTTGTACATTATATTTTAGCCATTATGTTTTGCTGTCGTTGCCTTACAAGTCGTCTATTGTTGTATGTAAGCAGTTCCTTCTTTTCTTGGAGAGTTCTTGTTTTTCTTTTTTCTGCTATTTTGTTGGTGTCAAAAGGGATACAAATTGGGATTCTTATGCAATTTACAATTCAAATAAACAGTGTACACCTTGCATTGCCCTATAATTATTTATATCTGGACCAAGTTAATATATGTTTTGCATTGAATTTAGGAAGCGAAATCTCTTTCAATGTTACTTCTTTACATTCTTCCCCCAAGCTAATGGAGAACTCTCTTTATTTTTTCACTATCCATCTTTTAAATCTATTTAACATGATGTATAACAATGTAATATATATATATATCACATATACACACATTATACAATAGTTATACAACCTTCTACGCATTTTATATACATTGCATAAATGATGTACTGTTCTGTGTAATCATGTATAAAAAGTGTATAAATAATGTATCCACACTATTATACACAAAATCAAGGGTCAACTAGGTTATCTTTGTAAATATTCCAGTTGCTCGAATCTGGTCAAACCAGTTCCAACCGTTGCCAATCTAATATCCGAAGTTCTTTATTCACAAATATCATTTGAATCCAAACCCCCAAAAAAAGGCCAAAACCCCTCTTCTCCCATATACTCATTGACACTCCCATCACAATTCCATTTTAACCTATCAATTCAATTGTTAATGTACCATTTAGTTTTCGTGAAACAGAATAATATTGCGGACGAACGTTAAATCTTTTTATTTTAAATTTTTTTTTTTTTTTTTGTATAGTTGCTAAGCATTTTTACGTGAAAAAATAATAGATGAAATCACTAAAGGAAGTGCGTCGATTCTTTTTTAAAAAATCATTGACAATCCAATAGAGTCTTATCAACTTTTAGCGTATTTTAGTAATATTATTAGCAATGAACAAGAGCCTTTTTTTACCCAGTATTGGAGATGCCACATTACATGGTAGAGCAAGGAAAGGCAGTCTACGAAATCAGATACGATTACGCTAGGATTCTGGTGATATTTACTATTGGCATAAAAAAAAGTTTCTAACGAATACAAACCAAGTGGCCAAATAAATAAAGATCAGGGGTTGTGGGATATGAAACGTACAGCACTAATACTCCAATCCAGATGGGGAACAATGTTTTGCAACCTAGACTATTGTGTAATATGCAAGACAAAATATTTACAGAATGGGGTGAACACTTTCACTACCAAAATTGTGGTGCATGGACTCATGAACATAGATTGTGAACAATTCAGTGTAATATCAAAACCCGCTTGGGAAGCCCTTGCAGAAAAACACCAGAAGGGAACAGTTGGAACTTAGCCAATCAGTTAAAAGCTGATATTTTGCATATCTCACCAGTTCTGCAACTGTGAAGTGATACTTTTCACTACAGGATGATATTCAGTATGCAGGTACCTCTTTGCTTTCTCTGAACCAGGCTGTTCAAGCCACTCACTGTATAGGCCCTTTATGATGGGATTGTTGAAAGGATCAGCAACCACAACCTGAAACATTAACAAAGAGCATTCGGAGGCAATTCAGTTTCATAAGATCAGAAAGTTGAAGTGCAAGGAAAACAAAGAGTTCCCACGTCAATCATAGCTTTGCAACTTCTAAAGAGTGGACCATTTTCGTTCATTTGAATCTGCTTCAGAGATGAATGTCCATAAACCTCATCATCTCGTAATGCAGACGAAAAATAGAAGCCAAAACAAGCAGGTCTTTATGACATATAAAAGCCCCAGTTGGGGAGACACTCAAACAAATCGGAACAAAAGTGAACTTCCATTTCAACATGTTCATCTTTGACTATTACAGTAGTCAGAGATGAATCTCTCAAGTTCTGCAATTCAAGTTACACATTGTACATTTCCCAGACATGCCACAAATTATACGCAAAGCCTTCAAGCTGGAGAGGAAATTCCTACAGTCCAAGACGGTTATATTATGACGAACTCTATCAAAAATGTGACTTACATTTTCTACATAAGCCGTCTCCAACAGCTGAATCAACTCTTTACCCGACTGCCCAGGTTGTGGCTTTATTTGTCCGCCGCCATTTAAGCATCCTATGATCATGAGGGAGGCAATTAAAGACATACAAACTGTTAATTGATGCAAGAAGGCTCGGAGCTATTATTCACAAATAGAAAGATCCAGCATGTCAACCTGAAGGGCATGCCATGATCTCCAAGAAATGGTAGTCACACTTCCCCATTTTCAATTTCCTAACAACATTCTGCAGGTTCCGGAAACCATAACATAATGCAAATTTCAGGACAGATTTATCATTCACCTGTGTTCAATGCAATAGACACCTTGTCAGTAGTTGTCAATGGCATACTACTCTTTTGTGCCAATTGCTACAAACTTAGGACCCGTTTGGCATGAGAATTATTCATTTTTCAGGAAATCTTTTCACTTTATTTGAAAACCAGCATCTGGCCATGCAAATTCTAAATACAACTCCAAAACACCGTTTTCACTTCCAGTTTTGGACCGTTGCATTTATTTTTCTTGAGGGGTTTTTCTACCTTTTTTAGCAACGACTCAAGCAGCTTTTGAAGATTTCAACCCGAGTTTGACTCATTCATTGTCTGTTAGTTGCCTTTTCATTCATTTCTAGCATGAGTAGCTACAGTCTCAGCTATGGTCATAGACCCAAATGGTTTGCAAGTTAATGGGTTATTAACTGTTCGTCATTAATTGCTTGAGTTATGATTATCTAATCGATTCCATGCCTTGCTAGGCAACTTAGTGGTGTTCAACACGAGATTAAGACCTAATTATCATAGTTCTGACTTGAGAAGGTGGAGATAGGACTAGGTAAGAATTAATTAGCAAGGAATTGGGTTTTATAAGGGATTATATAACTCAGTTAACAGAATCAAGCTAGAAATAGCTAGACTCTAACTTGGGTGTTCAACAATTAGAACTTTAAGCATTCCATGAGGTTCTGGTGGACTTAATTGGGTTAGGGCCATTACTATTATGAGATTCTTTGAGAAAGTTAACATTACTATTATGAGATTTTAATGGGTAAATTATAATTGAATCATAATCAATAAGCCAAGCAACTAGACAAGATAAGTATTTCCCATTAGCTAAAGCAAATCAACTAGGGGCTATAATCCTAGTACGTTTTATCAATTGATTTACACTCTCGTTAGTTATTTGTTTGCTTTTAATTCTATTGCTATTTTTAGTTAAATTCAAAACCCAAACAAATGTTGCAGGTCCAATCGAAGATCTTTCTAACTACAAGTAATCAACCAAACACCTCATATTTACTCCTTGTAGGATTCGACTGACTCTCATCCAATTATATTTGCATTTTCATGTGCTTAGCCTATTTAGGACTTGATCGGGCTACACCATCCACCACCAAGTACAATAAACTTTGACATGAGCCAACAAATTAGCAGCTCCATAATTGACCAAACACCATATCATACCCTTGTTAACAGATAGAAACCCTTAAATTATAGATACAATTGTCCACGCACAAGAAGAAATCACAGTGTCAGCATACAGGTACTTGGATTATAGAACATTATAGGGGCATATTAACAACATTCTATAAAATCATGCTTCTAGGAGAATGCAGAAGCAAACTTACTTCTAGGCTCACTTCTTGGAAATCAGAATTCCTTATAGTCTTGAATGCTAAAGGGCCTTCAACTTCTTGACCTAAAAGCACTTTTGCAACATGACGATAAATGGTCTCTGCATAACCTCCAGAGCTTCCATGAACGCCATAAAGATGGCCCTCCTCATCAATATTTGTGAACCTTTAAAGTACATATAAGCAATCAAATGTAAGGATTTGCATCAAGAAATGAGAATATCAATGCAAGGTGTATAAAAATGCTTACAATTTATCTAGGGGGGACTCTTCCAAGGATTGAAAATCAACTGCTTTTAACTACATCAAAGAGGAGAGAGATTGACTATAAGTAAACAACAGATAGAAAATGAGAAAAATTGTAAATACTCCAAATGCAAACTATCTCACATTATTGCTCTGCGGGAATGGAATACTGAGAAGCAGAGAACTCTCTTACCTGTATCAAATCCAAAACCTCTCCTGTTGTCAAAACTGAATCAACCTCCGTAATTTTTTCACTATCTGTATCCACTTGAAACACAAAATCTTCACGAGCAGCCTCGAGCTTCTTGTCATAACATGGCATTACAGTCACATGGTATACATCCTCTGGTCTGTTATACAAAAAGCTCTATCAAGCACCAATCGACTGTGACCAGGTCCAAAAACCAACAGCTTAATTTTAGGAACATTATAAAACGTTTTAACTTTTCACCAACTAACATGCAACATCACATATGCTGAAATATCAAACGGCCAGCATGAATTTGCTCTGTAAATTTTTTTTCTAGTAGGATGCATAAAATGGATGGGGAAGCACAATAGAAAGATAACGTGATTGCTTAGCGCATATTTGAAATAAAACGACTTATGCATAATGCTTGGGACAGTCCAACAACAAAAGAAATGGAAGATTACAGTTTACAGCTAATGCATAATGCTTAAAAAGATGAGATGGCAATAAGCTACCTTACACTTAGCTTTGGCCATATAAAATTCTTGACGACTGCACCAATAGTTTGTTGGGGGCTCTTGACTGAGGAAATGTATGGAAGAATGTAAAAACCAAGGGTCTTCTCAGCATAACATATCCAACCTACAATTTCAACACCAACACCAGTAGAGTTAGAACATTCATAGAACACCAAGTAAGAAATTAAGAAAAATACCAAAGCAAATTAAGCCATTACCTGGACATGCGGAAGAAATCATAGGTAAAGGTGGCTTTGACTCACCACTACTAGTACATTGGGATTGTTTATATCGCGCCATAAACTCGTTACAAGATTCTATTAGGGTCAAGTCTCTACTGCAGCTGGTATCAAATATAGCTTTCACACCCAGAGACTTAAAAAGTGTTGTGAGCTTCCTGAAAACCTGACATAAGTATAAGCTCGTTATTTTCAAACACATGCAAATGCTTCGCAATACTTCTTTTTTTCAACTTCGCCGAAAGGCAGGAAAACAAACGCCATTGACCCACCCCCCCCACCCCCGGAAACCCCCAAAAAATATATGTTTTTCAAGAGCAAAAAGATGGAAGTAATACTGCAGACAGTAAACTACAAATATGAAAATACCAGCACCAAAACCAACCTGAAGTGAAGAAAGTCCATAATGAACAGCGAGAGCGGCCCTAGACTGGGGGGAGAGAGAGACAATAACTGTCCTTCCCTTTTCCAAATTGGAAAGGAACTCATCTAAGCTCTGCTTCTCAAGCATGACTGTTTCTGCTGACGTAATGCACCCACTGCAATCAGGGAACAAGCTCAGTTGCTCACCGTTGTTAAATCATACATATAGAGAGAGGCATTTGTTTTTAATTTCCCAAGCAACAAAATTCAAATACAAAGTAAAACTAAATAAAATTAATAACCTATCAAGTAACATTTTTATGAGTAACTTATAGGAGCTGAACTCACAGCAAACAAGGACCAGCGCAGGAGTTCTAATATATATATACAAACATTGCACACAATTCCTTATAACCAAAACAATTAAAAGATTCAGGTTATTTGAATCGTCAGTCGATTTATAGCCAGGGCCAGTGTTGTTAAAGGGTCACTTAAAGCACGCTTAAGCCCCGAAGCTTGGTGAAGCCAAGTTGTGCACTTTGTCTCACATAGCTCTTTAGCGTAGCATCAAGGTGCTAAGGCTAACGTGTTTTCACAGACTTAAGTAGCACAACACTAGTTAATATATATATATATATACATATATATATAGTTGATACAATGATACCTTAGTTGTTAAGAAAACGATGTGGTTGAAATTAATTAATTAAGAAATTAGAAATTTAGTATCAGCAAACTGGTCACTAAAAACCTAAAATTACATCTTTTATTCTAAATCCAATATTTATAGTAGACTTTGGATTTGATTGACATGATTTTAACTGCATTAGATTAATTATTGGTTTACACTCCTTTGTCCAGATAATTATTGGTTGCCTATAATGCTATATCCTAGCAAGAGAAAAGAGATAATACCTGCAAGCCAAGCAATCTTTGAGAGAAATTTTGACGGGTTCTTTTTGTACTTGTTTGCTCAAAGCTTCAGCTTTTCCCACATTCTGGTCATCCGCCAAGAAAAGCATTAACAACATTAGTTAGAGCACTAGTTCTTCAACCACAACAAACCAATTGCAGTCCAAAGAGATACAAGTCAACTTTCACACTCACCCTTGGCAAAATAAGGTTCCTCTTTACCCCCAAATCCTACAAGTCTAAATTCAAATTAACATGACCAAAATCCATGTCTAAGAGCTCAAATACATTTTTTTACCCTACCCCGAAAAGCTCAAAAATAAGAAAGTACATTACTTTATGCTGATTCATCAAAGGAACTATGTCAAAGCCCTTCCATGAAAAACAAAACCCTAACCTTCAAAAAAAAAAAAAGTATACCTCGGATTTGTTGATTCTATTTGAATTAGCTTTGAGGGAAACTACACAGCCCTGTGAGGGAGCTATGTAATCATTCAAATCCCCAATTCTGAGAGTGGCAGAGAATTTCTGCGACATCCTTTTATCAGATGAAGAAAAACTCCTTTGAGCTCGCAAGATTTCTGTATTAATAAATTGTCCTCAAAAATGAAGGAAGAGCTTAATCTTGAACTTGTTTTGCGATCCCTCGATATCTCTCACTTCCCCTTTTTCTCTCCAATTACGGCTGAAGATGGCGGCAGGCAGGCAGGGCGGTGCCGTGCTCGTGCGAGCTTGATAGGCCTAAATTGATTATTTGGGGTAATGATATTTACCTTTAAAAAGTTACTTAGTTGGTTGCACTAATAAAGTATTATTTAAGATTCTTTTGTTTTTCCTAAAAGAAATTCTTAAAAGTAGAAATAATTAGTATTGGGATTTAAAAAATCAATTGAAATTTTGGGATCTGGCTCACCCTTCCTCCATTTCGCTGCCGCACGCCTGTGCAGATTAGACATGTATTATATTTAAAGTTTAAAGGTCAAGATTATATCATATGAATAAATATTATAATCACAGTTAAGTCAACTAATTTTAGAAAACTACTCTCCAAATTTGGTAAGAATTACAATATATTCCATACAAAATTTGATATTTATTAATATCTTTAACTTCATCTTATATTTTTAATTTACTATTTAACATTTAAATACAAAAATATAATATGAAATTAATGATTATAACTCAAAAGTCACTCAACTATTGATATTTCACTTAAAAAGTCACCCAATCAATTTAAATGTTTTTTTTGTTGAAATTTAATTTTATTTTAAACTATTTTTATTATAAGAAATAAGAAGAAATCTATTTTATTTATCTTACTAATCCACTCCAATTATTTAATTATATTTTTTTTTTGAAAAACGTACTATAGCAATAGACAAAAAAAGAATCATTTTCCGTTCTAGCAATTGTTAAGTAGAATTAAATAAGCTGAAAATGATCCCAAAAAAAAAGAACATTGAAATTAATCAGAAGTAATTAAGATGTAATCAAAAGAACACACAATAGCAATCTTTTATCATTTAAAAATAATTGGTTTAAAACTAAAAAATTACAATTTAATATTTAAATACAAAAATATAATATGAAATTAATGATATTAATAAATATCAAATTTTGTATAGAGTATATTGTAATTCTTACCAAATTTGGAGAGTAGTTTTCTAAAATTAGTTGACTTAACTATGCTTATGATATTTGTTCATATGATATAATCTTGACGTTTAAACTTTAAATATGACACATGTCTCTAATATAAACGTGCATTTGACGAAATGGAAGAAAGGGGTAATGGAGGGGAGCCGGATCCGAAATTTTCTTAATGCATAAATAGATTTTAGCCAACGTAATACTTTTGTTCAAATGATTATTACCTACTATTATGTTTTAAAAGACAAGGGCGTGAGGCGGGGCGTTTTATATAGTACAGGGCGAGGCATAAGCCCCGAGACACAAGACGTAAGTCTCATAGATCTATGGGGAGTAGTATCATGTATATTTAATCTTATAGTTTTATTACTAATAAAATAAGCAAAAGTAAACCTTTAAATGATTTTACAAATAATTTTTTATAAATAACATATAATATATAGAAATTATATTATGATTTTTATTTGAGATAAGTATTAATAATCAATAATGAAGAAAAAAAGTATTATAATTACTATTTGAGAAATATCATTACACCAATAATAAAAAATACAATTTAAAGCAAAAAAGGTTCAAAAAATAAATAAAAAATGTCTGGGGTATGTTTTTACGCCAGGACTTGTGTTTTAATGTTCGGGACTTACTTCTCAAATTTTGGACTTACGCCTTATGATCTACATCTTCAATTTATGCCTCACAGCGTTTTTGGTACGCCCCGCCCCAAGACTCGCCCCAAAAATATTTTTGAAAACACTGATATATATATATAGTGAAGCCTCAATGGGTGCGGAGAAAGAAAGACCAAACACTTGGGCCTAACGGAAATGAGTAACGAAGAAATGAAAAGATGAGGTGCCTTGGGCCCGCTCATCGGGTGGTGCTTGTGTTGAGGGTGCATCACCTGAAATCAGGCTTGAAGCTCTCACCTTACCAACAAGCCGAGAGTTGATGGTTGTTGGTCGCGACTACTATCAAAAAGCATATATATTGTGTTGTATTGTATCGTACTATATTATTTTAATGAATATAATGGTTGAATAGACCATATTGTTCTTTGTCGTTACATAATGTCATTCATCCATCATTGGTCCATCGGCTATGTATTTGTGTTTGAGACACATGCACTTTTGTCTTTCAATTGATTTTCGTTTTATGTTAAATAGGTATAAATTTGTTAAGATTAAAGTGTTCAATAGGTACAAGCATGAGTTAAGGTGTCTAAATGAAATATGCGGACAACTTTAAGGGGTCGCATATTTAAGTCATATTTTTATTTTTTTATGCCTTCTTCAATGGTGAAACAGGTTTGGACAATTTCAGGTTGTTGATCTGCGGAGTATTCAACCAGCCATAAGGGCAGGTGAATACTTCAATTTTAACTTAATTGACTACTTGTCTTTATTATTCTACTGTAATTTATGTATACATATACCTAACAAACTCCATATATAACACGTTCTTATCACATATAATACACAATGCAACCCTTCATTTCATCCCATTCGCTTCAATACGATGTATGACTTATCGATCTCTTTATTTTGTTGAATTATTAATCTAGTATACTGGAAGCTTCCTATCATGGGGATTGCCTATGTATCGATCCTCACTTCCACATTCGTCTCATGTGATGTGTCATTAAATTTGTACTTCATGTATTGTATCTTAGTCATGCTCAACATGTAATTTTTAGACTCGTGGGTCTGAATCCAAACATGCATTTTAGTTTTAAGTCTATTACATATATCATCTTCAAATAGCGTAAACAATGGTACCTCCCCTCGAATATGTTGTTTCAGTTCATCCATCACCGAGATAAAATAAAACGGGCTAAGAGTAGATCTCTAGTGTAACCCCATCTCGATTGGGAAGTGCTGTTCTAAGTCTCCTCCCACTATTTTCACTCAAATTTTTACTCCATCATACATGCAATTAATTGCGAGGGGTATAAATATAAAGTTTAATATACGTAAGCTTTAAAGGTTTATCCACTAAAATGATCGAGTAATACATACCCCACACCACCCATTAATTCGATATCTCAATACCAATAAACCTATTCTGCAATTGAATAACCCTAGTTTCCACTATGCCCTCGTTTAGGTATGAACTAAACATATTTTTTTTTCTTAATTATAGAGTTGAAAATACTCCAGAATAGGACAATATTTTTTGTATTCCTTGAATTTCCCTTAGGTTAACAACAACAAAGCAACATCTCTTATTTTGAAGTTGTAAAAAGATTAGTATATTATTTTTTGAGAAAAAGGCTGGCCAAATGGGAAGAAATCTACCAAAACAATATTTTAAGAAATCTACTTCTATGGAACATACAAAAAAGAGCGAAAAAAGACCGACTCGAGCCGGACTAATATTTGAACTTGTATTCAGAAATCATACATGTAGGTAGAAAGGCAACAAAATTAAGGTAGGAAAGCACATCTTATTGAATAAAATAAACTAATGAACATCACCCTTAAGATTACATTAGAATTTCCAGAAGAGGGAGGGATCTCTTGGATATTTACAGTGAAGAAACACAACTGCACAACCAAAAGTGGGGGGTGTTACACAATGAATGCCTCTCTCAGTATGTCTATCTACTCTTTCAACTTTCTTCTGTTTTCTACCCAATTCCTTTCTACATCTGTGACAATTCACTATCTAAATGACTATAAAAAGGCAAAAAGTGGGTGATGCAGAAAAATCAAAATGAACCCAGAAAAAAGATAGGGTGTTAGCGGAATATATTCCTCTGCTCAGCTGAGTATTATGACTGCCAAAACAGTTCAAAGTCATTGCTATACAACGACCTGTCTTGAATCTCCAGATTAGCAACATGCCAATTTACGAGCTGCAATTGGATACATTTACACAGAACCAGTGCAAAAGGAAATATCCACCACTCACTTTCATCCCTGCAAGAACAAAAAACATTGTTTGACAGCACCATGTTAACTTTCACAACAGTATGAAATTGAATAAATTACAGACAACATTGGACAAACTTCAGAGTGCTTACATGTTCCATGGCTGGAAGTAAGGAAGCTTTCTGCTTGACTGGGTGATATAATGGACATATCCACAGACAAATGCAACGATCTGGTATGAAATTAATGACATACAGTGTAAGTAGAGGCATAACCCGACAACTGTTGGCTAAGTAAAAGTTATTATTATTTAAAAAAATTTGGCAATGTTGTATTCCACAGCATTAAGGATATGCTGGAGGCCTTCAAAAAGAAGCAAAAAAAGGTAGGAGGAAGCTATTTACAGAGAGATACAAACAAATAAATACTAGTCCTAAGTCCTAACTAAAAGTTATTAACACCATCGGTGAATAGTTTAGACAGTGAGGGGTCGTTTGGTAAGATGCATTGGAAAAAATAATGGATGCATTAACTTTGTGCATTACTAACATCTTGTTTAGTACATTTTTTCAACCTATCATTAGGTATACACTCTATTTGGTGTAATGCTATATAAACTAATACATGACAAATCATGGTATTAGCAATGGATGCATTAGTATAGTTAAGATCCAATTGTCCCCTTCAAAACCTTTTTCACATCCTTTCCACCGTATTTGTGGAGGGTATTTTTGTAAATAATTTTTTTTAGAAATCATGTAATGCATGCTTTTTTAAACAAAACCAAACAGTGCATAAGAAGTAATATCAGCATTATTAATATAACACCCTATTCAACACTATTCTTGTACACCCTACCATACAACCCTTGAATGGTCCTAACCTTTCGATAAAAAAGATCAGAACTTCTCGTGACAAAAGAATCAGAGATGCAACTCAACCATCTCAGTGGATCAATATACATCCCAAGTAATTGACACACTGAGACGTATTTTAACTTGTACAGGGTATTGCCTGAGTGCCAAAAATGTGCACTGTTAGAGCAGAATGCTTCTTCATCGAACAACCTTTTATGGTTGTAGATTATGTAACTAATATTCTGGTAATGATATATGTTAAGAAAGTGGACACAGTTTTGAGATAAACCAAAGAGAGGATAACATTCAAATTTGGGAGAGGAAGTAATTTGAAGTGATACCATTCAGAAGTATACAAAGATCATAACTCCAAACTAATTGACACTTTATCAGAGAATAAAATCCTAACAGAGGAAAAGAACAGAAATAGATTAAGCATATTATAAGAGAAAATGTGAAGTCCCATACTAGGGATGATTTTATAGCGAACATCAGCGATATTGCAGCTTTCCCTCCATCAGTCGATCCCAGACTATAACACATTAAGTAAAGAGGAAAGGAAAGGCAGAAGATAAGGACCATTTAAACATTCTGACCATTTCTGGGCCCAATGAAAGGTATATAAGTTGGGAAAGGAACATATAGATAACTAAAACAAGTAGGCAACAGGCATAATTACTCTTTTCTTTTCAAGAATAAAGATTACTTACAACATTAATCAGGGATGTAATGTTCCACAAAGCATATACACGTGCAAGACCAGCAGAACGCCTTTGCCCATGGCTGAAGAGAGCATTGATTCCAGCAGGAAATGGAAGTAACATCCCAAGAGGTAAAACAAACAAAACCAAAAAGACATCTGCCAAGGAAATCGAATACAGCTGGAGCAAAGTAAGCAGCACTAAACTAAAATCACCCAGCAGCAATATCGAAATGACCAAACCAACAAGATCCTGCAACATTAACAAAATGTCCTCAGTATTGAAACTTAAAGGCCATCCCCTCCAAGAGATTCAGAGAGAGTAGGGCAGACCTGATGACCAACTGGTTTAGTGTTATGGATTAGAAAAGAGAGAACATAAAACAGATCTCTTTTCTCCTTGAGCATCTTTAAGCTGTCAATGTCTAAAATCCCACCATAAAACTTCCGCTTTACAGTGCCTTTGTCATCCCCCCTTAAAATTGATTCATCTCTTAGATAGCGCGCAGGATTCTGCCCGTCTATGCTGCTATCACTGCAAACAATGAAACAAATAGATCAATTAGGCCCTTGCAGTGAGAGGGAGTCAAATAAAGGGAATGATGTGAAATCAATATTGATACGTTCCCTCACATTAATAGGTGAAACTATTTGGGGCATAGTCCAAATAGCAAAAGTGGCAGAGACTGGCACAGATAATGTTCAAGTATGCAATAACTATGAATTGCTCTTCTTAAGACTTCAATTCCAGAGGGGCATTGGAAGTTATTATAAAACTTTTTATCTTGCAGACAGAACTAATTAATCTAGGACTTCAGATGATTAAAACCCCTGCCATCTTTTGCCATTTCCCTCCAACCCCTTCTTCAGTGACCACAAGATATCCACATAGAAATTTCACAAAAATGACAGAAACTGCCAGCAATACTAACAATGCATAAACGATTCATACATATTTAATATGTATTCATGACTTGTATAGAAGAACAGATACAAGTGGAACGATGGGAAGTATGAGAGTTAGGAGGCATGCCAAAATGGAGGGGAGTGGAGACAAAAGGCAGGAGAAACCAAATAGACTATCTGAAGGGAACTCTAAGTGCACACCATACCATGATAGTTGTTCACTTCTGGAACCTTCATCAAGATCTTCAAAAGGCAGTAGTCCAGTTTCTTCTTCGATAACACACACCAATAGTCCAAATTGAGTATAGCTGTCGGTTGTTGCTTGGAACGACGCCAGATCTACGCGGATACCATAGATCCTTAAAGCAGGATTGGCAAAAGTCTCAAGCCATCTAAGCACTGGGCGAAACATTGTACTAAGGCAACCCCGGCGTACTAAACGCAACTGAGCATTCAAACCAGCCACAAGACGGTACCATGTCGTAGGAGGAATGGACTGAAAACAATTGCAAATCTTAAGTACAAATTGATCAAAGTGTCGGGAAATCCCATACTTCTGTCTTTAAATTCCTTTTTAATTTTTAGCGGATGACTAACCTGACTCATCAGACTGGTAATAACATTATCATTATTCAAAGAGAGTGGAGCCATATAACTTCCATCACCACCAAATAGAAGAGACAACGGAAACCTCTGGTGAAGACTAGGAGGCAGATCGCTTCGATTCTCATCACCGCCAAGAAAAAAGTCCACATATGCTAGCATTAGATCAGGTGTTGCTGCAACCTACAATCATGGAGACCCATAAGATAAGGTTGAGAAGTCATTCTCGAACCATATGCTTCAGTAAAATTTGCTTTTGGGACTCTACACAGAAGACCAGATAAAAACAGGGGCAAATAACACTTAAACCTTTTGCAACTGTAAAGGAAAATCATCATTAATATATTAAGAAAAAGTTTAATTTAACAACTGACAAATCCAAGCAACATTTATGATATGTCAACCTTTAGAAACTGTTGAATATGGCTGGAAAAAAAAATTAAGATGCAAGTCTTTAAGTTTTAGGAAGAAATGGACAGTGGAAAACTGAAGAGGCAGCAGATGAAATCAAATTTTGAGTTATAGTACACAGCTGGAAGTAATACATGTTAAAAGGCACACATCAGTATGGCTTTTACTAACAATAAGTAGAGGCTAGAGCTATGCCACAATAGAGATGCTATTTTTCCTGCTCAACAGGATATAGTTGTCCTCTAAAGACCTGACAGAATGAAGATGCTGTAGTTTCAAACTTAACAAAATGATTATACCACTTTATCAATGAATAAATAAAGTTCCACTAGAAAAGACCCAAGAGACTGCTACTTGCATAAAACAATCATACACAAAGCCCAGAGTACAAAAAATGGAGTTCGAACAGCAAATAATAGAAGCAAAATTTCACACATTCTAGTTTCTAAACGTGCTTAAACACAAAATTATGGTAAATGATACTTGATCAAAGTCCACTATAATCTAACCTTCAACCCTTCATAAAGAGCACGTGATCGACAAGAACGTAAGCAAGCATGATCATATTCTGACCGAACAAATTCACGAAGACGTTGTAACTTTATTCTACGCCGCCATTGCTGCCATGACCATGCAAGAGGATACACAAGGATACAAAGAATGCTATGCACTGCTCCTTCCCACCATTGGTAGGCAGCAATAGTATTAATTTCATCCACAAAGGTGTTGAAGGCACCCTCATATCTGGCAGATAAATACAAAACCACTCAATAGCTATTTCCCAGTTTGTAATTTATTCTTTAGAGAAGATAAAATTTAAAATCCAGAGTTTAGGAAAAACAAATTAAGAAGAGCAACCAAGGGAAAATGGAGGCAGAAAGAAATGTATATATCCTCTTCCCTCATTTTCCTTCTGAAGTAATGCAAGAGATAACTTGAAAAGAGCCTATCCGAAGAAAGACTTCGATGAAACATGTGAAACAGCCAAAGCAAGACACTCTAAACAAAAGAGTAAACTGAAGATACCAGGACAATAAAAAAAGAAAGCATCTTACACGACTTCTTTTATTTGCTGGGGAGGAGTATGAGACAGATGCCAAGGTTCACTGAATGTATTCGGACCCAAAAAGTACAATCTATAGACATGGCTTTGTGACTCCTCAACCCTGTTTGTTTCCAAAACCTGAAAGAAAGAAAATGTCAAATTTCACCTGAGCCACGAAAAAAGTATACAATCTAATACAGTGCATTGTTGTATGTCAGCAAGCAAGACATCGAACAAACCTCATTGAGTGATTCCAGAAACGGAAATGAGTGATCAATTTGAGAACCCTGTTGTGTGGGAGCAGGACCAGGTGACTCATCGACACCAACATACTTCATCCGAGCTACACTAAGAACTAAGGCCAACAAAATGAGAAATCCTAAAAGGAGAAAAACAAACAGCCAAGGCCCTCCAAATGTGTAGATTAGTTCTTCAAGAGCTGTATAACAATGAGGCATATGGTATCTCTCTGAAACACATTGGTAAGGACAAGGACGTTCCGTAACACCACCTATTACAAGGAAAGCCCCTTGAAGTCAGTTTAAAATGAATCAACCATAAATCAGCAGAGAGACTATGTAGGAAACAAAATTTCACAAATTTTGAAGCAACAGGATAGCATAAAAATATGTCCACAATGCAGGAAATACACAGATGTACAAGTTAATCTCGCTGATATAGATGTTCTGTATGTTACTTATCGATCAACTAGTAGACTTTCATGAAGAAAGAGATTAAACAACGCGGTGTACTTACTTAAAAGTAGACTGAACACGAAGTGTCTTGACAAATTCATTTTCTTATTTTCTTTAAACAAACCCCCACCCCAAAAAAAGCATCTCTATATTTGGGGAAAGTAACTCATATCTGGCCTCTTTATTTCCTCTATTATATGGTGAAAGCCTTAGCAGCTTGCTATAAACATCTCATCATTTGTCATACCTCGAACAGAAATATAAACAGCTCGATGTGGGAGTTCATCATTTGGGCATGAAATACAAAGGGCTCTATCAGATCCCGTGACATTCTTGAAAGTACCAAGTGGGCATTCCTGTATAGACGCAACAGAGGAATTCCAATAAAACAAGAGAAAATCATCGATCCAGTCATTTCTGAATTCAGGGAAGGAAAAAAAACAATTGGAAAAGGCAACAGGCCGATGTTATGAAAAAAGAATCAACCCCCCACCCCCACCCCCTCCAGGAAATTCTTTCTTTGACCTTCTCTCAAGCTGTTTCAAGTAGAAGCTTAAACAACGAAAAGCTTATAGATATCATTTGGCACTTACCGCACAGAAAATCCCATAAAGCCCTCTTGGACACGGCTTTCCAGACACAGTTCCACTTCCACCAATACCACCTTGCTCTCCACCCGATCCACCCCTGAGGAAACAGCACACATGACAGAAATACAACAAACGTAAACTCCTGGAACCATAATAAAATTGATAAGTCAACAAATGTACTGGATTAGTAATTGATTCGAAGGCTCATTGAAGATCTCTTCTAAGGCTCTTCAAGTATCACTCACCTCCAGCATAAGTTATTTACAATAATTTAAGAAACTTTCCGAGCAAAAAGAGCACACTAACAATAATCAAAACATATTGATGAAATATTCTGTGTTAACTACTTGCTAACTGCTCTTGACACTATGTAAATATAACCAAAAAAAAGATGCTTTCTAAAAGATATAAGCTTTATGAACACTTTTTATGCTCTGTATGTTTCAGATATTGTTATCCGAGGAACAATTGGTTAATTCAACTGAAGAAGACTTGATAAGTTACTTAAAACTGAAGGTAAGGAGAGTATTTTTAAGAATTTCAACACATGTTTGAGATACACAAAGAAGCTACAATTACAATGGAATTCTTAGTACTACCTTTAATTAAATGAGTGCTGTCAGTCATGGAAATCTTAAATACATTCATAGTATCCAACTAGAACAAATGTATCGACACCTCTAATCCAGTCACTTTCTCCAAAAAAAAAAAAAAAAAGATTAAATAATTCAGTCTCTACTCTCTAGCAGCCTACTGTTATCTCTTATTTAACTGGATCTGAGATTGAAGACTTAATATTTGGATATTTGAAGCAGCAAAATTGCACTTGAGGTTCTGAAGTAGATCCTACCCATTAGTTCATTTGACAAATACTAATAGATGCAACTAATAAACTCACATCACTAACAGATAATTCATTAGAATGAGTCATCAGACGCTCAGAAAGTATTATAAGCAATGTAATCAGTAATGTCATACCTCCAAAGAGAACAATAAAAAAGTGTCGCTACAACTCTATCTAGTCACTGAAGTTAAACAACAACATAGCAAAGTAAACTGAGTAGCAGCCAAAAAAAAAGAGAGAGATGCAAGCACAAGACTTAATATTTGGATATTTCAGGTCTAGCTATTTGCATCTATTGATAGTGTAACAATACAGCCACAAAGTAAATTTTTCACGAAGACAAGATTGCCCATCTTTTGATGCATTTAAACATGGTATTACCAGCACACTAGCACACAGAAAAAATGGCCCAGTCTGCTCCAGCAATTTCTATAGTGCAACAACTAGACCAAACAAAGATGCACTAAGATGACTACACAAGCTATCCACAACCTATCAAATGAACCACGATTATCGCAAATCACCTTAAAAATAGCGCAACTTGTGAAAATAAAATTATTAGCAATATGTTGTTTCATATCAGCACAAACCTTGTATAGATGCTTCCATTCACAGTCGCTATAGGTTGATACACATCACCAGTAGGAATTTCTGACCAGTGAAAGTGTATCCGCCCACCACCTCCACCTCCACCACCACCGGAACTGCTAGTCCCTCCAATGCTTGACATGATGCCAGATTCACCAACATCCAGTGATTTCAAAAATAATAGAATACTTCCACCGGATCCACCTCCAGGCCCTATGTACTGACCTCTAGTTAGATAACCTTTCTTCCCGAAGCTTTCTTCAAAGCTGTCCCCATCAGATACAACTTTGCCTTTAACCGACAAAGACATCAGGGGATGCTCCCATGAACCTATCACTGCATTCGGATGGCAACAGAAAAATAAGAAAAATATCCAAAGATGGCTTACGAGAAAGCATTAAAAACCATAATCATTATTCATCGCAAATAGTCGAATAATAGCATATAACTGGACTTCATTCAATGTGTAATGCATAAGGATGACATTCACACCAGAACTGATACATCTTTGACGAATCATAAGCATTCAAGCAAAAACATGCACTTGATACTGGCTTTAAATAAGTAAAAGCACACAGAAATTGACAGGTTAGAAAATTTGTTGCAAATGAGATATTTTTATCCGGCATATCAGAAATAAGGAGTATATCACATTTACAAGATACGTTTACTTGTTCGCTAACACTTTAGTTTGAAATAATCAGCAGATCTTAAGAAGCGAAGTGAGCTTAGCAGAACAATCTATAACTTTTTTTCAAGCTCTTTTATCTGTTTAGTCAACCTTTCCGTCGGAAGCAAATTTGCTAGGTCCAAGATGGTTGGTTTGGAACAATCCAATGGATCACCTGATCCACGCTCTCTTCCCTCATCAAAGAGGGACAACCAATCATTTTATCAAACAAAGTACTTGGACCTTAATGGAGGAAGCAATTACAAGTTCAAGATTGGAGAGAATCAGCAATGAAAGAAAAGCAACATGGAACATGACCACCTTGTCTCTATAGGAGTATATGGAACGAGAGTGTGATGAAGAAAGCACTAAGAGATCTTTTATATTTCACTTGTACTTTGGTGTAAGAGAAAATATTTTTGTATTGTTTGTTTGGGTAAACTTGGTGGAAGACAACTGTCTCAAGTGTATCTTGTACTTACTTTTCAACACCGACTTGGTGCTTATTAATGGAAATTTTTTATTTATAGAAAAGGGTATTTGGACCTTAAATGGAGAAGTGAAGAAAAAGAGGAAGAGGTGAAGAGCACAATGAAAGAAATAGCATTAGATTCAGATATATTACATAATTATTGCCATGTTGGAGACGCGAAGACCCTAGATCTTCAATCAAGGAAAATCCAACTATGACTCAATCCTAAACTAGTTGGGCCAACCACACAAATCATCTGTAACTATTACTTAATTAGAAAAAGGAGTAACTAGCAGTGTCACATGTACAACGCTTGAGGGAAGATGTGGACCAATTGTTACAAGTCACTTTTGGTTGCTAGTCAATTATGGTGGATGGTACTGAGTCTGATTGGAATACAGACATCACATACTACAGTAAAGGATGTTATGTTCAGCTGGGTTTTCTGATAAAGGATTAGAGATGTAGAAGCATGAAACAAAACAACCTTTGGCTAATATGTGGTACTTAAGAAGAAAAAAGGGAAGCTTGGGAAAGTGTGGAAATGATTTTGCACTGACAGCTAGTCTCCTGTAACTGGTTAAATTTTGGTGCACCAATGAGGTATGTAATAGTATTTAGTATATATAATTGTGTATTATTTGTAAAGAACGCATACTTGGGCAGATTTTGTACTTATGTATACCACTCAGATGGGGGGAATTGAATGAAATATCTCTCCTTCAAAGTTTAAGTAATGAGGTGATCAATTCATCCAATAAAATCTGATTTTTGGATCAAAACACGATGAATGCAGAGTGGGTCTGACCTCCATCAAATTTAAGAGACTCCCTATAGATGCGACAAGAAGAAGTGGGATTAGGGGTGACATTGTTATAATGTGGGACAAAAGGGAATGGGAGATTCGTCATATGAACGAGAAATGCAAGTTCAATGTGAGAAGATTGTCCGTACTTTGTTGTATGTTTTCTCATAAACATAAAAACCCCGTAAGTTGTAAAACTATTAAAACTATCCCAATTTTTTTATACAATCTTTACCAAATAAGCACAAGTTTATATATACTATCACAAACATATTCTTAAAAAATACAATATTTACTGATCAAGTTTTAATTCAATAAATAATAAAATTAAACATAAGTTTTGGTTTACTACTCTTTTATATAATCCTCCAACAAAGTACAGACAATCTTCTCACATTGAACTTGCATTTCTCGTTCATATGATTGAGAAAACGAACAAACATTGTTAGTTTGAGTCATTTGTTGGTCAATTTGATTGGTAAATATATTTGATAAAAAATGATGAACTTGGTGAATATAAATGATAAAGAGTAGAAATTGATTTGAAGTAATAATATATTCTATATAAGTGAGAATAATCAGATATATAAATGGTTTTAAAAGTAATGATATGAATTATAAATTTTATTTACATATGAAATAAATGGTTACTAAATATATATGTGGAGTTGTTTTTACCAAATATAAACTTGTGGGTCAATTTTTGTATTTGAAAAATCCCAAATCATGATTTTTGGAGAATTTGGAATTTCATCTCATGATATGAAATCAAGAGATGAAATCAACATGAAATCACATGTCTAAAAGTTGATTTCATCTCATGATTTCATATCGCCATTTCATATCGCATGCCAAACACCTACTAACTGTTACCATTTTTTTGAAACAGGTAACTTTGTAAATCACAACAACAGTACATAGGCAGTACTGAGCCATATTTACAATTCATCAAATCCAGCTATCTGATCCAAAATTGAGTCTAGTACATCTATTAGGGAGATAGTGCCATTGGAGTATAATTGTATAGAACCATTCTCAAAACAAAACAACAAAAAAAGTGGCATTTAAAACTGTTGCAGCTTAACATTTAAATTTCTGTATCACAAAGCATACATTGCCGTTTTGCAGTAACACCCACAGAATGCCATGATAATGATTCTACTGTGTATGGAGGAGACTCCAAGCCATATGAAGAATTTTCCACTTTTAATACAAAATCAGTAAAGCAATAGATGTTTATGCAATTTGTTTCAATTACCCATTATAATATATCATCCATCTGCAGGTTGATCACTTTTCATATACAAAAACATCAGATGATTAAATTATGAGAAAGCTACAACAGGGGAAAAAGTGGATGTTGGGGAATATAGTCAAGAAGACAAACTCAAACTTACCAAGGACGCCACCACCAGAAGTTGATCCAGCTAGGCTACTATTCCCGCTTCCACTGCCGAGTTCACATGGCAAATTGGGATCTCCATATGTGATGCCACCCCCAATGCAGCTTCCATTATAATATCCATATCCGCCTTCACCACCATGACCAGCACCACTACCAAGACCATTGCTCAGAACTTTTCCTTGGCCTACTCCTCCAGTGCAGCCTGTGAAGATGACAAAATGAAATAGGTGAAACAATGGGGTTAATGTGACATTTAGAGATAGATTAAGTAAATTGTTGTAGTTTGATTTGTTTGACAAATAGATTATTGAAAATTGCATCTAAACTTTGGGAGTTTTTATATAAGATAAAGTTGACCTCCCTTTAACAAAGGAATCTGAACTCTCAAAACATTGAATAGTATCACTAGTATTTCTCAAGCTTATCATACATTTTGAATAACCTAAAGATGGAAGAGTGCAACATTTGAACTGAGCAATCACTAAACCCTGCCTAAAGAAAGCCTATAGATGCTAAAAACAAGGGGGTGACATAAAACAAACTTAAGATGGTCAAATCAAATATAAAACTGAAGGAAATTAAGATCAGACCCATTCCCGATGTGCTAATAATTCCATAAGGCTGCACATCTATGGTCCTTGCTCTGTGGAAATGAACAACAGATCCTTCTATGAGGCCTTCAACAAGGATATCTTCAACTCGGCAGATCTGCAGATAAAGGAAGTATTAGAGTAGGACAAGTGTAATGTACAATCAATGCACGTACTATATACAGATTTCTGTTTTGGTACTGGGCAAATAATTGCACCTGTAAAGTAAAGGACAATGAAGAGTTCACGTTGCAGTCTTCAGGGGGGTGGAGCAATTCAAAAGGACAACCTGGACTATCACAGTTCAACTTTGGTTTCCTACCAAGCACCAAATATCCCATTAGCAAATCAAAGAAGCATCTTAGGTAAGAAAGAATAGGGAGAAGGAACAAGGAGTAGTTAGCAACTCACACAGCATCAGCTGTCGTATTTCGTGAAGGACCACGCAAAACGGATCCTGGCCCAATCTACATGCAGTAAGAGAAAAGTAGGGAAGAAATTAAAAGGAGATATAATATATAGAACAAAACGATCAACTCAAACTACATATGAAGTTCTGGAACTGAAATACCAAGCTCCTCGGGTCTCAGGAGACGAGGCAGAACATAGACCATGTGAAAACCTGAGCAAAGACTGCCCAGTTACCACCTTGCAAGTGAGACAAGTGGAACACTAACAGCAGTTACGCATATGATGTGTCGACTATGGCATACATTATCATGCATCAGATATTCACAGAAAGGTGGCGAGGTAAAAGGAATTACTAACTGCGATGCAAAAATAAATATACTGATATCAAAGCACATTAAAAAAACTCAAGAAACGAGGAAAAATAAAGTGTGTCAAGCGAAAGCAAGTATGGAACCAGTTAGAAATCTATTGCACATCGCCTACAAAGAACAGAAACAATACAATACAGAAGAAGATTTCTGCTCACGTTGACACTGTAAAACAAAGACAGTACTAGTCTTTGAGCTTCAATAGCATCTCCTGGTCCAGACAAATTCAGCAACCCTTGGCCATGAACTCCAAGATTTGCATTCGAACGAATTTGAGATGACTCCTGCATAAGATGGCATTTAGAAGACATCTCAAATGAACAAACGCACGAAGACAACAAAGAAAAACAGAGAACAGAAAAGAAAGAGCACCACCTTAAGAACAATTAGGTTACTAGCCTCAACCATTGATGTCTCAACATTTTGATCACCACCACCATCAATTACCATTTGTGAATTCCACATCAGAAACATTTTGACAGACATTCGTAGCGCTCCAAAAACCTGGAAAAAAAACAAGTCAGATAACATCACTGCAAAACTTCAGAACTACATTAATACAAGACACATCATTGGGGACAACGAGTACAAGAGCTGCAATTGAATCATGTTTCTAGTTTTCTAGAAGCACAGTGAAGAACTAAGGCCAAAGAAAAACCAAAAGTAAGCATAAAACCATACAAGCGAAACTGAGGCAGGATGAAGTTGGTATAATAGCATAAAACATGCTGAGAACAGAAGCAGCAATTTAGACCAGACATCATCAGTGAATAAAGTTCCAGTTTCTCTTTGATCTCAATAAATAATTATGAGAACTCTTCCTTAAATTATTATTTTTGATGAAGAACTCTTCCCTAAATTCTTAATCATGATTGCCCCCAAGGCCTAGCTCGAGTGGCAAAAGGTGGAGGATTTGTGGCTTAGGTTGCAACTTCAAGCCCCACACCATGCAAAGCGAAGCCCGGTATTTAAGTGGAGAAGGGTAGAGGGGCGGGCCCATTATCCACCGAGTTTAAAAGGCAGTGATTGGTCCAAAGAACGGGTCACTGACGGATTTCTCGGTTATCAAAAAAAAAAAAATCTTAATCATGATAGAAACATTAATCTACAATAAAATAAGAAACAATATATAGAGGATCCCAAGTCATTTGGCTGCTTATGACCCCAAAAATAATCAACAAGGAAAGCAAAATATAAACTCTGATTTTGCTCATAGACGTGCAAATCATCACATCATATATATATATATATATATAAAAGAGAACCTTAGGCCCGCCTACGTGGCGCCACCACAAACCAGAATTCCCTTTTAATTTATTTATTTACAAAACTACCCTTCCCCTTTCATGAGAAGTTATGAAATTTATGAAAAGTTGCGATTTTTATGAAAAGTTGCGACTTTTATGAAAAGTTATGACTTTAATGAAGAATTGCGACTTTAATGAAAAGTTTTGACTTTTATGAAAGGCTATGATCTTTCCGAAGGGTTGCAAATTTTCCAAATAGTTATAACCTTTCCAATAAGGCACAATAAACATTTGTTCACACTACCCTTTATTGTCTATAAATAAAGGGATTTCCTCTCATTTTAAAACAACGAAAATTCTAAACCTCTTCTTCTTCTTCACAGTAGAATATTTGTGTACTTTGCTCCTGTTGAGTGGCTCACTGACACCATTGCTTATGTTACAGATCCTGGTATGTATTCTTACGGTCATTAAGTTATGCTTATGTTATTAAGGATAAATGATAAGATGTAATAATTTTCATTTTCCTTTACATTATTAATGACTGATAGGTTTTAAATATTATTTTATAAATTCCATGATATTAAATTCCCGCGTGAAGCGCGGGTAATTTTACTAGTTTTTTCAATAAAGAAAAATGGTGCTCGACCACAGCTTTAAAACTAGTGCTGCACATTGCACAAAATACAGAGTTGTTGTGATACTTGATAGCTTTTGGCATCTATAGTAAAAGGAGAGCCACTTTTAAGTTTTAAGTACTAAAAGCCTTATACAGCAGTGTGAAAAGCTGGTATCAATGCTAAAGAGGCCTGTTTCAATCTATTCAGCTGTAGTTACCCCTGGAGCCTTTCTCTTCATTTAAAATTATTATTACGGTTTTATATTACAGTATCAGAAATCGCAAGACTTAAGGAGACCTTTATGGATAACGGTTATTTAAGCTTATCAGGGTATATTACAATACTACAGTGAGGAGGCCTGATAGTTAGCTAAGCTGTTATTTCAACTTTCATGTATAGCTTTAGGGAAGACATGCATTGATTCTAACAAGTGTCCACATTCTGCAGTAAAATAGCCACACCACAATATAATTGAATGTGTTGATGTTTCCAGTGGTCAATACAAGTAAATGCATCAAAATAGAAACAGCTAGAAATTGATTCAAGTAGAGGCACAAGTTAGATAGTAACAGTGAGAGTTTACCAAGACACTTGTAAACAAAATATATATGTGCAACAGAGTTTACAATTGGAACATTCCATGCGCACTTCGATATAACCACAAAAATGGCTTGAGGGGCACTTCGAGATTCTACCGCTTACCTTAATTACAGAATCACTCATCAAAAGCTCTTCTGCCAATAATTCAAACTCTGACATCGCGTAACGTGCCAGCCCAAAGCTCAGTGTTCCTCGACACAACAGGCTAATTTGACCTTGAACCTATATGAGTGAGATAAAATGCTCATAACCGGAAAAACAAAGGCAGAGGTGCAAACAGAAGACAGATGGAGAACCAATATGATGCAATATGCTAGCAAAGTTTTCTAAGGCATTCATGAGGTCACCTCAAGGTTCAAACAAACACCTTCACTTGTTTAGCTTTTTAATGAGCAAAAGTAAATTGATTATTTAGGCTTCGTAATTAACTAATTATTCAATTAAAAGGGGCGTTATAAAGATAATTTTAATAAAGACACCTGTACTACAGGAAAAACAAAAAAGAATTGGAGTCTTTTGTATCATTTTATTCTTTGAGAGCGCTTGGACCCCCATTCCTCTGGGATTTTTTCTTTGCTATCTTTTACATATTTCTTTCAATGTAAGGAAATCAAGTTCATCTTAGATGAAAAGAAGTTAGACATCAAGTGGAACTTAAATGTTTTCAGCTTCAATGCCCATCCTGTGACACATAATCTAGAAATACCATGAGTTACATAATTTGGAACATAACTCAATTTCGAAATTTATCTGACAATGCATCAGGTTATCTGTACAACTTAAAAGTATTGGTAAAGCATCAGTACAAATAAATTGAGGAAACCAGAAAAATCCCTTTTCTCCAATCTAGAACCCGTCTGTAGAAAATCAAATAAAACAAGTTAAAGACACATTATCTGTGAAACACAAAGTGGAGCCATAAACACTAAACCAACAAAGCAAAATTACACATTAATTGCAAAACCATGCAGTAATCATTGAGAAACATATGTAATATCCTGACGGCAAGAGCTTGGCATAAATAATATAGAACAAAAGAGAAGGATGGGACTATATTTCTAGAGAATCAAGAGAAAAACTTTTTTTTGATAATAGAAACAACAAAACTTCTTACCAAGGCTCAAGGAAAATTTCATTTCTCTATGATGCTTCACTCAATAGATTCAGTGTCAAAAAGATTCAATTAATTGAGGTACACATCTAGTTACTTTCATGAAAGAACTGAAAACGCAAAAGAAAGATCCATCAACCTGAACGCGACTCCACAGCAAGGGGACAGCAGCCTTAGCATGGTTGCGAATATAAACATTCGTCAGAAGTGGCTGGGGAAGATCCAACAGAAGTGTGTCAGTAGAAGTTGATCTATTGTGGTTGTTGACAGTAAGACTACGGGGGACGTTATCATAGAAAGTTCCTGCTGCGCCAGCATTTTCTGCGCAACCACGACTGCTTCCTCCTGCAGGCAGAAAACGGAGGTTGCATTGCCTTTAGTACCAGCTGAACAAAATGATATAGAAAAATCAAGCATTTTACCTATCCAAAGGCTACAATTAACTATATACTGAAGCCCACATGATGAGGTTTATTTACAAGTATTTCTAGAGTAAATCTTTCATCCAGACGAGAGATCAGGCATGAACCTGCTAAGGGAATAGTTGCTACGCAGAGATAGTTGTTTAATTGACCATGTGCAATATAAAATCCAAAAGCATGAGAAGGTCAATTCTACAAAGCTTGGCTCCCTAGCTCAACTATCCTAATATGCAAGATAAACTTAGCCTTACCATATACAAAGATTTCTGGTTCATCGTGTCTACTAAAAATATCCACAGAAACTCTTCCACCACCTCCACCAGCAAAACCGTCACCTCCACAAGCACTTATTCTACCAATTCCAGTCCTGCATTTGGTTAAAAAGGAAGAGTTAAATGGCAGTGCAGGCAAAGGCATTTGACTCTTTTTTGCAACTTCAGACGTACCAATTACTGGGCTAGGCAATTGTAATAAAATGTCAACAAAGCCACTATGCTGTTACAGGGTAGTCCAATATATAGAACACCACATAGAAAGCACCGAATTAGGTATACACTATGCGTGAGAAATATATCTTGATTACAAATGTAAAAGTTCAAGCTAAACCATTGGTTTGATTCAGCAAACTAAGGAGATACTGCAGATTTCGAAGAGTTCAGCATTTCTATACGTGCGCTACATATCAGGTGGAAAAAGTAATTTTAAGAAGAAAACCAGTGATCCTCTCAAGTTAGGTTGTAGTTGCTTAGTGATGCTTAAGGTTAAAACTGGCTTTTTTAATCTGTCATCCAGCTAGGTAAGTCATCTCATCTCCTAGGTACTAATAAAAGATTGAAATTCCAGAGTCGAATGGAAGAAGAATTTATAGAGTATGTGCTTAGGTTTTCCAGCCATGAACTGTCCCCTTGTTTCTTTCATGTGCCTTTTAGAATTTATTTTAATTTTTTTGAAAAGAAAAAAAAGAAAGGAAAAGCAAAGTGCATGCTATCTCTATGGTAGGCACTTGACAATTTAAGAAGAAAATGCACCATTGTTACTCTGCATTGCATGCGCAAGACCCACTGAAAAAATGTGGATCACCTCATTTACATTGCAGTTCTGCTGCAAAGTTATTTTTTTATAAGTTCTGCTACAAAGTTATTGGCCCTGACCATTTTCTGCATACCATAGGTGCTAACTATAACAGATGGAGTGACATTGGCAAGCTAAAGGATGAACAACATGAGGAGAAAGATATGGAAGAGCACCCCAATGTGTATCTATCGTTTCATACAGAGAGGAATACGAGAAATAAGGAAGGAAATCAGGAATTGAGAATAAATACAGATGGAAATATATCTCTATTGTTCCGTTTGTTTGTTGTGTATAAACATGAAACATGTTGCATAGATGACTGCTAGAGTTTTTGGAAGGTCTAGTGTATTATTGTACTAACCTTATGTCAGTAACACCACCTTGGAGTATATTACAAAACAGATTCATTTTTAGCCTATCATCTTTTCTAGAAGCAAAACTCAAACACAGATGATCTAACATCATATATTTTTCTGCTTCATTACTTCTATGGTCATGCACGGCAGCACCCATCCTATTGAAATAGTCTTTCAGTAGAGATGTTCCCACCCACAAGTACCCCTTTTCCCCTCAGTTACCTTTATCTCAAAAAAAAGGTACCCCTTTTCCCGAATTGTACTATAATTTCTGTTCCTATGCTCCCTCTTCTTTTTTTTGCAATGATGGTGTCCAAGCCAACTTGTGCCAACCTCGACTATTTCACCGAGTACCTGCTACATCCCATCAACACAGGTAACGGGTAACTCCGTCCACCAAGACTACAGCAGATTCAAAGAATTCGCCTAGAGCTTTTTGCCTCCATTTGAATTTGAACTTGAGACTTCATGTTTCTCCTACAACTTCATTGATCACTAGGTCACACCCTTCGGTTATCCCTATCCTCTCACATTTGGTCAGAAATACATATGCTCCGCAAATATAGGAAAAGCAGAGTACAGGTCACAGCAAACCCCCTGTTTTATTTTATTTTGATAAAGAACAAACCCCCTATTTTATTACCGGACATAATTGAGTGAAGGTCATCATAAAATAGTATTTATTTGAATAAAGGCTCTCCTTGTTCCTCATTTCAATCAGCTTGATGAGGGATGGGACCCACAGTCACAAAGACACTGACAAGCAACACACCAGGTAGTTTTGGAGAATGAAATTTGGAGAAGATCTAGTCCATCTCTATTAACTAACAATTGTAAAGTTTTTAGGTCAACCACTTGAGCTTCCATTTCAAATGTTTCAAAATTACTCTTACAGGTAAAAGAAGAAAATCACTAGATCACTGTTCACAACAGCTGATAACCAACAGATACAGAAAAGAAATAGGGATCATCCAGGAAGGTAAGATAAGGGGAAAAAAATACGAATGCATATATAGCCATTCAAAGAGTAAGATAAATGCATCGGAACAGGTCAAGTATTCTTTCATACAGCAGGCTTCTACCTTTTGTCTCTTAAAGGTGACCTTCTATACACCCTTGTCAAAAAAAAAAAAGGGCAACCTTCTATACACAATTTTCAGAAGTGAACCTTAAGAAATGGTAGCTTTTACCTACAACGGAACAAAAACTAATTTATTAGGTTAATGTAACAAAGTTGATGGCGGCAGCAAGGTAGTGCCCTGCCTGTGTGAGAAGACCATGGAATCATATTCACTATATATCTAACAGAGCAAAAGAGCTAGCAAGCATGGCCACCATATCTTAGAGTAGGTGGAGAAAACAGTTGATGGATACTGCACATATGATAATCAAAGTGTGAATATGCATCAAGGACCTGAAAAATCTCTAATTCTAGTGTATACCTTATTCATATAGAATGCCCCCAGAGTAATGATTCAACAAATAAAGGAAGGCCCAAGTTTTGAACTTATGAACCGGTAGATGTTGGGCTAACTAGCCCAGTGGAGATTTTGTCGATTATCAAAAACAAAATAACCTGTTTAATTGCAAGTTCTCATCATAGTATTGCACACCACTCACTACAAATATCTACTTGAGTGCCAAATATAACGTGTGAATTTGTTAGAGAAAGAGCATATTTATACATGATTACAAAATTTTGGGGTGATGTTTTGAAGGACTTTAGCCTCAAAGAGACACATCCATCTCCGACGTTCCCTACATAAATGAATTTACTCCAAAATCGAAAGGGGAAACCTTACTCAAGATATTAGAATACCATCTTATTCAAATACAAGGCATGAAAACCTAAAACCAAAAGCTTATTCATGATAGTGAAGGTTACAATAATATTACATTCAGCTAGCTCTCAAAGCCAGCAAGGTATTTCTGAAGTTTCAAGTCTAAAGATGCTTGGATTCATTTTTGGAGGCCCTGAGTCTCATCTATCCATGTCAAGATCTTTAGGAGGCACTTCCGAGATGCCTCAATGACATGAATGAATTGACTTGAATTATTAAACAGCATAAAACAAATCAGTGAATCAGGATGACATTCAGTTCAAGTTAAACTACAACTTAAGGGAAAAAACTCACTTTTAATGAACCATTACCACAAATCATTCTTCTAGTTCAAAGAGCAAGTCCCAGTAGCACATATAAAGCTTCAGTTACTTTTCACAGGCATGTGATCATCAGCATTTGATATATCAATCCTTTTTTTGATCTTTCACATCCTTTAAACCCTTCATCTTCCATTCTTTGTTTCTTTCTGATAGGACAACTTTTGTCTAGTTTCTTTTTGAAAAGTAAACTTTGCTCCCATTCTTATAAAATAGAAAAACTACATGAATATATTAGGACGTTTTTTTATCACATGGCACATTTATTAAAAGCTGTACACGCACCAGGGTAGTGTATTGGCGTGTGCACTACAAAATAAAATTCAATTTATTTAGTACACATATAAGGGGTTGTTTGGTTGAGTGTATTAAAAAAATTAATGCATGCATTAGCCTTGTGTATTACTAGTACCTTGTTTGGTACTCTTTTCCAACCTCTGTATAACTAATACACTCTATTGTGTATTAAGGTGTGTATTGCTAATACCATGGATTTCTAGGTATTAGCAATGCAATGGTTTTAATGCATGCATTAACTCAATTAAAGACCCAATTGCCCCTCAATACCTTTTTTATATCTTTTCCAGCATAACCGTGTAAATAATTTTTTTCAAAGCAATGCATTCTATTTTTAATGCATCGAACCAAACAATGCATAAAAATAATTTATGGATAACTAATGCAAGCATAACTAATACATGCATTGCTAATGCAAGCATTATTAATACACTCTATTTAGCATTATTTTTATAAACTCTACCAAACAACCCCTAAGTAAGTACGGAACTATCAAAGTATATATATCATTTTGCATTCATTGTCTTACACCAATGATCTAGAGTATAGATACATTTGTTCCTGAGCTTCACAGTTGACTTCCTTTCTTTCTTTTAAAATTCTCTGGTTTCTTCCTTCCATATCACCCACCACACTGATGCAGGGTGAGTATCTAGAAGAAGAATTTAACAAAATCTTATCTACTTAGGCAAGAGAGAGGGTTGTTGCGGGAGGGGGTGTCGGCAAAGTGTAGGTTAATATGGTATTTATTGTCTAAACCAACACATGAACTTCACAATTCAATCCATATACCTGGCATAAAAAGCACGTCCTTTTGGTATGACTGAAAAAATAAGCTATTGTTTTCAATGTGAGGTCATATGTGAGTGCTACTGCTCGGTTATCATCAGTGGTTCGTCGTACATAAGTTTTTTCTATTAATTCTACAGTTTTGAATAGATCTCTTAGTTTCTTGGGATGTTGTCCGCTTAAAAAGACATACTCAAATTCGTTTTCTAGTTTGAGTTTGAAGGGAAGTGTTAGAATGTTAAAGAATTAGTGTTAGAATGTATAATTAATAATTAAAGTAATAGAAGAGCTAAGTCTTAAGGATCAGTGTTTTATAAGAATTAAGTATCAAGTAGGAACTTGTCCTTCGTCAGAAAAACATCATGTGTCTCATATTTAAGACCTATTGAAGGGTAGAGCGTGTACTCTCAGAACAGCCTCCAAGCTTTACCTGTTACCAAATGTAGATGTAGACCTAGCACTCATAAAATGAGTAGAGTCTATGTCTTGATGGAGAGTACATGCATGTTGTTCCTAGCGTAGCACAGAGGAATTTATGAGCTGTTGTTCCTTCTTTTCTACCAGGAGGAGGCCCAGTAAGTTGTTTCCACCTCATGTATCCTTCTTTTCTACTTACTGGGCCTTCGTGTTCCTGATGATATCTCAGCAAGTTCAGCCAACTCCATCCTCCAAAACCAACTTATGTTGATCCATTCAAGCATGACTCTTCAAACCTATCGCATGTATCTAGCTAAAATATTTAATGATGTGGAAACAACCATGTGAGCAAGTACAGTCTTGTACTTGCACGAGAAAATTTGGTATAAGCATATTTTCCAGTGATATGATACCATGCATTCGCTGAAGATATTCATTGAAACATGACATAATCATTCACAAAAAATCCAGTGCAAACCAAAAGCTCATTGAATGTCATGCTAACTACATGTTGGGACACCTTAACAAGTGACAAACTCCTTTTGTTTGTCCCACGGGTGCAAGTTCCATGTATTCCATCAAAAACAACTCTACTATCTCCTATCAACTCACAGTCTAACGAGTCATCATCCTATAGAAAATGAAACACATTCACATACAAACATATGAACCTACTGAACACAAAGAATTATGTGATTACGAGAATATCCATATTTCTAGTAACACTACTAACAACATTACAAACTAATAATATGGAGGAAATCAAGGGCACAGAGGTACTGAAAATTGAAATTCTAAATATATAGTAAGAAAAGGAAAATAAAGCAAAAGAAATATTACATCTTATAAGCTCTTATCTGGATGCTACCACCAGAGCCGCCGCCACCTTTGACACCTCCATCACCTCCATCAGCCAACAAACTGCCATTCACTTCTAGAAACTTGTCCACCAACAGCATTAATCTTCCACCTCCACCCCCACCATAGTCCACAGTCTTACTCGTTGTCCCACCTTTACTTCCATAACTCCATGGTGTTTGCAATGTGGACCATCCATAAGCATCGCCGCCCCAGACATCCTCCGGCGTCTTCTTTTTATCTGTCAAACAACCAGCCCCTCTTCCACCATAACCCCCACCTGCTCCCTCCACTCCTTGTGGTGTCCCACTCGTCTGAGCAGGCGCTGAACCAGCCAAACCAGTGGTATTCACAGCAGAACTATTACTAAACGTAGCATTATCTGCCACCAGCTGGAACGTTCCAGCTAGAATCACGGAATTCTCACCCAAAGTAAAGTTCCCAGTGACATTAATTCCAATTTCGCAACCCAGGAAAGTACACTTAAAGGTAACATTAGGAAGGACATAAAAATTCCCCTTCCCTTCTATATACACACTCTTGGTTATATTGACATTGGATACAATCTTACAAGTAGTATCCAACGATCCAACACCCCCTAGATCATCCTCACATGATACCGACGGCGGGTGCGGCGGCGGAGGTGGTGGCGCCGGTGGGGTATAATCTTGATGGAAAAGAATGAACTCAGAGTCTATATCCTCGTCTGAATAACCATTAATCGCTGAAGGGTTTACGAAAAACACTAAGAAGAGTAGAGTCAAATGAAGTGTGGCGAAGAAAGATAGAGATAAAGCCATTGACTAACAAAAATAGTCATCACATCTGACAGTGATAAAGATCGGATTGCATCGCAAAACGAAGAAGAACAAAAACCCACCTCAAAAACTCCGCCCAAACAAAGATTAAGCTTATATTTAGCAAAACCCAGTTGGGATTTTTGCAAGAAAAGTAGAAAAACAGCTATAAATATAGATAAAAACAGAGTCTTTGAAGAAGAGAAAACCCTAGAATTTTTTTCTATTTTTGATGGTGAATCTCGTGGGAAAGGAGACAGAGAGGTTAGGAAGAAAAGGGTGCTTAGAGAGAGAGGAAAGTGGGAGATGAGGTGAGCAAATGGGGCAAAAGTGAAAATGAGAAGGAAGATGAGGGGAAAGGGGGGAGATGATGGAATTTTGGGGTTTTTGTTTAATTGGGGAATAGGTAAAAGGTTTGTGAGATTAGGTGGAGTAAAATCTCTGTCTAAAATCTTTACATTATAATAATTTCAAAATAAAATAATTTGTGAGATATAAGATAGAAATAAAAGTCTAAAATATATTCGAACTTTGATCAAAATTACTATAATAATATTGACCTTTAGAAATGACCTATGTGCTCACGCGGACATCATAAATATTGCATCATTATAAATAGTAATGTGTTCACGTGGGTGCATATATACCTTTAAAATACTATTAAATAGTATAGGTCCTCCATGAAGTTTGGTATCATGACAGCAATTTCGGTCAAAATTAAAGTATTTTTCATACTTTTTTCCCTATTAGGTATAATAATTTCGAAATAAAATATAGGATCATTTTACTTTGTATATTATAAAATAACTTATTTTAAGAGAATTAATTTTAGAAAAACTTGTTTCAATCCAACTATTTGTATTACAGCTTTCCAATTAAATTGGACTTGGCAGAAAATATTTTTATTAAATGTGTTGACTTGTAGTAGTAAAAAAAAGAATGAAAATGTTTTCAAGCATTTAAGAAATATCAAGGGAAGTTCTATCGTCCATGAGACAGAGAGTGAGAAAAATGCTAGTTTTTCGCTTGTATAGAGTATCAAATACTTTTTCAGTTTATTTTTACTTGTCATTTATTTCTAAAATGGATTTTTATTTTTAATTGTAATTTTTGAGTTTTGACATATAAAAAGAAAAAAATAGTTTTTTCATGTTTTACTCTCAGTATTAAATATTTATTTTTCAAGACCTAATATAAATATCAGTAGTGTGGTAAAATACATATATCAATAATTATTTTCTTAACGAGTGAGTCAAGTCAAATAGTGACAAGTAAAAGTGAATAAAATGAGTGCTTTTTAAGAAAATAAATAATATCAAATCAAAATAAAATAGTAATAGTTAAAGGGGGGAAATCAAATTATGAAAATGAATTCATTGGCTCAAACAGTCAAACTATTGACAAAATTAAAAGGCAGCTTTAATGAGAAAATTAAGATCTATATCTATTTTGAAAATATTTACCCCAAGTAGTTTATACGAAAAAATTATCAAAAGTAGTCCTCAATATACGAGTAATGCTTTATTTTGATCCTTAATATATTTTTACTTGATTGAAATAGTTCCTAATGATAACAAAGGTGTTCATTTTGATCAAATGATCATTAATATATAACAAAAGGTGTTCATTTTGATCGTTTATTCTAAATCTAACAGATTTATAACGCATGGGTCATTCTTTATTTTGGTCCTTAATATATTTTACTTGATTGAAATTGTTCTTAATTTATAACAAATGTGTTCATTTTGATCTTTAATATATTCCACTGGATTGAAATGATCTATAATATATAACAAAATGTGTTATTTTGATCATTTATTGTAAACCTAAAAGATTTATAATGAAAAAAAAAATGTTACATTTAACTATTGCCTCTACGTGGCTACCAAAATCCACCATTTTGTTATCTTCTTTGTTAGCTCCAAAGAAAGAACTCCATAAAATCTAACACATAATTTTCTCTACTATCTCCAATAAAATTTACTATTTTCTCTTTCCTAAAATATTATTCCACTGACTTAATACTGTAACGACCTATTCGTCGTTATTCAAAAGGAAACTCGTGCAAAATTATTTGAAATACTCTACTAATTTAAATTGGGGGTGACACGACAAAAAATTCAGAATTTGAATTTAATCTGGGCTAAGTCTGCTATAACGGGAATTTTCCTACTATAGGGGGTGCATAATCGTTATAGTGGGATTGATGGGATTAGAGCCTAAGAAATACAATTTCTTTTAATTTTCCTCGCACTTTTCATGATAAAATAAACGAAGGTTACTCAAAAAACAAATTTGAAACTCCTCCAAGCTTGGGAATTAGGAAGGTGGGATTTTAGTGCAAGGAGGATCGAAATCCATGAATTCCGATCTACACAAATTCGCCCCCGCGAAGTCACAAGCTCGTGTTTCAGACTTCTTCAACAGTTGCTTGGTATCCCTGTAAGCTAGACTTAATTGAGTAGTTAGAGTTGTCTTTAATTATATAATACCATGTAAGTTGTCAAGACATTGCACGTATAGGCCTTCGGCCACAATGTGTGGATGGTTAAATGTGTCGTTAATTATTTTGTTGGGATAGTAATTAACTTGATAAGCTATTGTTGACCTTATGATGATTGTGGATGTTATTATGGGGAAGGTGAATTATGGGTAATCGAATTATAAGCTAGAGATGGTCGGAAAGGAATCTTTTAGAGTAGGTAATGGTTATTTTATTTTCCATTCATGTTATATATGTTTTGTTAACTACTCATTATTATTATCAATATAATATATGGCTAGGGAGTGGAAGGAGTATAAATGAGATGTTAGCTTGTTTCAATCTCATGTAATAAATGTGTTTATTTGGGTGTACAACTGTAAATTTATGTATTGTGTTTGTGATTATGATTGTGGTATGTGATTGTCAATTGATTCAGATATTACGTATGGTACATTGATATCTCTTGATTGACATGGAACCACGCTTGGTGCATATTCGATTGACTCGAGTATCATGTCTGGTATGAAGTATCTATATGGTTGTCTCTGATACTACGTAGGTACAAATTTCTAACGTTTAACTCAAGTACCACGACGTGTACATATTTGATTGTCCTTTGTGTATTGATTCAGTGAGTGCACCGAATTTTCTTATTACATTGTGTTTATAAAATTCGGTCCCTGAGTGGTCGAATTGGTGCATTTAAAGGCTGGGATAATTTTTGTATAGGTCGTTATTGCTTGTTAGATACCGTAGATGATGTTTCTAGAACTTTTGGGTTGTTTGGATTACTTGAGGGCTATTGAATCATGTGGGAGTTGAGTTAAGTAAAATAAGTAAGAGTTGTGTTGGTTAATAGAATTAGTTGGTGGATTTGAGATTAGGAATGGATTCACTAGGAAAGACTCTGGTGTTAGCTGAATTGGTGGTTTGAAAAGTCAATATGTGTTAGGTGATAATCTATTGGGAAGGAAAATGACTCTTAGTAGGAAAAGTGGCAGCGAAATGAGGTGGGTAACTTAGGATATAATATGTAATCTAAAGTGGGAGTACTTGATAGTAAGGATGATGGAGAAAGGGTTAGAAATGAATAGTTTAAGTCTTATGTTTTCTTCTAATTATTTACATGTTATTATGTGGTGGATTAAAACCAATCAATGAGGCCTACTAGTATGTGTTGTTTGTATCAACACTACTCTTGTTATGTCACTTGCATAGTCTGATTGCAAGATCGGTGATATTTTCTAGGTGACGACAATGATGATCTCTGATATTTTCTACTCCCTTTTCCTTATTGATAACAACATGAATAGTATGAATCACATGAAAGCTTTAGATGAGCTTGGTAGACACCATAGCAGGTTCGTGGGAGTGAAAATGTTTTGTTGCTTCGTTCCTCTAATTCTCTAACCCGATTATTAGCAAGGGTTTGGAATACTTGGGTACTTGGATATTGTAATATTCTATGATTCGTGTAAAAATTAATTACTCTTGTGGTTTTGTTAAAAATCATATGACAGTTTTGCGATCGATTTCTTTTTCCTTCTGTCCTAATAATAATTCAGGGACGAACGATAGGTAAATTAATATATTTTATAACGACTTATTTCTTCATTGAAAGGCACCTCGTGCAGAATTTCAAAAAAATTGAAAATACAACATCTATTTAAATTGGATGAAAATTTGGAATTTTGAATTTGATTCAGATGCAATCCGTCATAGCGTAAATTTTTCCTCTACGGTATCATCGCTATAACGGCTATATGATCTCTATAGCGGGATTGACGGGAATAGACCCTAAAAATACAATTTTAAAAAAAGATTCTCCCACTTTTCATTGGTAAAATAGCGAGGATTTCTTAAAAAAAAATATGAAGTTGCTCGAAGCTTTGGAACACAGGAGGGGAGGGCTTTCAGCATAAGGAGGATCATAACACATGAAAATTTGTTCCACGTCCATTAGAATCCGCCCTATAGAGTCAGAAACTCGTGTTTCAAACTTCTTCAACAACTTATTGGCTTGCAGGTGGGGTTGGACATTCGATCAATTCGATTTTGTTTGGTTTTCAAAATTCGGTTTGATTTTTTAATTTTCATTTTGATGAAAATATTAACCAAAACTGAACTGAAATAAATTCGATTCAGTTCGATTTTAGTAATCTTGGTTTGATTTATTTTGGTTTGAACATTATTTTGGGTCATTTATCTTAAGTAGACACGCTCCATATCTATGTATAATGTAATCTTCATTCGCAAACTCTTTTGACTTCTAAGTTTTAATTCTTCCAGTTTCATACTACAAGGTGGGAAAAAATCTTATCAAACTGTGAAAACCCTTCTGATTCTTCCAGATCCATTAAAAAAAGCAAAAAAAAATCTTATCAGATTGTGACAATAATGGTCGACGCCTGGCGATTATCATCTATCGTTGGTCATACTTCAGTCTTCACAATGAGTAATGTGATGCAATGATAGAATTTCAGATTTGAGTGTAAGTTTAGAGATTTGGTTATTTAGGTAATTGGGATTTGGATATATAAGATAATTGGGTCTTCTTTTTAAATTTGGGCCAGTTTTTTTTAATGGGATGAGTTAAGGAATGTGTCTAGTTATGTATTGTATTTGTATATAAAATATACATGTATTAAATAAAAATTGGTTTATTTGTTAACTGAAAAATATTCATAAAAAATCGATAACCAAACTGAATTACCTAGATTTTAATATTTAAAACAGAAACTAATTGATTAAATCAAAAAATTGAAATTGAAATTAAAAATTTAATTCAGCCATTTTTTTATAAGAACCAAATTATGTCGAGCCCTACATGCAGGTAGGCTAGGCTTAACTAGATAGTTAGATTTGTCTTTAATTTCATAATACCCTACAAGTTATCAGAAGATTGCATGTATAGGCGTGAGTTTGAATGATTAAATGAGTTGTTAATTGTTATTTGGGATGGTAATGGACTTGATTAGCTAATATCGACCTTATGATGATTGTTGGGTGTTATCCTGGGAGAGGTTAATTGTGGGTAATCGAATTATGAGCTAAAAACCGTTTGGATAAAATCTTTTGAAGTAAGTGATAATTGTTTTGTTTACCGTTCATTTTATATGTGTTTGTTAACTGTTTCGTTAGCATTATCTGTATAATATATGGCCAGGAAGTGGAAATAATACAAACTGAGATGTCAGCTTGTGTAAGTCTCATGCAATGAATGTGTTTACTTGGATGGACAAGTGTGAACTTATGCATTGTGATTGTGACATGTAATTGTCAGTTGGCTCGGGAACCACGGCTGATACATGATATTTCTTAATTGGATGGGGGTACTACACCTGATATATATTTGGTTGGCTTAGATACCATGCATGATACGAAATATCTATATGATTGGTTTAGGTATCATATATATCGGTGTAAATTACTAAGTTAGCTCAGGTATCACACTAAATGCGTGTTTGATTGTCCTTTATCTGTTGGTTTCGTTTATGGATTAAATTTGTACATTATGTTGTATTTATTACATGTAGATCCCTGAATAGCCTGATTGGTGCATTTAAAGGCTGGAGTGATTTTTATGTAGGCTGAGATTGTAGATGATGTTTCAAGGATCCTTAGATGGTATATATTACTTGTGGGGTGTTGAATCATGCAAGGGTTGAGTTAAGAAAAATAAGTAAGAGTTTATGATTACCACATCGGTGCAAATTACTAAGTTAGATCAGGTTTTGTAACTCCCGAAAAATTAGTAGGTGAAACTAGAGCCTTACATGAGAGGTTTAGAGTTTCATGTGTGGGTTAGAATCATAAAATGGCTTCCCGTACTTAGAATGAGAGATTTAGGGGTTAAACGTCAAAGTACAACTTCCCAAGGATCAACCAAGGGTCCTCGAGGAGGACCCTAAAGCCTAACCTCTAAGCTGCCCCAAAACTGCCCAAAAGTGTGATCTACGGAGAGACCTACGCCTCATAGGGTGGTCCACGCTCCATGGGAGATGGTCGTGGATCAAAGGCCCAAATGAGAAGCTGCAGAACCCCAACCCACACCCTGCCAGTATGGGCCGTGGGTCAGTCCAGGCCTCGTAGGTAGGGGTCGTGGATGGGACCTACTTGCTGCCTCAAATCGGCTAAGTCTAGAGGTAAGTTAGGTAATTCCTCTTTTAGTTAGTTTAATGTGGAGCCGTTTTATATTATTTTAATAGACCTATATAGGACTTTTTAAGTCATTAACTAACATATTCACTTCATAAAATCACAAGAACCAAATCCTTAACCAACTTTTTCCCCAAACAAACTCTCTGTAGAATGCCAAAGAAGAAGAATAAGAAGAAGGTGGAGTCTACGGTTGAAGGAGCAGCATTTTCTACTCAATTTCGTGGAGATTCTTCATCTAGGTATGGTAGGTTTCCATCTATGGGTAGCCTTCACCCATAGAGTCCCTTCAAAACTCAATTTCACAACTTGAAATTCCCCCAAAAGCTAGGATTTTACTCTAAGTCATGGATTCCTTTCCAAAAATGATTTAATTGATTTATATTATGATCAAATTGATGATTCATTACTGTTTTCATGATGAATTTCCTAAGAATCCATGCATTTCCCTATTTTCCCAAATTAGATCTTAAAGTGTGGGTATTGATTGATGCAAGTAGATGTTATAGAATCATGAATGTAATGTATTGATTACTTGAATTATGTATTAATTGAGGATTTCCGTTGCTTTTGATGTTGAATTTCCTCCCAGAACCCATGAAACCCCCATATCTCCAATTTATGACTTTGTGATGTGGTGAATTGTAGTGGGATGAATATTATGAGATTTTGTTATAATATTTGAGTTATTTGAATCATGTTATCTTCCATGTTTAATGTAGTAACCCTAGATGTGAATGCTTGAATGTGATTCTTGATCCAAGAGGGGTAGAACATGAGAATTATGCCTAATTGTGGCTTGTGTATACTTTATGAACATGATTATAATCTAATTGTTGTGTTGTTGAAATGTCATTCTAGCATACACACTTATGCATGATTATTCCATGATTATTGGCTATGTTATTGTGTTGATTGAAAGTTCATTCTCATAAACACATAACGAGCATAATGTGAAAGTTCTTCTCACATAAATAAATATTCTAGGTTGAAAGTTAGTTCTCACCTAATTGAATCTAACATGAAGACATGGACGGTGAAAGTTTATTCTCACGCATGATCTAATGAGCTATCCTAATGAAACAAGTTAGGATTCAATAAATACTTCATGGGAATTATGCTTAGCATCGAGTGGATATTGAATATGAGATGGAAGCTCCCCTGTCAGAAAGGGCGGGTTTCTAGTAACAATCTATTTATTCCATAACTACGTGCCCCCGTAGGTTATTTAGCTATTGGATCCACCTAAAAGCTAATACATTTTAGTTCTACCTTAGGAGGCAAGTAGAACACCTCTTTTCGGTGTGGGGCATGACACTGGATTCCATGCAAGCTCACATGGTCTATGTCGATTAAAGCTAATTTCCACAAGGTCAAGTCTAGGATGAACTATGGCTACTCAAGAGGCCTTGCTTAGCAGGATGGGAGTATGAGCTTTTATTCATGCATTGTACAAGTAAGCTTTGAGGGTAGTTATGGTAGGTTCCTCTTTTGTCGTGATGATTCATGTAATGGATGTGCTTGCGACTAAATGGAAATTTCATTTGATGTGAAAGCTAATTGTAATGTTGTATGCTAACTTGGATTGTTGCTATGAGTTGCTTTCCTTGATATAGTTGACTAAAAGTGAATGTTTCCTTGTCTATAAGAAATAGGCTAAGGATGAGATCAAAAGAGGGTAAACATAAATGAGGGTCTAAAGTGACTTGCTTGATATGGGTGAGATTATGGGATCTTATCCATACATTGTGCTAAGACTAGATTGTATTGACTATGTATATGTCCCTAATGGTGTAACTTATACTCACTAGTTGTGATTATTGTCTACCATGTTATAGTCTATGTCTTATCATGATATCTCTTATGCTTATGACTTGTGTTTTCACATTATCTTCAAAAATGATGGTTTAAACTAGCAAAGTGCATGCATTCAACTAAAATGCCCCTTTTTGTATATTTTCAAGGTTTTTATACATGGTTATCATACTTAGTGCATTTTTGTGTTAACCCATATTTCTTCTACATTTTTCACAAAGTGTAGGACTTGGCGATATCGACTTCCATCCTCGTGGCTAGGATCATAGTAGATCAAGAAGAAGAAGTTTGGTAAGTCCTCATAGTATTCGAGGGCTTGACCACTATGTCCTTTGAGTCTTTCTTTTATGTTTTATACTTTCGTATGGGCTGCGTCCCAAAGATTTATTCAAAAGTGTTATAGATGGTTTGAGACATGGTGTTGTAGATTTCCGCTTGTTTTATAAAAAGACTTCGATTGTATGGATAAAGTTTTAAATTTCCACACCATTTTCTATTATCTTATGTTATGATATGCTATGAAGCTTGTATGAGGCTTTTCAGAGTCTTGTACGTCGTGTTACATCTAGGGAGTACTCCTGGGTCTTGACAGGTTTCACACTTTATGTATGTTTGTTTGTCCTCTATATGTTGGTTCCGTTTATGGACTAAATTTGTTTATTAAATCCCTGAATAGTCAGATTGGTGCATTTAAAGGCTATGGTGATTTTTATGTAGATCGAGATTGCTTGTTCGATATTGTAGATGATGTCTAATGGATCCTTGGATGGTACATATTACTTGACGGGTGTTGAATCATGTGAGGGTTGAGTTAAGGAAAATAAGTAAGAGTTATACTGGTCAATAGAATTAGTTGGTGGATTCGAGATTAGGAGTGGATTCAATAAGAAAGACTCTGGTGTTGGTTGAATGAGTAGTTTGGAAAGTCAATATATGATAAGAGGATTAGGCGATCAAAAGTTGAGAAGGGCAATGACTCTTAGTAAGGGTGTTGGCAGTGGAATGAGGTGGGTAACTTGGGGATATAGTGTGTAATCCAAAGTGGTAGTACTCGGTAGTAAGGACGATGGCTAAAGGGTTAGAAATAGATAGTTTAAGTCTCATGTTTTCTTCTAATTATTTTCATGTTATTATGTGGTAGATTTTGATCAACCAATGATGCCTACAATTACGTATTGGTTGTACTGATACTATTCTTGCTATGTCACTTGACATAGTCTGATTGCAAGATCAATGATGCTTCTTAGGTAAAGATGACAATGATATCTTACAACTTCTACTCTTTTTTCCTTGTGGTGGGAGCTATGCCTTATTTTTCATATATTGTATTCTCTCTTGTACATGTTTTAACTAGTCGTTCCTAGAGGAGGATTTAGGTATTTTTCAAAGATGGTGTATTTTGTTAAGGTTGACAATTGATTTTTATAATTCAATAAGTTGATAAATTAAATTTGGTTTATTTCTACATCATCAATCTTAAATTGGATGGTAAGGGTTCTCCTATCTAGGTGTTAGAGTAGGTGCCTGCACTGTCCAGTAGTTTGGATCGTGACAAGTACTCATTTCTGTTTTAAACAAGAGAAAGTAAAGTTTGTTAGAAAAGGTAGAGAAAATGATATTAGATTTCATGAAGTTTTTCCTTGGAGTTAACAAAGAAGACAACAAAGGTGGATTTGGTTTGCCACATGGGGCACATAATTAAATTATTATTATTAGTTTGATAAATCTTTTAGGTTTAGGGTAAAAGAACAAAATGAATACCTTTATCATATATGAAGGATCATTTCACTTAAGTGAAATATATTAAACATTAAGAACCATTTCGGTCATTTTCTCTAGTTTATACTTCGTGTATAAATGCATGATTTAACTCATATTTGTGTAACACTTTGTTTTGATGGTTGTTACATATTGTTTTATAATATATCATATTGTATTGTATTATATTGTGTTTTAATATATATAATGTTTTGATAGATTATATTGTTCTCTGTCGTTACATAATGTCACACATCTATAATTGAATTATAAACCAACAGAAAAAGTAGGGTAGGTGGTAGAACTACTTTAAAAAGTAGGGTAAAAGATAAAATAGAATTAGTAAGAAAATTAAGTAAAACAAAATGGGAAGAAAATATTAAGGTAACGATGTTGTAGACATTGAAATTTTGTTGGACTCTACAAGACGTGTTCAATTCTAGTTGGTACTCTACAAGATGTGTTTAATTCCAATTAGGATTCTTGGAGGCTAAACCCTAAATCCTAGTTCATGCATATATAAAAGGGTACTATATTCCCTTGTAAAGGCATCTCAAATATTCCACAAAAGTCATGGAATATTCATATAGAAGTCAAATCTAAATCATCCTAGTTTGAGAAATACGCCACTAACGGCCCTCGAATTATGGATAAATCTCAGGACAGTAGAATCAAGGGAGGAACAAAATTGTACCCACAATCTTGATGAATAAAATTATGTTTCTTCATATTTTTTTGTGATTGTAATTTATTTTCTGTCACTTTAAAATTTGTTGCAAACAAATTCTGGTACGCCCAGAGGACCAAATCTGCCCTTCATCTCTTCTCTCGTAAATCAAATCTGAAAATCTGAAGCTGTGAAATGTGGAAGAATGAGTACTTTAAGCCTCGTCTTTGAGTTTCATCAAGTCTACATTCCGACAAGCCTTGAAGCAAGGGGCATTTTTAGACATTGAAATTTTATTGGACTCTACAAGACGTGTTCAGTTCTAGTTGGGACTCTACAAGATGTGTTCAATTCCAATTAGAATTCTTGGAGGCTAAACCTTAAATCCTAATTCATGCCTATATAAAGGGTACTATATTCCCTTGAAAAGACATCTAGAATATTCCACAAAGTCATGGAATATTCATATTGATGTCAAATCTAAACCATTCTAGTTCGAAAAATACGCCACTAACGGCCCTCAAATCATAGATAAATCTCAGGAGAGTAGAATCAAGGGAGGAGCAGAATTGTACCCGCAATCTTGATGAATAAAATTATGTTTCTTCATATTTTTTTTTGTGATTGTAATTTATTTTCTATCACTTTAAAATTTGTTGCAAACGGATGCAATCACACCAAATCGGTCATTACACAAATGAGTTTTTCGCCGTTAACTAACAATGAAATTAAACGATACGATACAAAACAATCAAAACAAACATGTACCTAACACTCTATTGATTCATTTTTAGTCGTTCATTATTTCAATTTGTTTTTTACTTTTACTTGTCACTTTTAACGTATCAAGAAAAAATAATTATTTTTCCCATGTTTTACCCTTAGCATTACTTTTTCATTTTTTGAATCATTTTCCAGGACTTAAAATACTAAACATCTATTAATAAAAATAATGTGGTAAATAGTCATAACAATAATTTATTTCCCTATAGGTGTGTCAAATCTAAATTTAAGCAAAAGTACATATATATTTTTTTTCAAATGACATAAACAAATAATGTCAAAAATATAATTTGGTTATAAAATAATACTTAATTGGAAAAAAATAATATTTTACATAAGGTTGATACATTATACATAATAATTCTCTCCAAATGTATTGTTGTATAATATTATATATTGGGCACACAATTATAAATACGATCTTTGACGTAAAAATTATACAACTATATCAAACAACTTTAGACATAAACTCATGTAAAATAATAGTCAGAGAAAAGGATATGAATTTTTTTTACAATAATGAAATTTGTGAATCAAAAATAGGAGAAATGAAGAGGCAATGAATTTATACGGAAATAATGTGAAGTGCCTTTGATTTAATTTTCTTCTCAATGAAAAATAATTAGCAGTATATACTACATACACAGAAAAAACAACAATACTATGTAAAATAGCTGAATTACACTATTGTTGAATTTAGGTCGGTAATAATGTAATGAAGGATTTATATATAGAAAATAATATAACATATGAAAATGTATTTGAAAGGAACAACAATAAAAGGAACATGCTAAAAAAAGAAAAGAATTCTTTTTTTATACTAGATGAAGAATTTTGTGTCATCACGAGTCCAATATATGTTATTAGAGTATCCCAAGTTATCAGTTATGTAATATATATAGAATTTTAAGAGTTAATTAAATATTTATTTAATCGTTATCTTTTAAAATTAATTTAAGTTGTTAATTATTGTGATTTATAATACTTTTAACGTATTTTGCAAATATATAAATTGTTCAAAATGCCTTTTTAATTATTGAAAATGTCTTTATTCCCTCTGTTTCAATCTATGTGACACAAATTAAATTTAGAGGGTAAATCAAATTTCTTTCTTGACCATAATTTTTTTTATATGTCACAACCCCTATATATGTTACTCACTTTATCCCAATTTATGTGATACAGATAGGATTTGAAAGTCTCTCTCTTTATATATATATATATATATATATATATATATATATATATATATATATATATATATATATATATATATATATATATAAATAATATTTTAAATGCAATTTTCAAATATATAACGTATTGGAAATGTTTTTGTCCTTTTTGTCTCAATTTATGTGATATGAATAGAATTTTAAGAGTCAAACAAATTTTTATTTGACCCTAAATTTTTTATATGTTTTTTAAAATTGTTAGTTATTATAATTTATAATATTTTATAACGTAACTTTTAAAATATATAAATTATTAAAATATAAATATTTAAATGACGATAATGCCCTTTAATGGAAATTGAATTCCAATAAACACAAATGTGCTCTAGCCTTTTTTATTTTATTTTATTTTATATTTATAATAAGATAGAGCCGAGGCTGAAGCAGACTGATTTCATTGACGTGTCTTCTTCGGTAAGATATTTTTCGAAAAATAGTAAAAAAAAATATTTCTTTATTTTATTTTTATTTAATTATTTTAGCTATATTCTTTAGTTTTAAATTTATATTTTTTAGTTATAACTTTGTCACTTTAAATAGATGGGGTGTTTGCCACTAAATATTTTCCCTTACAATATATTAATATTATATATTAGAGAAGCACTTTTATCTCACAAAAATAAGTAAACTTGATCGGATAATTATGAGAGTCTTCATATTTAGTAGTTCATACTTCGTAGAATGTTTGTTTATGATTTGCTCAAAGTTTATACATGTAAATTGCAATGTCAATGTATATAATTTTAATAAAGTCTGAATTATAAAGAAACTAGTTATGGAAATTTTGGCGGCATGGATTCAATATTTGTTTGATATATATTTTTAAGTTATCTCAACTAAATAATTTTAAATCATCTTATTAAATGTAAAATAAATATCTGATAATTGATAAATATTATTAATATTGATAAATGTTAAATGATATTGATTATAATTAAAGTATTTTTCTTCTGTTAAATTTTTACTCAAATAATTATAAAGCTTCCACAAAAATTAGCGACATTCAAAATAATAAAACTATAACTAAAGGCATAAATATGACTCACATATTTGACAATTGAATATTTACCTTATCTATCAAGCAAAGTAGTAAATCAGTCAATTAATCTTTTTCTAAGTTATGCATATTTAGAAGTTCCCTGAAAATATTTTAGAGAGATTTGTAGAATTATCTTATTTTATACGATCGAGTTCATAGGGTTAATGCTTCACCAGTCTATCTACAAAATACGTTTGTAAGAAAAAATAGAGAGTGAACAATATTTTATAGTGCGATAGAAAATTGAAAAAGAGATTTTTTTTTGTGGATATGATCTGTGAATTGTGAAGTATTTATTTGAGACTATGTAATGTGAAACTCTTTATTATAGTAATATCAATTGCTCCTCTAGATTGTGTTTTTTCTTTATATAGAAGAGTTTGTACTTAAAAATCTTGCTGTTAATATTGCTATTTAATTTGTTGATTATCGTATCTGAGTACTACGTTACTATTCTGTTGTTTATTATTGCATGGTTTTATTCCCAACAACTTACACCCAATATTCCGAGGCTTTCACGTTGCCTGCTACTAAGTAAAAGTTTGTGTACATGTTGTTCGGTTGGAACTCAATAACTTTTATTCAACTAGCGTATTTGTAGTAAAAATTTTATTAAATATGCACAAATATTAAGTTTAGAACTCAGTTATTAACTCTTGAAATTATTGTTATAAAATTTAAATCAATTCATAAAATTAAAATTATGATTCCAACTACAACCTCTTAGCCAAGATTTATATTCATCGTCTAATACTTATACTAAAATTGAAAAAAACGAATGATTGAGCAACGCACATTTTCAATGCAAATCAATTACAAAACTCCACGAATGTGTTCATCTGTTGCTTGTTCCAACAATAGTATCAATATATTTCATTTGTCTTTTGCATTTCCAATTTTTCAACTTGTGATAGTGACTCTCTTTTACACATGTCCTCATTTTTTTAATAATATGTCCTTGTTTCAAGGATAATTATTCTGTTTCTGTTACAAAAATAATAATAGGAAGTATAAATTGGAGAAGCAAATGATTTGAGGGGTGAAAAATTATTTTTCTTAAAGAGATATTGCCCGTATACATATTGAAGAAAATACAAACAATTCTCTTCAGGATACAACAATGCCTTTTTGTATACCTGTAGATTTTTCTTAGTTTACTTCTAGAGAGTCCTTATATTTATAGAACTTTAAGAGACTTTTCATAACAGTCATGTTCTTTCATGAACAAATGATTTTTCATAATAGTCATGTTCTAATTTCATGAACACGTATATCTATTCTATTTAAGACATATATATATTACAAAATATCCGATCACTCAAATATTGGACAAATTTCCCAATTCTAAATTTCTTTTACGTCATTTCGAATGCATTGATATGGAGTTGGAAGAAGAAATGGAATTCTATTGGTACTATTAAGATAACATAATTGATGAAAAATGACAAAAGATTGATTGTTTTGTCTGAATAATCATCCAAAATTTGATGTTGCAATAAAAGTAAAATATTTCCAACTTGTGTCTTTAATCTATATATGTGCACCTACTTTAGTTTTGTTTTTTATTTCGATTTATGGAGTTGTTAAACATTAAGCAAAGAAACTTTGAATTATGAATCTCTTTGATAGTTTTTGTATGATGTTTATTTTGATATTATATAACACCTTTTACACTAAAAAGAAACATTTAGTAGCAATAATTTTTTTTTAGTAATAATATTTATTATCGAAAAATATTTAATGATAATTGAGTTAATGTCATTATATTCAGAGTCGCTAAAATCTTAAGCGATATTTATATAGAATACTGATAATAAATATTCATACTTATTATTGCCACTAAATATACTATAAAAGCAACTATATTATTGCTGCTAGATAATTATCGCAAAATTCTTTATTTGTTATAGTGACTATATATTGGTTTGATAATTGATACAATTGACGATTATGAAAGCGTGAATCAAAGAGTTGTAATGTTGGGAAGTTCATGATTTTTTTTATTTTTAATTATAAAAGAGTTTGAAATTCTAAGATTATTTGTAATTTTTCTATTTCGCACGATCGACTTTCTATTAATATTATTTTTTGAAAATTTCATAAAGATTATAATTTGGATCAGGCCCTTTTTTTTAATCTCTATACGTGCAATTTCTTTGATGCCAAATTAAAGAACATTTTCATATTCTTTGTACATAGTTCTTGGTATAATCTCTTGCATTTTAAAACTTCTTGTAAACCTTCAAAATATTTTTTTTGATTGTGAAAATCAAAGACAATGATGACCTTGGATTGTACCCAAGCTAAAACCAACTGGATTAATATTTTGTCTCATAATCCCCCTTTAACTAAATAGGATACATACTATCTTTTTTTTGAACATTGATTAATAAAAATTTGAACAGAAAGTGTATACAATTAATAAAAAATCATTATTAATAGAATTTAATGAGTTCCTAACTTTAATCAATGAATTTAGTAACGAATCAAAATCAAATTTAATTTTGAAAAAAAATCGAACTTCAGAAAGTTGTATTTGAAATTATGAATATTGTACATCTTGTCAACTATTATCATTATCACTGTTGAGATACATTTTAATACTTTTAAAATAATTATACCAAATTATATCATGACTATTAAGGGAAGTAAATGGTCATAACTTCTACTAATTCACTACTGTATGATCTAAAAAATGTTTATTATTCCTTGTTACAACCAAATTGTAATTAATTTTCAAATCACTAAGAGTTTACGGTGAATATTTGATGACTTACCTTTCATTATGACATAATAATATTTCAATGAATATGATTCCTCCGTTTATAACTAATATGAAAAGAAAAGAAAAGAAAGAAGCCCTAGTAAGGAGCACTTCCCCTTTAAAGAAATTTACGGGAAACAAATTCAAATTATTTTAAGTCTCAAAATAGATATCAGACTCCAAACTTGAGTAAATTACACCTATTTAATCATGTATATGTTCAAATGTCATTTTCGCTTTCATTTATTCTTTATCAATAATTTATACACGTCTCGAGTAAATTACACCTATTTGATTCTTAGTTTACCATTTTTATTTATTTTTAAACATCAATGAGTTGATGGATTTTTGGATTTTGGTGTCAATATTTTTTCATTTTTTACACTTTTACCCCTATACTTTTAGAAAGATGGCATTTTTGAACCCCATGTCTTATCTTTTTTAGAAATTTAATTTATAGCCTCTCATTTTTAGTCCTTATTTAAGACTAAGTTACAGCTCAACTTCATTAACTTTCCTTTCAAGATACTCTGTAAAGTGATAATTGGATGGACCTTTTTTTGCCAACCTTACAAAAACCAAAGTACCAAATGGTACATTCTATTTAATTTTGATTATGACTAAATATCTATTCTTCAATTTTTCACAAATAAAAAATGGTAGTATTTTTTGATTTATGGATAAAATCATTTTTCGTTCTTGTGATATATGACTTAACATACATAGTTAATATTCAATGAATTAAATTAAAATGTGTGTTTTTTATCCCATTATATAGGAAATATATTATATTTAAAATATTTTTAGAAGTATATCATTCTCAAATATGTAGTGCGTACGATACAAGCTTAACATAACGTATGAATAATTAAATGATGAAATGATTAATATTTCAGTAAATTTGTAGTTATTCACAAGCAAAAGGATAAAAAGAGGCACATTTCAAGTAATTAACAAAAACACACTCGGTGTATCCCATAAGTGGATTCTGAGAAGAGTAGGATGCACACACTGACACACAAAAATATTATTTCTATCTTTGTAAAGGTAGAAATGTGATTTCTAGTAGATCATAGACTAAATAAACTTAGGGCTTAAAAAATGCTAATCAACTCTAAAAGATAAAGAGTTTCCATTTCTAGGCCACCACTCTTTGGGAAATAGCTCAAGATAAAATAAAGTAAATTGTGCTCATCCATCTTTAAAAAAGAAAGAATTAGTGGAAATATGGAAAGCTTTATTTTTAATGGAATATTATTAGATATGAATAAGAAAGACTTGAGGAGATAACAAGTTCGAAAAAGAGAGGGGAACGAATTAACTTCATATTTTACTTTATATACAGTGAATTTTCTTATATAGAATGTCACTTTGGTTAATTTCAAACAAATATGAATTTTTTTTATAATATATTCTTTTCTTTGGTCTTCATCAATTTTGTTAATAAAAATAAAGGTTAATACTTCTTGGAAGACTGAAATAAATCGAATCTTTCCTTAATTTCTACCCTTATGAGTTTCAAAATTACCTATGTATCTACACTATCAATAAATTCAACTGATGTTGGGATTAATTTGAATCGATTAGACATAGTGATGGGTTATGCCTTCACATATAATGTTGTAACAATAATTATGCAAGAGTGGAATTTTTGGACCTCAATTTGTTAAAGAATATCGACAAAGGCGTGTTGACTAAAATGTCAAGAAACAATTTAATCAGATCAGTTGAATTAACATGCCAAACACGAAATTTTGGACACATAGTTCAAACACCTAATGGTATTACACTTAATAGTTATAATGAGTCTTTGTGTGAAAAACGGAATGAGAAAAATGAAATACAAATATATAAAAGACACTCCTTATAGCATAAGAATTTCACAAAAGATCTTGTGTCGATTATGAATAGACTTATGGATACAATAAAGTTACATTATCTCATTAGTGTTGTCATCTATGAGAAACTTGAGATAATGTATTTGATAGATATGATTACAATCTATCTTTTATGGATCACTTGAAAATGAGATATACATGAAAATTTCTAAAGAATTTAAGATGACTGAAACATATAGTTCAAAGTCTCAAAAAATATTGTCAATCAGATTATCATTAAAATGATTATATAGGCAATATAATTATGTTATATTTGCATCAATTGTAACATTAAAATAGTATATATATGCATCCTTGCTTCACATTTTATCACTTAGCTCTAATGCTTTAGTATTAAAAAAAAAACTACAATATTTGAAGGAGGACATTTCCACATGAAACAGAGAAGTCTTTGGTCAAGTAGAAACAAAAAAAAAAAAAAAAAAAAAAAAAAAAAAAAAAGTTTTTGTTTTTTTTTTTTTTAAAAAAAAATATTATTTGATTTGGTTTTGGTTTTACTTAAAAAAAAACCCCGCAAGAACAACCAAACTGAACCTAGAAATTATATATATAAAATGTATAATTATTCATAAATAAAATATAAATATTTTGTTAAATATTAATTAACTTAAGTCTTAAACTTTACCATTTTCTCAAGCCCAACACTTAAATTTTAACCCAACTATAAAAATCCTAAGACCAAGTCTATCAAAAATCCATTACTTCATCTTTACCTACCCAACCTTATATATATCACAGTCACACTTTCTCTCGATTAAATCACTTTGTTTGTGTAATTATAACTCTAGTAGTGTTTAATTGAATCCACAGTAGCTTTCCGGTGGATTGTTAATGTACTAGGTGCCTATGGGAAGCTTTCTCCAACAAGACTTGCTTCTAGGTGGGAAATTTTGGACTGACAAATGGCTCGGGCACAGTACACTGAAGGAAAGTATTCTCAAATATGTTGCAGGTAATCCAGACTCTCTTATTTGTCAAGTGAGAAGAAAAATGAAAAACTCATCAGGCTGAAGAATCCAACAGCAGTGAGTTCTTACTTCTTATATATGGTCTCAACCTTACCCTTGTCTAGGGATAGCAATGGGACGAGGCGAGTTGGGACATGTCAAAAGTTGGCTTTGGAAAACAACATACCTAGAGCTGAAACAACCAGTGAATCTGTAGTTGAAGAATGAGTGAATTCTGACTTGACATGTATTCATCACACGTCTTTAAACTATACAAGATGCAAAACATAAAAGGTTTCAATAGTACTATATGACTAGTCTATACAAAAGAAGTATACAAGAAAATTTTACGATGAGATCAGGTTTACGAGCTAGTAAACACAAATGTTTATGCAATGTCTAGAACTACATAGAGTAATGAGTTATATGTTGGAAATAATCCGCGTTTCTTAATTTGGTGAGAGCTCTTCGTTCTATTCTCCTAATCCATTCTTTACTAACTCCATAAAGCCTCCCAATCTCCTCGAGTGATTTGCGTTGATGAGTTTCAAGACCAAACCTAAAATATATTACTTGCTGCTCTTTTGGATCCAAACTTTCCAAAAGAGCACACATGTTGTCTACTATGTCTTGCCTCATGACAGTTTCCTCTGGGCTTGTAATTGATTTATCGGGTGTGAGTTCCTGTCAAGCAATGAGTCTATCGAGTTACAATACTTTTCCAGAAACAATGTAGCAGGGAAAGCCTAGTTAGATAGAAGGGTAAAAGTGCTTAAGGTACATTTCTACTTTCACCAAATAAAGATATGATGCAAGAAGAAACGGATTTATGCATGTTCTTCAAGCTGTCATATCATTACGTCCAAAATCAACAGATATAAGCATGCCTCTTTAAAAGAAAAAAAAAAAAAGAATACGAGATTTTTACCAAAACTTTTGCGCTGATGCAATCTCCAACTTTCTGATCAATTGAACCAACAACTCTCAGACATTTACTAGCCATTGCAATCCTAGCTGTGGATAGACCCGTGAACTTGGCAATTTCATCGTCAGCTGGAAATTTTCCATGGCTCCTACTGAGAGTTTTTCGAGCTTTATGTATTTGGTTTATTACTTTGCATATAGTGAACTGCATAAATACATTGAAAAGAAAGAGAGATAAAGCTTTGTTATGCCGAGATGAAACTGAAAGAAGATAAGTAAAATTTCCTTCAGAAAAAAATACATACGGGAATTCGAACCCCTCTAGCATGTTGTGCCACCAATTTTGACAATGATTTTCGTATCCAATACTGAACGTAAGTTGAGAATTTGTATCCCCTAGTGTGGTCAAACCTTACAGCACCTTGTAGAACACCCATGTTTCCAGCCTGTAGCAATACCATTGAAATGAAAAAGTAAATATTTCAGCTTAATATGGCATCCAAAATGAGAAGATAGCTTCCAGCATATCGTAGTTTTCCTCTTTTACCAGTCTAACTAGTTGGTTATATATTCATTAGCTGGCAGTAGGTGTATAACTTAGTTTTGTTGAAATATGTTAGCAGTAGCATATAATTAACAATGTATCCCTGTTAAGTTTCTATTATCCTGATTTAATTGTGAATTTCTTACTTCTATTGTTTACTATGTGCAAGCAACTTGATGCAATAGGGTTGCATCACACGAGCAAAGTGATTTCCAACATATGGCGGAGCTTTTAAAGTTCTACTTCTTAAAATGATTTTAAAAAGATAATGGATTTCAAGCAGTAGGGTGTAATTATGCTACTACCTCTATGCCTAAAGTGGGATTATATTGAGAGTTAATAAAGTCATTCCACCAAGATATGGTTCACTACCTGAATTAAGTCTTCAAATGCCACTCCAAGCCCCCTGTAGTTTCTTGCCAGATATAAGACTAAGGACCGTGTACTTTTTAGAAGCTCATCCCTGCAATACCAACCAAAATGCAAGCGTTGCTGCAGCTCCTTCTGTTCAATCCCAGCAGCTTCTGCCCAGCTACTGAAAGTAGCTACTCGACCAGTTTCTTCTTCAAGGATTGACCTGATTCTTTCCAATTGTGCCACCAACTGTTTTATAGCGAAGAATCAAATTAATACATGCTTTGAATGTTTAAGAACTGTAATACAATATATCTTAATAAAAACTGGAGACAACCTTAACACCTCTTGACATTTCTGCCTCATTCTTAGCAATTTTCTGTCTTTTATTTCTAGAGGCTTGTGTTCTTTTCCCAGAATAGAACTTTGGCTGTTGCAAATCCTCCTGGATGTTTTTGGTATGCGGCTGCACTGTAATAATGTCATTGGCATTTCTGGATGCTCTGTTTCTTCTTGACTTCCGCTCTTGCTTTTTCCTAGAACGAACGACAACCTTATCCATTGCATTTCCAACAAGGTCGTCTTTCTCAACTTCTTTAATAAGCTCCCTTGGCACATCAAGAACCTTAGTAAAAGTAGAAGAATGATGTGTCCTTGAGAGACAAGTATGAAAGAATTCTAAAGCTCCAAGCTTTTCTAGTTGCACCAAAATATCTCTTTCTAATCTTGACATCTCTGAATCAGCAAACATGTTTTCCAGCAGATCAAGATTTTTCATCAATAAACTAAAATGAAGAGATTTGGTTGTATTTAAATATGTTGGTTTCTCCCCATCAGGCGATATCCCAATCTTATGACTGCCAACATCTCCATACGCATTGCTAGGGGACCCTCTGCCATTTCGCGTCTGATGAAAGAGAGCACAAGTCAGCAATGACATGCAAATTATATAACAGACTAACGACAAGAAATATACTCCTTAAGATAGCTTTACTCATAACAAAGAGAAGAAAAAACCTTTATTTCTGTAGTTACTGTTGTATCACTAGTCCACAGTTGGGGGTCAGATAAGCATGTCTGCACTCTGAAAGGATCACTATGTGAAGGTTCACAGTCGCCGTTGATAAAAGGTTTGAGAGACCTAGCTGGATCGTATAAAGCCTCCCGTCCTTTGACTGTATATGAAGATTAAGTGTAATTAATAGAAGAGTCTCTGTGGGTGAAAAACTGAAAATTGACTTGACTAATGTTAACAGGACGAGAAGATCAATTTGTTTACAGAACAATAGTGGTGGAGACAAGTTATTTTGGATTATATCCAACTACAACAAAGTGTAAGGTAATATGATGCAACCAGAGATCCTGTTTTAAATTCTCTCAAAGTTAAGATATGTGCATTTGGAAAAGATAGGAACAGTGACAAATTCGCTCATGTTCCCCATATAATTGGATCAGTTTAATCAATATGGTCTACAACAACATACCAAGTGTAATCCCACAAGTGAAGTCTGCGAAGGGCAAATCAATATAGTCTGCATATCACATATCAGTTATCACACTATTACAATGAAAAAGGTTCTAGTAGCATCCAATGGAATTCATCATTCAATCATAGGAAAAGGAACAGAAAAAAGAATGGATGTCCATTACACATCATGTTGATCGTTTTGATAAATTGGTAGAGGCAAGAAACTTTCATTGGTTGCATGTATATGCTTGCCCTCAAAATATTGTTGAGCATTAGCACACTAAGAGAACTGGGGTATAATTTGAGTATGGAAACACTCTCTGAACTAACGGCAGCATATCTTCATAAACTGTTAGAAGTAATCTCTGACATTAAATTCCGCATTAATAATCTGGTGTTTGGTTGTAATTTTGGCTTTTGCATTAGTAATATCCTTATTAACTATGTGGCCATTCATGTATTATACGTAAAATATCATACATTTGTTAGCAATACTTACATAAGAACACATGACAAAATACTCTTCATACTATTACTTTTTATATAAACCATGTCCTGCTTGTTAAAATTAAAAATCATGTCTAACAAGTTAGACATTCTTGTCAGTAATGAAAAGATACTCTTCATCCTATGTTGGCACAAATCGTCAAAAAGATTAGCAGATGTAATGGTACTACACACCCACTGATTTAAAGTCTTGGACCCATCTCCCTCGGGGAGGAGATCGGGTGCAAAGGGGAAGTGTTCTCTACTATTCCAATAAAAAATCTTATACAATTTGCTAGAAGAGCATACATATGCAAGTCAGACTTTCTTGTTAGTAATATAAATTGTGTGATCAGAACACACGGGTAAACCAGCACTCAAGGGCACAACCTAGTGGGTCAATGAAGTAGGTTAAGGACCTGAGGTCTTAGGTTCAAATCCCAGCAATAATTCTGAGTTACTGACATATATCCGATAAAATTAGTCTAGGTACACGAAAGTTGGCCCTGACACCAAGGTTACAACAACATACCCAGTGTAATCCACTAAAAGGACAAGTTACTACATGAGTAATACAACACTCAACTAACTAACTAACCTCCTACCCTAATATGTGACCTCCATACCCTCCTATTTAATCTCATGTCCTCGATAAATTGAAACTACGTCAATACATCACATCACGTCATCTCCCCAATACTTCTTCAACCCGAACACCAAGGTTACTAAAAAACAGAGGTAACCATATTACTGTATCAACTAAAACAAAGCAGCTAATCACATAGTATACACAATTCTTGATCATGATGAAACAAAACATGGACATGAAGATAAATCCAACAATTCAACACCAAACAACTAGGTTACAACAAATGAATGATTGATCCATCAACAACAAATTTCCTCTTTTGGCTCAAAGTAAACTAAAATCTTTATTAATGAAAAAGAAGGTGCAATCTTTAGATGTACTCACAAGAATGTGAAGAAGGCCATGATGATGAATTGGAGGAGAAAGGGGGTTGGACAGAGAAACCCCATTTGAGATGCAGCCTAAAACCCATTTGGCAGAAGGGGCTTGGATGCAAGAAAAAAAGTTAGAGTTGGATATACAGGTGTTGTCAGAGCTGAACCACTGGTTTCCCATCGATTTGTTTTGTGCTGGCTCACTCTTCCTTCACTAGTTCTTTTCACTATATCCACAATTTCCATTTTCTCTCTTTAAAAATAAAAAAAAAACTTTTTCTATTAAATTAGATATTTTGTAGTTATAATCCAAACAAAAAAAAAAAAAAAAAAAAAAATATATATATATATATATATATATATATATTTTGTAGTTTTGTCTTTTTGAGTTCTCGAATTGTTATTTTTTTTATGACAAGAAAAATTTGTAGCTGCTACTTTTTGAGTGTGCACATGTAAAACTTTGCTTCTATTCAATAGCTGCAAACTATACACGAGGGAAACCCGCACTAGCACTACGCAAGTCCGGTGCGACCAGCTCGATAAAAAATTTGGTGAAAATCAATTTCCTCCTCCAATTTTACTTTAGAAATCAAAAACTTTATCCCACTTAAAATAATAAAACCCTTTTTATTTCAATGATAATTTCAGTCCATATTTATAAAATGAATTTATTTAATCCACTTTGATAAATTGAATCACTAAGTATTTTAATTAGGCAAATTGTTGCTATGAGCTTCAATCTTTTTTATTTCATAAAATATAGACAAATACAAATATTCAGTATTCATGCATCAACTACTTATAAATATAAATATTCAGTATTCATGTATTCCATTAAACTTTATCATAATTATTTTTTTTAAAAAAAATCAATCAATACAACTGGAACAATCTTACCTAACATGCAACACATTACATTATTTTAAATTTGTTTAACTTAATTTAATGTCACAAACTCATGTATCAGTAGTAAATTAACAACTATAGAACTATGCTTGATATGTAACAAAAGTTTTGATTGGTAAACCTTTTTAAGTTAATATTACGTTTAAAAATATTTGGTTAAATGAGAGTTGAGACCAACCCCTTCTTATGAAATCATATTTTGCAATTAATTCGTGGGAATGGGCTATCAACTCAATTTTACGGACAGAGATGATAAGTCAATGACCTTATTTTTGTAAAATTAAGTTACAATATCGATATAATCCATTTGTTTTACGCTAACATGAAAGGTAGAGGGTGTTTGAATTAACTTAAAAGTTCATTAAACCTATTTTTTATTCAGTTTTTGACTTTGCAAGTGTTTGATAAATATAAAAAATAATTTAAAATAAGTGGAAAATGAATTAAAATAAGTCAAAATCAAAAATAGATCTCCCTCTATTTTTATTTTTTGATTTAAAAATCATTTCAGTTTGATTTTTTATTTTTGACATAAACTAATTTTTTTTTGAAGTCAATCTGTATGGGTCAATTGAGTTTGACGTCTGTGATACAGTCCACAATAAAATATTTAGGAAATAAAAACCAACCCCCATATCATGGTGTAATTAAACTTACGGTAGGAAAAAAAGTTGGAAGTTATCATAACCCAATTTACTTAAAAGTGGAAAAAAGGGTCATAAATACTCTTAAACTATGTGAAATGAATAAAAATATCATTCGTTTGTAGTTTGGATCAAAAATGTTCTTATCGTCAATACTTTGATCCAAAAATGTTCTTATTGTTATTTAATGGGTCAAAAATGCTCATTTTTCAAATAAATATATTATTAATTTTTTTAACACATTCTTTTTTCTAATAATATTTTTTCAAATTAGGAAATGTTTATCTTACTTCAATTTAGAAAAAAATAAAAATAAAAATAAAAATATTTCTTATTTTTTAATAATTATTTTTATCGTTATATAAATATAAATTAATGATGGATATATTATGATATTTAATATATGACATATATTATATGTTGAAAGGGTAAATGAAATTTTTCTATTTTAATTGAAAAAATGAGATTAAGAAAAAAAAAATATTCCCTACATTTTTATTTGTTAAAGTGATTTTAAAAGAAAGAAAACAAGAACATGGTTCTTTAGTAATATTTTAATTAGGAAGAAGATGTGTTTAAAAAAATAAAATAATATATAAATTTAGGAAATGACATTTTTGACCCATTAATAACTATATAGGCATTTTTGAACCAAAGTATTGACTGCAAGGTCATTTTTGAACCAAAGTATTGACGATAAAGACATTTTTGAGTCAAACTATAAATGGAGGACATTTTTATTCCTTTCACATAGTTTAAGGGTATTTTTTTTACTATTTTCCCTTAAAAGTTCGAAGATAAAATTTATGGTGTAATTAAATTTACGGAGAAGAAGAAAATTGACATGCACTCACCCCGTAACCCAAAAAATATTTTTCAAAAATTCAAATAGCCCCACTCCATCTTGCACCCATATAGCTCCAAGCCCGCTCCACCCCGTATAGGTTCAGACCCATCCCAACCCGTCATGTCCCATTGATATTCCTATAATTAGACTAAACAAGAAATGATTATTGCAAGATTTTAAATATCATAATGGTCCAAACACAATTTTATTTGTTTATATGTGATTTTGTTTTGTTCACGTATATAAGAAAATGATTAATAATAAGGAGTGGAAATAAAAAGAGAAAGTTAAACTTAATAATATGCTAAAAGAATAGATTTGTAGATTAGACTCTAATAGATGTGAAGGCAGTGCGATAGAAGGTGTAGAAATGTCGTTACTTAAAATGGAGTTGCTTTCTACTATCCAATTCCCATTAATATTACGAACAACACATCCTGTACCCCACCCTTAACAAACCAAGACTTAATGAAATAGCTAAAATAATGAAATAGCTAAAATTATGAAGTTCTTATAGACAGTAATTATTTCTTTTGTTTCATATTAATTATCAATATTATTAAAAATAATTATTTCAAAATATGTTACTATAAAAAAATATATAATTAATTAATTTTTCTCCATTTTATTCTTAATATTAACTAAACAACATTGACTAGCTTAGATTTGTTTATAAAGAGAGATACCAATAATATTAACTAAACAACATTGACTAGCTTAGATTTGTTATAAAGAGAGATACCAATAATTTTAACTAAACAACATTGACTAGCTTAGATTTGTTTATAAAGAGAGATACCAATAATATTAACTAAACAACATTGACTAGCTTAGATTTGTTATAAAGAGAGATACCAATAATTTTAACTAAACAACATTGACTAGCTTAGATTTGTTTATAAAGAGAGATAACAAAAAAATAGTAAAAGGAAAAAGTACTTTTCTTCTATGATTTCTTTAAGAGATAAGTGTCAAAAGTACGTCAAAACTATCCTATTTTTTTCGAGTTTTATACCTAAATTATTGAGAGTATGAGTTTATACATAAACTATCACTTATTAGTTTGAGAAACACACTTCAATGGTGTGTGTAGTGCACTCTCTCTTTTATTTAAAAAAATCTTGACACATGACATTCCACTTGGATAAAATTTCTTCTTGACAAAAATTAAATAATAAACTATTCATATTAATTAAAAATTAAAGATTAAAGTATTACTATTTCCAAAAAAAAAACATTAAAATTATTTTCTTACCCCACTCCGCCACCTCCTCCCCCCCTCCCCGACAATCCCCCATCCTTTTTAAATAATTTTATAAAATGTTTTAAAAAAAATCATACTTCACCCCCCACCCACCCCCCCGAAACCACCCACTCATTCCCCCCAAAAAATTGATATTATTTTATTTTTAAAAAATAAAAATTCTACCCCCATCCTATTTAACCCTCCGCTCCTAATTTATTTATTTATTTTTTATATTTTCTTGTTTTGTGTTAAATATGTAAATATATTTTTAGGAATTTTTTTCTACTTGTGTACTGAATATAATATAAATAAAAATTTTATGTTTTAAAAAGTCTTGCGGCGGCAAGAAAATATTTTCAATATGTATATATCTAACACAAAATGAGAAAAAGAATTGGAAGCGAAAGTTTAGGTGGAGTGGGTAGAATTATTTTTTTAAAATAAAAATAATATCTAAATTCATATTTGAGAGGGGGGGGGGGGGGAGATGAAATTTAAAAAAATTAAATACTTTAATAAAAGAAATTTAAACAAAAAATGGGGTGGGGGTGTACAGTGAGAGAAAGTGATGGTGGGGTAAGAAGAATATTTTACACTTTATATTATTAAAAAAAAAAATTCTTTTGGGATAAATTTTTTTAATCATTAATTTAACTAATACTAAAAATTTATTTAATTTTTGTCAAGGTGGAATGTTTTGTCAATGTGGAGTGTGATGTGATAATTTTTTAAAATAACAAAAAAAAAGAGTATTGCACATGCCATGGTAAGAGTGTTTTTGACATTTATCTCATTTCTTAGTAGATGTGAAAAAAGAAAATTTGATAATTAATATAAGATAAAAGATAATAAGAAGGACATGCATACTCTAACAATTTTTGTGTACGAGAACTATATAGAAATGATATGAAATATGTATGTATCCAAATAAATTTTATATAAAGTTTATGTTGGTTTCTAAAAATTTATTACAACTACAGCAATATTGTATAGAACGTAACTTACAATATTCATAAAAGTTTAATAACTACAACACACATGCAAACTTTAAAAAACAATTTCTATAAAAACTCAATATACAATTATAATGCAACTTTAATACATATTTGAGGATCCGGCTCCCCTCCATAACCCCTTCCCTCCATTTCATCAAGTGCACGTCTAGATTAGAGACACGTGTCATATTTAAAGTTTAAGGGTCAAGATTATATTATATTAACAAATATCATAACTATAGTTAAGTCATTTTATTTTAGAAAACTACTCTCCAAATTTGGTAAGAATTACAATATGTTCTATACAAAATTTGATATTTATTAATATCTTTAACTTCATGTTATATTTTTATATTTAAATATTAAATTGTAAATTTTTAGTTTTAAACCAATTATTTTTAAATGATAAAAGATTGCTATTGTGCGTTCTTTTGATTACTTCTTAATTACTTCTGATCAATATCAATGTTCTCCTTTTATTTGGATCATTTTGGGCTTATTTAATTCTACTTAACAATTGCTAGAATGGAAAATGATTTTTTTGTCTATTGCTACTATACGTTTTTAAAATATATATATATATATATATATATATATAATTAAATAATTGGAGTGGATTAGTAAGATAAATAAAATAGATATCTTCTTATTTCTTATAATAAAAATAGTTTAAAATAAAATTAGATTTCAACCAAAAAAAACATTTAAATTGATTGGGTGACTTTTTAAGTGAAATATCAATAGTTGGGTGACTTTCTAAGTAAAATATCAATAGTTGAGTGACTTTTGAGTTATAATCATTAATTTCATATTATATTTTTGTATTTAAATTTTAAATAGTAAATTAAAAATATAAGATGAAGTTAAAGATATTAATAAATATCAAATTTTGTTTGGAATATATTGTAATTCTTACCAAATTTGGAGTGTCGTTTTCTAAAATTAGTTGACTTAACTATGGTTATGATAATTATTCATATGATATAATCTTGACCTTTAAACTTTAAATATGACACATGTATCTAATCTAGACGTGCACTTGACGAAATGGAGGGAAGGGGTAATGGAGGGGAGTTGGATCCCATATTTGATACAATTCGATTGTAACTTAAAAATTGATATTTAGTTTATCAAATTTTATCCAAATATCCCCTAAATTTTAGATTGGACCCCCTTGATATTTCAATTTTTTTTGAGAAATCACCAGTTCGAAACGAAATTCGTTTTAGGCTAGTTATGTGGGATAATCTTTCGGGCTATATATATAATCATGTTTTATTACATAATATTAGCTAAAAGTCATAAGAAGTATATATGGACTATACAATACACCTTGTCAACAGTTATAAAAGTAGGGGGAATTAAACGGTTAAACAAACATATACTAGTTAATTAGCTAACATAACTACTGTTTGCAATAGTTACAATTCGAAACTTACTTCTAGCTATAATTACATTTGTCTCTCTGGCCTCCCTTCGCTCTTCCTCTTTCTCTCGCCTCTCTCCCCTCTATCTGAAATCTCGCTCGCCTCTCTCCTCTTTTCCAGTCATCTCTCTCTCGCATCTCCCTGCCTAGTCTCTCTCTCTCTCTCTCTCTCTCTCTCTCTCACACACACACACACACACTTTATACAAACACAAATTATACAAATGCAAATGTATAATTTGTGTTTGTATTTGTATAAAGCGAGAGAGACTAAATATACAAATACAAATATATATCTCTCCGCCCTATACACTTATAATTATACAAATCTCTCTCTGCCTAGTTCTCTTCTGTCTTTTTCTCTCACGCTTTATACAAACAAAAATTATATAAATACAAATGTATAATTTGTGTTTGTATAAATTGAGAAAGACTGAATATACAAATACAAATGTTTAAACTCGATTCAATTGTACACGGATACAAATTGTATGCATATACACAAATACAATAATTGATACATATGCATAGTAGTTACACATATATAATTATTTAGCTGATATTGTAACGACATGTTCCCGTCGTTATAGAAAAGCCAATGGGAAAAATTTTGGGCCGAAAACTTTTTGGTAGTAACTTGAAATTTCCTAGCCTAGTCCAGATTTGGACGAAATTGGAGTCAGTGAGGTCTAGGGAAATATGGTAATGAATGAGAGATTTAATAATGGTTTTGATTGCATGAGTGGATAGCTAAGACGTTAAGGAACTCGTACGACTTTACGAAATTGAATTCAGGCGAGTAGAACTACCAGAATTGATCTTAGCGTGAACGGATGTTTTTTGAGTGTCGTGGGATGAAGGTGTGTTGTGAAATGGGGGTTGGGAGCTCTTAATTCGACATTCTGTTTCCGTGCAAGCCGTTGTGGCAGGCTGGGGGCCACCATAGCGGGACAATCGCCATTTATGTTGGAAATAAACTCCAAAATCATTTTATTCTACAAGTTTCGACTTTGAGAGCTAGTAGACGACCTCAGGTGCTTTCTTGACAGTTTTCCCTCATTCTTGAGGCTAAAGGTAAGGTTTTAACTCCTCGAATCCAATTTTTGATACGTAAAATGTAAATTCATTGTTGATTATTGATTGGGGAGAGTTTTGATCTGAAAATTATGGTGGAAAAAGCCCTAATCTGGGTATTAGGATATTGGGTTTGGTCTAGGGTTATTGGGTTTGTTATAATCCGGATAATTAGACCTTTGATTGTTGATCTTTGCGTATATTAATTGTTTGTAGACCAAGAACAATAAAAAAAAATCCGAAAAGGGAAGATTCAAGTGCCTTAGGGGATTCAAGCTTGTATTCAAGGTAGGTGATGGTTGTGATTTTATGTTGGTGTGATATATGTTTGTAATTGCTCATTATAATGCATGTATGTATGCGAATGTTGCATTATTGATCACCCTAATCGTAAATGAGGATAATTGAATAATTGTATGTCATGAATCACCTCTTGTTGTATGATTGTGAGAATATACATTATGATTATGATTGTGGTTTGTTGAATAGATCGGGTGTTACGTTCCGACACACTAACTTGGATCGGTTGCCACGTTCTGGCATAAATATGAGATCGGTTGCCACATTCCGACATAAATATTGGATCGAGTACCACGAACCTGTACACTAACAGTTTGGGTTTGGGTTCCATTAGAAGACCATTGAATTGGGTTTCGTGAGAGGACCATTGAATTGTGTTGTGTATCTATTTGTGATGATTACGTTCATATCTAATGGTGATTGAGGTTGAAAGACTATTTGTTGATCTAAAATGATAACAAATGTGTATTATTGAGAATGTGGAATACTACATTGATCCTGAAATGATAACTAGTATTGCATATGTTTGGTATATGCTTGTTTTATAATGTTGTGGTTACTTGCATTGTGTTTCACTTATTGGGATAGCCGCGTGATCCTACCAGTACACCGTGGTTGTGTACTGATACTGCACTTGCTTGTTCTTTGTTCAGTACATGGCATTTTTAGGTGGCTATTGATAGACCTCATCTAGGTGACTATTGAGCGTGATCGGATTCAAGGGTGAGCCAGCTCTTTCAAGCTGCCATGAATCTTTCTTGTTTAAGTCTACTCTTTTCGGACTCAAACTATTTGTTAAGGGTGTTTGTTTAGTTTCGGGGTTGTACCCCTTGTTTTTAGACTTGTCGTTAGTAGAGTTTTGGTACAATGACTTTCAGGTTGTAAGGGTTAAGACTTCCGCATTAGTTTGGTTAAGTTATTTGTTTAAACCTTTGGAGTTTATGTGAACTCCATATTTCTTTTAGTCATTTAAACCTGCTTCCGTATCTTTAAATGCATAGATTTTGGTTAAGTTGTTTAGTCTGGGTTTTAGTAATGGTTCTTCCATCGGAGGGTTAGTATGGGTGTCAATCACGACGGTCTGGGTCGTGACAAAATTTGTATCAGAGCCCTAGGTTCGTTGATTTCATTGTATCAAAATGAGCCTAGTAGAGTCTTGCGGAAGGGTATGAAGACGTCCGTACTTTACCTTTATATAAGTCCTCAACTCAATTTTTTAGTTTAATTGAAATAAAAGAAATTAGGAAGGCAGAAAACTAAAAGAATGAAGTGGATATGAATATCCCAAATGACTTTTTGATTGAAAATAATTGCATTTTTTTTTCTTAAAAAGTGTGAGGGCTCGTATATTAACTTCTTAATTTGTTAGAAAGTTCAAAAGAGTGTGTTAAGATTGAGGAAAATACCACTTAAAGTTCACGAGAAAACATATATCACTATCATATATACTAATTTTACCTCTACTTTCAAATAATTACATATATTACTACATTTATTATTTATACTATAGATTATTAAAGGTATCATTAGATACTCATATCCCTTAAAATTAGTTATTAGTTATCTGCACAATTAAATCATTCCAAATTCAAGCTTTCATGTTAATCAGTTTTCTCTCTCATCAATCTCCATTTGCATCACCATTTTCTCTATTTTTTCTTATCTCCACCACAAATTCCACCATTAAACCATTAAAATTTAAATAAGAAATGTATTCGTGATAGATTTTAATTTGTTTTGTCTTCTAATTTTTAAAAGTTAAAGTAAAACTCCATTGATTTAGAGTTTTCTTAATTTTCTTTCATGACTAGTGATTCTCCAAATGAGAAGAATGTTTATTTATTGTTGCTCGAAAAACGACAAGAAAATTACCACTGCAATTTTTGATATTTTCAATCGCTTAAATTTGGAAAATAAAAAGTGCATCAACTTTGACGAACAAAAGAGAAAGATAGTATGTAATTTGTTGCAAATGGAAAGAAGGTTTATGCAATAATTGTGATAAACTTTACGAGGAAGAACATGAGAAAGAACTTTTTGGATCGAATTGGAATTATTGATGTATCTAACACATTATTGATGATGTATCTGACACATTATTGAGTTAAGATTATATGTATCTATTTTTTATCAGTGTATCTAATTAACTAAATACTCCATCTGTCCCATTTTATGTGACACTTTTTAGATTTCGAGATTTAAACAAGTCTATCTTTGACCGAAAGTTTTTTAATAGATCTTTTTAACATTTTGAATTATTAATTATTGTGACTTATAGTACTTTTTACGTAGTTTACATATATATAATTTCATTTCGGTCAAAGTTAAACCGTTTGACTCTCGAAAAAACGAAAAGTACCACGTAAATTGTGACAATGGGAGTATGTATCTGAATAAATATATGCATGTATTGGAGATGTGTGTGTGTGTCTCACAAAATATACACATGTTTCTGAATAATTAAGAAGTCTAAATTTTGCTGAATCGCCAAAAAAAAGAGAGAAAATTTTTGATTGTTTTGATTTTTTTAGGAGTTGTGATAATGCCATATCCTTTAAAGTTGTTATAAACGTGATTTTCTCCTTAATTAATGGCTTTCAGTCATATAACTTAATCAGACACACTCCTTAATTAATGACTTTCAATTATATCTCGATACACGAATTGATACGAGATATATGTATATGAAAGTGACAATACATGTATCTGAGCCATAAAATACGGTAAAGAATATAATATTGCAAACTAGTGTGAATCTAAGTAATTATATCCTAAAATAATGGGATTTGTGTAAGTTACCCAATTTTAAAATTTGAAATATCATAAACATGAGTCGTTTTGAGTGAATTGTCAAAAGCCTGAGGAGATCTACTCCATATGTCTAGCTCAGTCTCACAAGTGGTTTCCCTTCCGAATGATGTCTTTTGCACTAATGCTATCTCTTTGGACCTTAACTTTCGAATCTTTTTGTCCAAAATAGCTACAAATTCCTCCTCAAAAGTCAAATTTGCATAGCTTTTTTTTGTCTACTCAAAGTTGTGAGAAGTCTAGCCTAAATCACCTTTAACTTGTCTAAGAAATCTTTCAACGAATTCATACTCCCACGGTCTAACCTCAAAATAGTCAAACCACCTAGTTGGAGACTCATATCTCCTACCATATAAAGCTTCAAACGAAGCCTTTTAGATGTTGGAATGATAATTGTTGTTGTAAGCAAACTCTATCAAGAGAAATAACTAGTCTTAATTAATGACCTGAAAAATCAATAACACGCTTAAAACATAGCTTCCAACACTTAAATAGTCCACTCAGATTTACAATCTGCTTGAGAGTAAAAGGTTATGTTGAGCTATAGCCTATACCCAAATACAAGCAATGAACATTTAATTCTTCGATTAAATACGATTTAATTTAGTTCTTCAGTATGAGCTTGATTAATGGACTATTTTTTTCCTTGCGAAATGAACTATTCTTTATAAATTCATAATGATTTATTTTGTGTTTTTAATTGAAAATTGAGCCATAGAGTGCCTTAATACAAACTAATATTGTTATTTGCACAAAGTAAAAAGTGCACTCCGCCTTTCTACAATTGTATGATTCTCCATTTAATACAATCAGTAGCAGCAACACAAGGAAAAAAATGAAAGCTAAAGAGAGGGAAATAATGAATGAAGAGACAAGAATAGAAATCAACAATAATGAGCAGCATCCATCAAGCATAAAAGTTTATAGATACAAACTAAAAGTTCCATAATTTTTGGCCTAATGTAATGTGTGTAACACTGTACAAATCATATTTTTTTTAAAAAAAATTAATAAAAATTTGGTTAAATTGAAGAACAAAAAGCCTATAACCGAGAATGAAATTGAATACCAAAGGTTTAGAAAAAAATAAATTCAAAGAATTGAACAAGTTAGATTTTTTATACACATCCGAAATCAGAAAGAAATGACACTTATCCAACCTCATTGATAGGTATAATTCAACCCAAACACTTTGATCAATTGATGATGTAATTTTGCGAAATTCAACAATTTAACACAATATAAGTCATAATCAAACTCTTTTGTAAGCAAAACTCTTAAGTCAAATTCGGAAAAAATCTGAAAATTCCCAAATACAAGTCACTAAAAATATGGGTTGGGTGAGTAAAATACATATTGCACTATTTTTTCTGGTTAAGGTTTTGTTCATAATATTTTTCAGGCAAAACTTTAACCAGCCAATAAATAATGTGTATTATAAGATAAAAGTATTTTTTTCTCTTTACTAAATTTTTTTCTACATAATTTTCCTTAGTAAAATATTAACGAGTCATATCATCTATACATTCGAAAAGTATATGAAATAGTTGAATTGTGGTGGACAATATTCATTACTCCTAAGAAGTTACTCCTCACATTATGGCTTTCGACTCTCACACCCTTCTAACCTTTCCATGACCTTCTCCTATTCTCAATAATTGATTTCATATTCATGACACCATTTTAATGTTATTTTATGTAGCCATATAAATAGAGATATTAAGAATCATATTATATAACACTTTGAAGAAACTTCAAAAAAAATTAAGAAAAAAACACTTATATTTCTTATTTCTCTATTTCTATTTGTTTCATTTTGTAATTTACTTTCATTTTATAACATATCTTTAATAATATTTTATTATTATTAATATCTAAGGTTGCTTAATGGCACATATTTTTGTCACGTAGGTAAGTGACTAGTTAAAATAGGCATGTAGGAAAGGGGACAACGGCAACAATATCTCAACAACTGCCCTAATAAAATATTGTGGGTCCAAACCATCACTTTCTCAATCTCCTCATACATTACCCTTGGCCATAATCAACTACTCCCACCTACCTACGTCCCATATCCATCCCATAATGTATACTATAGCTACTTCTTCCGTTTCAATATATATTAGTCCTTTTGTTTTAAAAAAGAAATGATCGAGTTTTACTTGATACGAAATTTAAAAAAAAGAGTTTTCAATGTTAAATTTCAAATTAAAGTCATATTAAATATAATAAAATATTATTTAATTTTATAGTTTTCAATATCTCATATGGAAAACTAAAATTATAGATTTACAATGCTGCCATAAAAAGGAAAGAGATCTTTTGTTTCCAAACAATCTAAAATAAAAGTATATCATTCTTTTTGAAATAGCAGAGAGAATAATATTTCTTTTTTTAAATCAATTTAAAGAAGATTGGTATTTTTTTTATATTTAATAATAATTTAATGTTTTTAAAAAAGATGTCGCTAATGAGATAATACATAGGCATAGAAATTTTAATAATTCATTTTAGATTGTAGATCACTAGGAAATATAATATTCTAAGTCAAGTACTTCTTTAACCCTAAATATCTGTCATTATCTTGTTTCTTTAAACATTTTTTTAATGGACATCTTTATCAAGCTCAATGACATCCTAATTCATATTTTAGTTGCCTTAGATTATAAAAATGTTTTATTTAGAAAACAACAGTATGTTTTTTCTTTTATTTTTGTCAAAGGCTATAATCACCATTTTCACTAAAAATGGGTACTATTGATTACAAAATCTTACTCCATATCAATATATAATTAGATATGTAAATTCAAGAAGTAACAATTATATCATTGACTAGAAGAGAAAATATGTAATTTGATAGGAACATATATAGATGTATATATTTTTGTATTAATGTGCTCCAATTATCCAGAAAAATGGCTTCATGTGATGAGTAACAAAAGTTTGTTTTCTTTCCCAACTTAGAGAAATAAACATTGGACAAAGCTTAATTACTTGCACAAACATGTTACTAAAAATATTTGTCTCATATTACTTGATCACTTACTAAGTCAAGATAAAATTAATTAAATTCTTCCCATTTTACCCCTTCAATTAATAGTCTTTGGAAGTTTAAACAAAATTTGAAGATCTAAGAATTTCCTTTTTCAAGAGGCTAACTAATATTTCTTTTGTTCCTAATTACTTGTCCATTTTTTCTTTTAATTTTAGTTGTCCCTAATTACTTGTCTATTTTTTCTTTTAATTTTAGTTGTCCCTAATTACTTGTCTATTTTAACAAATCAAGAAAGGATAATTTTTTTTACCTGTTATATCCTCAATGAATTACTTAAAAAAAGGTAGAACTTCTCAAAAATCTTAAATTTTTAATTCACTCACTTCATAATTAATAGGGGTAAAATGGTAAATTTACTGTGTTAATAATTGTTTTCTTAATAAGTGTGTCAATTCAAAAGTGGACAAGTAATTAGAGACACATGAAGTGTGAACAAAGGGCAAAATAATAAAATTGATTAATCTATTAATAATTTCTTGATTACTGCATAAAATACAAAATGAGACTAATGTATATTTTTTGCAAGAAAATAAATAGAATAGAGAAAAATCGTGATGTAAGTTTAACAAATAGTCTATTCGTTGACGGCAAAGAACTCTTACATGACAATACGTGCAAATACTACCTTCTTGTAGATACCTCAACCGATAATTATAGTTATAATTAAAGGAAAAAATATATAATTATATAAATATTTTCTATTATACTTACTATTTATTGTTTGAAATAATTACATATAGTTTCACTAATAAATTAATGAATTCTTAATATTTCAAATCAAATACACCTAGATACATGTGATTTTGTTGTTAGATACACTAAAATAGGGGAGAGTCAAGCGAGAGAAGGAGAGAAGCAAGCGAGATAAGAGGGGGCGAACGAGGTTCCCAAATACATGTGAATTACACTAGATACATATTACATGGGATACTAGATACATGAAGAGAGGAGAGTGACAAGTGAGAGAGTAGAGAGACAAACAAGAGAGTCAGATACATGCAAATCCACTTAAATATAGTGTATCTAAAACAAATTACACATAATTTTTTGACTTCATGTGTCCAAGATACATGCATTTCAAATCGAAAATCTGGTAAAATTCATAATATTACAAACTAGCATATTGAATCTAAGTAATAAGATGCTAAATTAGTAAGATTTCGATAAGTTTTCTAATAATAGTAATAATAATAATACATCTAATATCAAAGTTCCTTCAAATAGTCAATCGTATTTATGTACTAAACTTTGATTTAGCAATTAAATAAAACATGTTTTGACAGGTATCTTCACTAAACAAGAAAATTCAAAACTATTATGTACTATTACTATATATCTTTGCTGAAAAATTCACAATCATAGGTATATTAGCTACTAAAATTATGATGGTCAATTTGAAACCATAAAAGCATGATGAAACCAGGGGTGAAGTATATATAATGAAGGTCTCTATCATCTTTAATAAGAGATTTTAGAGGTTCAAATCAATATTAAAGTTTGTTTAAGATATAAAAGGTGTGTGAAAATAATATATTTAATCTATATATAACAAATTAATAATAATATTATATTCATGATAATACACCATAAATAAGATCTAAGAAGAATAGTGTCTACATAGATCTTATCCTCGTCTTAGATGGTAGATAGAACATTATCAGATTGTCGGCACAAATTTAAGTATATCAAAGCATTTTGGGAAAAGAATAACAGAAAGGAAGAAGCAATGATACTATATGTATATATGTGTCCTTTACCGTCTCATGTATAACTAAGATCATGTCCTCAGTAAACTAAAGTTGCATCGTGTCCTATCTAATCACCTCTCTCGTATACTTTTTCAACCTACCACTTCAGAATCCATCCATAACCAACCAATCATTCTCCGCACTAGAAAGTTCGTACATATCCTCTTCACACACTAAATCATCTCATTCCCGATTCCCTCATCTTGTCCTCCACTGAGATCCCTCCCATCTTGTCTCGAATATCTTCACTTCTAATCATATATTTCCTAGTAAACCCATAGTTTCATCTCAACATCCTCATTTTGGTACATTCATGCATCTTCTAAACATGAAAGTCCTTAATTGTCCAATACTTTACTTCATACAATATAATTGATCTATCTATCACTCTGTAAAACGTATCTTTAAATTTCAGTGACACCTCCTTTTCACAATATAATTTTCACATATGAAATGTTTCAATTGATCAACCTTCGTTAAAAAAGCCCCACCCCTACTCATGTGTATTTCAAATAAACAATAGGAAAAATGCATAAGTAAGAGATAAAAATAACTTAAAATTCTTATTAATATGGGCACATGTCATATTTTAACTGCACACTTTATATTTAAGCAGTACACATAATTAAAATAAATAATTAAAATAAATTGAACTATAACATTTTAAAAAATAACTTTCTTCCAAAAAAAATATCTTCTTAAAATTAATTTAACAACTAAATTTGTCATTGGGACCATTTTGTTTGAAGAGAAGAGGCCAACTGTAACGCCAATTACTAAAAAGGAAAAATAAATATATTTTTTGACTTTATTTCACAAAGAAAGAAAGAAAAAATAATATTAAATATCTACTTATAGTTTAATGTCAATTAATTATATGTAAAGTGTTCAGTTAAAAAATAACGTGTTCATATTAATAAGATTTTAAGTTATCTCAACATTTAGCCTTGGCATCTCAACATATAAAAATGTATTTTATTTCATTTTGAAATAATTCAGAAAAATAATAGAACATAGAGAAGGACTCTCTCTTTTCTTTTTATTTGTTCAACTTTATATCAAAAATAAATCTCCCTTTTTATTGATTTATTTTAGCAAATTAAGTGATTTTTTAATTATTAGATAATTACGTGCATAAAATACTAATAGTCAAACTTAGATTTTAAAATTGTTTCAAGGCAATTCAATAAAATAGATCCATAATAAACAGGAATGGAGGAGTAATTATTATACTACTATCTCTAGTGAATGCTATAGTAATAATATCTTGTTTGATATCTTTTTATGTAATGTATAACTAATGCACTCTACTATAGTATTGTGTATTAAGATGTGTATTATTACTACAATAAATCTCTAAACATTAGTAATGTAAGGAGTTTTAATGCATGCATTAGCATGGTTAAAAACTTCATTGCCCCTCAAAATTATTTTACATCTTTTTCACTACAATTATGAAGGATATTTTTATAAATAAATATTTTAATCTAATGTATGTTATTTTTAATACAATAAATTAAACAATGTATAAGAAATAACTTTTTTATATATATATATTAAAAAAAAAGTTATTTCTTATATATTGTTTAATTTGTTGTATTAAAAATAACACACACACACATATATATAGTAAAACCTCACTAAATTAATATTCGATAAATTAATAATCTCTCTAAGATAATATATCCTTCGGTCCCGACTTCGGCCAATGGAAAAAATCAGCTACTTCGATAAGATAATATATTTTCACAAGACCCATATATAAATATAAGCTCCAATTAATTTTATAAATTAATAATTCTTTAAAGTACAAATATATCTAACAATTTAGTGAAATGTGATTTTATTGTGTTTTATTTTAAGTTCAAATTTAAATCTAGTTGAAGTTCATCTCTAATTTTTCTTATTGCATTCAAAAGTTTGTTGTTGTCTTTTCGAACTGCACCATGAAATTGTGAAGAGTTCTAGATGCGATAAGTGTTTCCTTATACGTAACTGTTCCAAATGTATTGTATCATTTTCAACTTCAACTTCATCATTAACATTGTTTTTATGGTATTCATAATTTCTTCTAAGCTCTAGATCTCTGAACATATATCATTTTCACCCAGGTAATCCAAAAGGTTATTGACATTCATTTTATTGCGGTAACCAAAATTATTAATCATGACCTCAAGTTCATGAAGCCATTTTCACAAGTGGATTCATTCATATTCTCTGATATTTTATCCTCCAAACAAATTTTTCAGTGTCAAAAATAATTTGCTATAGTCTCTTGCTGAACATTTGTCGTCCATGGTTGGAATTGCAAAAAATGATAGAATCATCCAAAACATTAATCTTTCCTGAATCAGTTTGTTCCAATTCATAGTCTTCTAATGTCTTACGATAAATTTTGTTACAATAATACATCTTGAAAATTCTTATTATTCCAGCATCCTAAGATTGAATTTCAAAACACTCTTTAAATTAATAAATATTAATTTATCGATTAAATAATACTTCTATAAAACAATAATACTTCATGATCCCAACTATATTAATTTAGTGAGATTTTATTGTATACTTCATGCAAACATTATTGATATAAATATTATTAATATAAGCATTACTAATATACTATATTTAACATTATTTTTATAGCTCAACAAGACTATCCATTACTCATTTTGTTTAAGCTTTAGTTTCTGCTTAAATTGTCTCTTAACCGTCCCTCTTTTATTTTCATTTTTTCTTTCTGACTAGAAATATTCGTTTTCGGATATAATGCAGTGAATGTGATTACTTTTCTTTCTATCTATATAATACAAATTCAAAATAATCGAACATTCCATACAGTACGAATGAGAACACAACCCCATTTGTTTAAATATGTGTGGATAGAGATGAAGACGTGGAGGATGAAAAAGTAAAAGCAAAGAAAAGAAGAGTCAAAATCATGTGCATCTCAACTCTCAAGGCGACAAAAGGACCTCTCAACCTTATCCTATTCCAATAACTAAATCATATCTAAGGGCCATCTTAAAAAAAAAAAAAAAACTCAAATATATCATCAAACTTTAAAAAAAGATTTATTTATATTATTTGGTAAAAGTTTAGTTTATTTATTTAAATTTTGTTTTATAACAATTTCATTCATCTCATATTTAATTAACTGAAATGATATAGATGAGTTAAAATCATGACTTTATATAAAACGACTCTCGTCCAAAATGTGACATGATTCATATTTTGATAGTTAAAAGACTTATAATAATATATTCAGTATAATTTTATAAATAAGGTACGGAGAATAATCGTGCTCCTTCCTTTAAGCGAATCGAAAGGAAGAAGATTGCCACTTGGAGGAAAGAGGGAGAGTTGAAATTTACACCGAACACGTATTATGTCTTCCAATCACTCCCATCACGTGACTTTCTTTTCCCTTAAGCCACGTTACACTGTCCCTCTGTACGGATTCTGCCTTATTTTGCCCGTACTACTTTGGATTATAAATTTTATTTTGTATCCCAAATATGAATAATATATAAATTTTGTTAGGTTTTTATTTGTACTTTTACTATGGTCCATGTGGATATCGCATCATCTGTTCCTAATTACTTGATTATTATTTTTTTAGTTATTTCTAATTATTTATATATTTTGATAAATTAAGAAAAAATAATTTTTTACTTATTATATTCTCAATTACTTTGAAAAAGGTAGAATTTTTTTAAAATTTTAAGTTTTTAATTCAACTATTTCATAATTAATAGATGTAAAATGGTAAACTTACTATATCAAACACTATTTTTTTAATATGTGTGTCGATTTAAAAGTAGAACAAGAGAGTAACAAACATGAAACTTGTGTTAAGTTATGTGACATACAAAACAAATTTTCTGCTTCTTTTGGATTACCATCAAGATTTTTTCTTCTCATTATTTTGTACGGTAACAAACATTTGGTTTGTGGGGGGAAATTTATTTGCATTCAATAATTGCATCAATACGCCATCCCTTACAATTATGTACCATAGTTTGGTGGTTGGGTCAATGGTATTTAGGCAGCAGAGTAGTCGGTTAATGTGTGAGTATGTCATGAGAGATATAACTAGAATTGAAGTTAATGAGGATAAAAGATGAATTTCATGATAAATAAGATAAAAAAAGTGAGACTGAAATAATTTGTGCATGAAAAAAAGAATGTATTTAAATGTATTGATAAAAAGGTGTATGGAGTCGGTTGTAATAAGAGTTGGGAGAGGTAGAAATATGACGAAAAGTAAGTAATTGGAGGTGTTGGTGTATTATTTGTCCTGAGTTTTGACCATAAATAGGTCTTCCTTTTAGGAAAAGATTTAGGAGTGACTAGTTCTTTTTTTGCATGAAAAAGTTTAGGATTCTATAAATAGAGATTTGTTCCTTCTAACTTAATCAACATTCATAGTTTGATTCTAGGAATTTTGAGAGTTTTGGTTGAGGGGAGAATTTGTGGGACACAGGTGATATGTTATTACTTATGTGAACTTCCTATTTCGAGTGAATTAATTGAGATTATTTCTTTCTATATTTTGTACTCTTATATTTATATAGTGGATTGCTCGTCTCCTCTGTGGACGTAGGTCGATTGACCGAACCACGTTAAATCTTTGTGTCTTTTTGTATTTTTTTCGCTTATCTTCTTACTCATGTCTTTCGAGATTTGCTTTATTAGCTTCCTTATGACACATGATTATTTTTAATCCTAACAGGGGCAGACAATTGTAAGGACCAGGGGCGGATCTAGAAAGGCACAAAATGTATCACCTGACACTACTTCAGCATTAAAAAAAAATAAAAAAAAAAAAATAAAAAAAAAAATATATATATATATATATGCAAGGAAATATAAGAGGATATATTTGTTACGGTGACACTCCTTGATACTAAAGAGCACTCATCTTAGTTGGTTGGGTGCGTCATTTCCCTAGTCAAAGTTTTGAGTTCAAATCTAGAAGACGTCATTTGATTTATTTTTATGTTCTTTTTTTCTTTCACCTTCATTTTTACAAATAAAATTAATAAGAAAATTTATGAAACTTAATGAATAATAAATTACTTCGTGATTATTTGGTTATTTGGTTCTCTGTATTAAAAAATTTAATATTATTATTTTTAAAAAGTTATTTTGCTTACATCTTTTCTTTAAAAAAAACTCATGGTTAAAAAATCTTTTTAGAAAAAGTATAGTAGTGAGCATGAATTGTATTTTATTTATATTTTGTTCTTTTTAAAAAATAATAATGGTGTCATTTATTTTATTTATTAATTTTTATTTTAAAAGGTGATATCCTTTCAAAAAATCTTGTGTATGCCGCTGGTAGCGACCCATCTCGGTCATTATGACTAGGTCAATAGTGAAAAAATTTGGTCCAAATATTTTTGAATGGCGACTTGAATTTTTTAGGCTAGGCAACCCTTAGATGGAATTTGACTAGGTGCGGTTTAGGATCATCCGAGAATGGGTGAGGTGTAATGTCTAGGCTTGATTGACAATTTTTTTTAACCAAGACAATACTGAATCCTTAGGGTTTCACAAAATTGAATTCAAGTGAGCAAAACTCTCGAAATCGAATTCAATATGAATGAGATAGTTCAGGACATCAAAAGAAGGACGTATGTTGTAAAATTAGGATTTTCAGAGATTTTTGAGTCTCTAAAGTTCCCGTAGTCTGCTATAGAGGGAGGCGTCCGCTATAGCGGTCATATGCGAGCGCCATAACGATGCTCAGATTGTTATAGCGTGATAAGTCGAAACTTTGTGCATAAAAAGTCTTAGAATTTCTTATTTTCTACATTATTGTTCTTGGGATTGAGAGGGGCTATTTAGGGTTGTTTGCACTTGTTTTTCCACAAAATTCGCCATTAAAAGTAAGTTTGTTACTACCCAATCATGTAATTTGGTTCTTAAACTTTATGCAGAAAAAGTCTCATAATCTCTTATTTTATACAGTACGGAGCGAGGCGTAAGCCCCGAGACATGGGGCGTAAGTCTCATGAATCTATGGAGCGTAGTCTCATGTATATTCAATTTTATAGTTTTATTACTAATAAAATAAGTAAAAGTAAATCTTTCAATGATTTTATAAACAATTTTTTATAAATAACCTATAATATATAGAAATTATATTATGATTTTTATTTGAGATAAGTATTAATAATCAATAACGAAGAAAAAGAGTATTATAATTACTATTTGAGAAATATCATTACACTAATAACAAAAAAAATATGATTTAAAGCAAAAAAGGTTAAAAAATAAATTAAAAACGCTCGGGCTATGTTTTTACGCCCAGAACTTACATTTTTATACTCGTGGCTTAGGGCTCAAATTTTAGAACTTACGCCTTATGGATCTACGTCTTTAATTTACGCTCCAGAGTGTTTTTGGTACGCCCCGCCCCTAGACTCGCCCTGGACTCGCCCCAAAAACATTTTTGAAAACATTGGTTGGGAGGATGATTCTGAATTGGCCTGGAATTAGGATTTGAGCATAATTCGGATATAATTATGCGCCAGTTTTGATTGATTGTTGTATTTTATTATTGTTTTAAACCAAGAACAAGTGAAGACACTTCGAAAAGGAAAAACTCGTGTTCTTTAGAGTTTTCAATAGGCTTGATTTGAGATATGTGATGGTTGTATGTTTTCCAACTTATGTATGTATGCACGTCTACTGCCTGATAGTATACTTCATCCAATGCATGTTGGGGAAAATCTAGGGAAGCATATGAATGACATCATATTGTTAATTTCATGCAATTGACCTTGTTTGCAACAAATTTTAAAGTGACGAAAAATAAATTACAATCACAAAAGATATGAAGAAACATAATTTTACTTATCAAGATTGTGGTACAATTTTATTGATCTCTTGATTCTTCTCTCATAAGATATTTAATTCGAGGGCCGTTTGTGGCGTATTTCCTGACTTAAGATGATTTGGACTTGATCTACATAATTTGAAGGTTGTTAGTGGCGTATTTCTCAAACTAGAATGATTTGGACTTGATCGACATAATTTGAGGGCCGTTAGTGGCGTATTTCTCAAAGTAGGATGATTTGGACTTGATTGACATAATTTGAGGGCCGTTAATGACGTATTTCTCAAACTAGGATAATTTGGACTTGATCTACATAATTTGAGGGTCGTTAGTGACGCATTTCTCAATCTAGAATGATTTGGACTTGATATTCATAATTTGAAGGCCGTTAGTGGTGTATTTCTCGAATTAAGATGATTTGAATTTGATCTCTTCATGAATATTCCATGAGTTTGTGGAATATTTGAGATATTCAAGATGCCTTTTAAGGTAATATATTACCCTTTATATATGCATGAACTAGGGTTTATGGTTGAGTAGCCTCCATGAATCCTAATTAGAATTGAACAACTTTGTAGAATTCAAACTTAATTGAACACCTTTTGTAGAAACCCACAAAATTTCAATGTCTACAAATGCCCCCTACTTCAAGGCTTGTCAGAGTGTATACTTGTTGAGACTCAAAGACGAGGTTTGGAGTACTCATTCTTCCACCTTTGCAGTTTTGAGACATCATGAGAGAAGAGATGAAGGGCAGATTTGGTCCCACTGGGCATACCAATTTGTTTGCAACAAGTTTTAAAGTGACGGAAAATAAATTACAATCACAAAAGAAAAGAAACATAATTTTATTTATCAAGATTGCGGGTACAATTCTGTTGATCTCTTGATTCTTTTCTCATAAGATATTTAATTTGAGGGCCGTTTGTGGCGTATTTCCCGACTTAGGATGATTTGGACTTGATCTACATAATTTGAGAGTCGTTAGTGGCGTATTTGTCAAACTAGGATGATTTGGACTCGATCTACATAATTTAAGGGTTGTTAGTGGCGTATTTGTCAAACTAAGATGATTTGGACTTGATCTACATAATTTGAGGGTCGTTAGTGACGTATTTCTCAAACTAGAATGATTTGGACTTGACATCATAATTCGAGGGCCGTTAGTGGTATATTTCTCGATTAAGATGATTTGGATTTGATCTCTTTATGAATATTTCATGAGTTTGTGGAATATTTGAGATATTCGAGATGTCTTTTAAGGAAATATAGTACCCTTTATATAGGCATGAACTAGGGTTTATGATTGAGTAGCCTGCAAGAATCCTAATTAGAATTGAACAACTTTGTAGAATCCAAACTTGAATTGAACATGTCTTGTAAAATCCCACAAAATTTCAATGTCTACAGACCTGTTTATGTGACTTGTGGCTTTCAAGTGGTATTGTTTTTTGTGTTTGTAAGTGTGCATGATTGTTTGTGATTGATAATTAGCTCGAATACCGCTCTTGATATGACGAATACCGCGCCTTCAATGCCTTAAGAATATAGTAAAACCTCACTAAATTAATACTCGGTTAATTAATAATCTTTCTAAGATAATAATTTCTTTTGGTCCTGACTCCCGACTTGGGCCAATGGAAAAAATCACTCATTTCGATAAGATAATAAGATAATATATTTTCAGAAGACCCCTATATAAATATATCGTCTCATTAATATTATAAATTAATAATTCTTTAAAAGTACAATATATTTAAGACAATTTAGTGAAATATGATTCTATTATGTTCTTTTTTTGTTAAATTTAAATCTAGCTGAAGCTTATCTCTAACTTTTCTTATTGCATCCAAGAGTTTTGACATTGTCTTTGCTAGTTGCACCATAAAATTGTGAAGAGTTCTAGATGTGACAAGTATTTCCTTACGCATAACTAGTTCCAAAGGTATTGTGTCATTTTAAACCTTATCATCAACATTGTTTTTTCAATGATATCTACAATTTGTTCTAAGCTCTGAATCTCTGAACATGTATCATTTCACCCATCCAATAGATTATTAACGTTCATTTTATTACGGTAATCAAGAACAGTAATCATGACCTCAAGTTCATGAATGACGTTTTCACAAGTGGGTTCTTTCAAATTCTTTGAGGTTTCATCCCTAAACAATTTTTTCTGTGTCGAAACACTTTTTGAATTAATATTTGAAAATACAAAGAAGATGAATATAATATTCAAAATCATAAAATTAAGCCTAAAAAGAGGTCTCTAAGATTATATATTTTAAATTTTATATGCCTATTTTTTTTGTTAGTTTAATGATTATTTTCACCTCTGTTGTCTAAAAAAAACAGTACTAGCTCTGCTGAAACTTTTACTTTTTGTACTACTCCTATTAATCTAACTAATAACTAAAATTTGTTAAATATTTCTAAATAAAAAATCTATCTTTTAACAAAATTTAAAAATCAAAATTGCCAGTGAGTATATTTAAAAGATCTCATTCTAAACATACCTGGTTTTTATGACTTTCTCATAAAAATACATATTTTATTAGTGTAAATATCAGATAAACCTTTCTAAATTGGTTGATAAGATATATAAAAATAATATTAAGTAGAATGTATTGTAGTATTGATAAATTTGTATTAGTTAGGTTTATATTAAGCATAAACTCTCCTTACATTATTAATATCATGATTGTATTCCTTCTATTTCATATTAATTTAATCTGTAAGACAATATATATTTATTAAAAAAATATTTAAAGACATAATTTAAATCATAATTTTCATTATTGTTTTTTTTGTAAAATCATAAATATTACTTTGTACCTAGTACAATCTATCTATAAATATCAGATAAACCTTTCTAAATCGTTTGATAAGATATATAAAAATAACATTAAGTAGAATGTATTGTAGTATTGATAAATTTGTATTAGTTATGTTTATATTAAGCATAAACTCTCCTTACATTATTAATATCATGATTGTATTCCTTCTATTTCATATTAATTTAATTTGTGAGACAATGTATATTATTAAAAAAATATTTAAAGACATAATTTAAATCATAATTTTCATTATTGTTTTTTGTAAAATCATAAATATTACTTTGTACCTAGTGCAATCTATCTATAAGAAAATAATTCCTCAATTCATTTTTACTTGTCACTTATTCCTAAAATATATTTTCATTTTTACTTGTCACTTTTGACATCTCAAGAAAAAACAATAATTTTTTTTCATGTTTTATCTTCAGCATTAAATACTTACTTTTCAAATCATTTTTCAAAACATCATTTAAAGGGATAGTTTGGTAAAATACCTATATCAATAATTATTTTCTTAATAAATATGTCATGTCAAAGTGTGACAAGTAAAAGTGAACGGAGGGAGTATCACACTTCACTACAGGAAATGACATATATGGAAAAAAACTTCAAACAACTATTTTGAACTTTGAACAATTTAATTAGTTTGAATAATAAAAAAAGCCTAATAATTCACTTAATATGAAATAGAGAGAGTATAACTAAGGTAAACATTAATTATACATAGCTAGACAAATATATATCAAATAAAATATTATTAATACACAATACTAATAATATGAATTGTTTCTTCTAATACACTCTACTAAACTACTCTTATCCTATCCTAACACTAAGGGGTCGTTTGGTACAAAGATCAATAATGCAGGAATTAGTAATGCAGGAATTGGTAATGCATGGATTAGTAATGCAGGGACTATTTTTATCAAGTGTTTGGTTCATTGTATCTTACCTAGTTTTGTGTGTGGTTTAAAACTCTACAAAAAAAATTCTTTCCAATTATACCCTTGAGTTATTATAGTATTTTTCTATTTCATGTAATTGGGTCAAGGTAGATAATTGACGGACAATATTATTTTTTTATAGCATTTTAACTAGCTAGGAGAATAAAATTTTTATTGTCATGTTCACTGTTTTCTCACTTAAATTATTTGAGAGTAAATAATTGTCATCTTAATAAATTGGAGTGAATATCTCAAAAGATCACACAACTATAATAATTTATAGAAAAAATTTATTGAACTTTGTTTTGTATCAATAAATAAAAAAAAAATTCTTTATCATAAAATAAAAAAATAAAAAAATATAGTAAAATAAATTAAACTATTTTTATACTCGAGATATTATATATATATATATATATATATATGCTCTTGTTTTAAACTACTTGTGGAATGTTTAATGGACTTCCATTAAGAGGCAATATTTGACTTATGAATTGTTCTTAAATTCCTACATCAACATTAGCATATTAGTCGGATTATAATATTTTATATTAATAATAAATAGATTAAATAACTCATATTTTAGAAACAAAAAGTTATATCTAAATAATAAAATTTGTAAGCTAATTTATTTAAATAAATTTATTAGTATAAATATCAAACATAAAATTAAGAAAATAAACAAAATGATTAAAATGATTTGAGAGGGTATTTTTGTCTTTACCTAGATTAGTCCCATGGTATTAGAACTAATACCACCAAATGGAAGGTATTAGTTATACACCCTATAATACCATGTAGGGTGTATAACTAATACATGAATTGATTATACATAAATCCAAAAATTCTACCAAATATAGTACTAAATAATACCACATATAATACTTGGACTATTTCTCCTAATACTTCCTACCAAACGACCCTTAATAGTAGTAATAATTAGCAAAGGAGTTAGGCCGAAAAAGGAAAAAGATTTAATAAATTATAATTTTGAATAAATAGGCAAAAAAAGACTGTGCAACGTGTCCAGGTAAATTGGGAACTACTCTCCTCGTAATCCGGGCCAAGTGGGATAATATCTAATTACTTTTCTTAATTAGATTTTTACCATTTTAAACTAGATAGGGTTAAATTGTAGCTATTTTAATCTAACCATAGTTTAACCCAACTTCTTAACTATGGTTAGTAAAGCAGTTTATATTGCTGCCTCCATCATCTTCTTCAGAAGCCATAGCGAAGAAAAAGCAGTAGAGATAAACACTAGTACTAGAAACCCTCCAAAAGAATGATGATGATCGGCCGATCACCTCCGACCGTCCAAATCCCTCCTTGGGACGTTACCGATGATCCAACGGTTGATGTTTACTCCCCATTTGCCGTTAGCCCTGATTCTGCTTTCGATGCTTTGACGGCGTTGCAGCGTTACCTGCCGTCAAATGGTAACGACGTGATTTTTGACTCTGATGGGTTGGATATTCCGGTGGATGCTTTTTCATGTGATAACTTCCGGATGTATGAGTTTAAGGTGAGGAAGTGTGCACGTGGAAGGTCACATGACTGGACGGAGTGTCCGTACGCACATCCCGGTGAGAAAGCTCGCCGGAGGGATCCGAGGAAGTATCATTACTCAGGTACTTCTTGTCCTGATTTTCGTAAAGGTCAGTGTAAAAAAGGTGATGCATGTGAGTACGCTCACGGCGTATTTGAGTGTTGGCTACACCCTGCTCGCTATCGTACGCAGCCTTGTAAAGATGGGACCCACTGCCGCCGGCGCGTGTGCTTCTTCGCTCATACGCCGGAACAACTCCGTGTTTTGCCTCAGCACAGTCCGCGAAGCTTCAACGAGTCATCTGATCCGTTTGATGGGTCGCCGGGTCGGGTCGGGTTTGAATCGTTTTCGTCGTCTCCGCCACTTGAATCTCCTCCGATGACTCCACGTGGACTGGCGGAATCGATGCGTAATATGCAGATTGGGATGGTGAGAGGTATGCGTAGTATGCAAATGGGTTCACCTGGGTTTGGTTCACCTCGGAGCCCATCAATACTCCGACCCGGATTCATGAGTGTGCCAACCACTCCGACCCGGAGTGGAGTGTCGGTATTCGATCACTGCGAAGAAGAGCCGGCGATGGAGAGGGTAGAATCCGGGCGGGATCTCCGAGCAAGAATTTATGCTAAACTGAGCATGGAAAACTCTCTAGATGATTCCGGTGCTCCGGATGTTGGATGGGTTTCCGAACTGCTGAAATGAATCCGGGTTCGGGTTTGGGTTAATGTTAATGGGTTTTCGGATCTGAGGCCTCTGACTTTGTAAATATTGAAGATTATTGTTATTGGTTGTAAGTAGTTAGTAGCTTGGGCTGGAGAGATTAGCCTATTAATCTCTATTTTGTGTTTGCTTATTTGGATATTAGGGGGAAGTTTTGAATATTTTGTACATAAAGAAGATTTAGGGTTCTTAATTGCCAGGGGCTGCATATGTATATATGATCATCAAATTTGTATCTCATTTCTGCCCTTTTTGCTAATGTTTCTTGATTTGAATTATGTTTTAGTGTTTTTAAAATCTTGAATTCTTCATTTGGTGTGTTGGAGATAATCTTGAATCAATCATATGAAGGAATGAAAAGTTGGGTTTTGTTCTTGAGTGGAAATGGGACCACAATGCCAGCTTGATTGATGTATTTTAGTGTTTCTTCTACAAAGAGTAAAAAAAATTCATCATTCTATTATCACCCGTATTCGTTATTCGAGCTTTGATTAAATTTGAATTCACATGATCAAGTTCCATAAGAGAGTACTTACTACTTATCACTCCAGTACGATCCTGATCGATCTACTAGGTAAAGTTGCTTGTTTTTGGGTGATGATTTTGTGTATGTTTTGAAAGAGGCAATCGTGGATGGTAGGGGCGTACAAATTCGAAAATTGAATCAAATTGTAAATAGAGTTAAATTGAAAAAAATTTGAATAGTGATTTGGTTTGATTTGATTTGATATTAAAAAAATTTGATTATATTTGGATTAGTTTGATTTTAACTTAAAAAAAAATCCATTCAAAATCAAATCAATTTGACATTATATTATATAATTTTAAAATTTTATTTTATATGTAAGAATATTTACTTTGATATAATTTTTAAATATTTTTTATTTTATTTTTATAATTTTTATCTTTTAATATATTATTTTATGTTTGTAAGTTAAAATTCTTAATGATCCAATAAAAATTATAATACATAAATATTGGTAATTATAATAAAACTTAAATCAAAATCAAACTAATACTAATGCAAAAAGAAAATCAATTCAACATTAAGAGTGATAAAAATATTGAATATTTTGTTCTTTAATTTTACATAGGTTTAAACAACTAATACATAATCTAATTTTAATTTCTTTTAGTATTTTATTCATGTAACTAATACTTATTAAACTTATCTTAACATGATTTAGTACTTTTAAATTATGTTAATTTTCATAATGACTTATTAATTTGTAATATTTGTTTTATGCGATTTCATTATTATTTTTTTGTTAGATATTTTAGTGTCATTAATCATATCATATTTTGTGTTATTTTTTTAAGAAACACTTTACATAGTTGTATTTTGATTGGACTAGAAAAATATTTAAAGTACAAGTAAATTATATATTTGTATGAATACTTTACCGAAAAAACTCGAGATTGAAAAATTTGAATTTTATTGATTTGATTTGATTTGATTTATAAATTTAAAAATCTGACACAAATAATTTAATTTGATATTTAAAAAATTTAAACTAATTCGATCATATACACCCCTCCTGGGTGGGTGGTTCAATGTTTTGTGTCAATTTAGGGGGGATATGATAAATTCATAGGAGGATAAGGTTGATGTGACTTGTATTTGTCATTGATAGAATAGTTCCGTTCTCTAGGTTTTGCTTGGTTATACCAGCGTCTTATTCGTGTGGTATGGTGTGGTGTTGAAATTGATTCTATATCAGGATTTTTGCCCCTTATTTTTATTTTCAATTTTTGTGAAATTTTATGACTTTAGGTGATTAAGCCAAAGTTGTTAGCAATTATGTTTAGTTGTTGACGTCTCACACAAGTACCATAACTCAAAAGTTTATTGAGTTCAATGCTTTAGAAAATTTGATTGTGTTTGCAATCTTAAGCAGGGGCGGCTCTAAAGCTTGACCAAGGAGGCCATTGCCTTAGGCTTCAAAAATTTGAAGGCCCCAAATTTATTTAAATTATCATTATTAATTTTATCATATATTAATATAATTTATATAAATAAAATTGTTATTGTATATATTTTTATTATTATTTGTTTGAGAGTATTTGATATATTTGTTTTAACTTCCAATTTTAAATTTTATCCTTTTTATATAGGAACTAATATATATATATATATATATATATATATATATATATATATATAACATAATTAAAACAATTCAATCTTTTCTTAAACTACGTGAACATAAAAATATTCATGCACAAGTTTCCTTTTCTTTTTAATTTAATATATTATATGAAAATTTTATAATTTGTTTTAGATATTCACCAATGAGTGCAACTTATAATGGAATGAATTATATCATTTAAAAGAATTATATCATTTAAATTGATCAGAAATTTGTAATTTTTGTTACTATTCATGCTCAAAACTTCAACTATTAAGTTATTTATGTTCTTTTCTTTTTCTTATTTGTGATGGTAGCCAAATTAAAATTTCAATTTGAGTTTTGAAGCTTAACATCGATAATCCACCACTTTTGTTTTTTGTACTCTTCTTCCTTTCTTTTTTTTTTTGTATGAAATTTGATATTTTTTTTTGTCTTAAATGATTAATCTATTGTGTAGAAAATAGATTTTCTTTTTAGTGTATAAATTTTATAAAATAAATTTAATGGCCTCTTAATATGATTTTGCCTTAGGCCACGAGATCTGTTGAGCCGCCCCTGATCTTAAGAACTCTAGCCATTTTATATACAACATGATGTAGCTTCAACTTATTGATGTGACTATCTAGCTTTAGCTTATCGATGTCAGGGTCATCTTAACCACTAGGTCACTAAAGTCATCGCTTGATGCCTCATTTTTTTTTTTTTTTTTTAAAAAGTACTTATATATATTGATTTTAAAAAAATTATATGTACTTTTAATTATTTTAAAAAAAAAAACATGGAATAATAAGTATATTAAAAATAAACAAAGTGACCGTTAGTTTTCCCTTTTTTTTTTTAGGGAATGAAACATTTATT